>OX637324.1:9049108-9566680 GCA_951799385.1 Hyppa rectilinea | reverse complement strand
TTGTAATTGCAAAATTATTGGCCTCAGTATCTATAAATGAACGGAAACCGTTAGCATATTTAACGACTAACAAACATTTTACTGCAATAACTTGTCACAATAAATACAATTAACATTTAAACCAATCAGTGTTTGGGTTATTTACCTTTCAGCCATTCGAGCATTAACTAAATTGCGATTTTAGTAACATGAAACCGATTTATTTTACAAATCGGATCCGTATTCACATTAAATTTAATTAAGGGTTATTTGGGTGTAAAATTAACTGTGTTCACTAAGCTCCCGCTTAGGCTGTGGTCAAATATTTCACATTTAGCCACAAAACATTTATAACCTAACTCTGTTATATTATTTATATCCGAACCAGCCTGTCCCTTGCTGTCCTTCCCCCAGCGACGCCCTAAGCCGAGGTCCGTACCCGACAGGGGATACCCTTAGCGTGTAGTTGCTTAGTTTGTAAGTTTTATTTTAAGCTCTGGTTCGACGCTTTACTGTGTATTGTGGCATCCGCAGGCAAGTTCGGTTTAGCAGTAGAAAACCTGATTGCGGACGATAGGCCGTGGTGGAGCAAAATGAAACGTGTAGTGGACTGTATAACATGTATATTAAGAACAAGAAAGTTAAATTATCGGTCGGTTGAAACTAATACAAGACGAATGAATAGACGCTAAGAAAACGCGTAAACGCAGCCGTGCGTGGAGGCGAACAACAGCTGACTGCCCTCTGCCCCGCACCTCTCGTTCACTGCCGCTGGCGCGCGGCGATGTTGAGAGCAGCGGTCTCAACATGATCCGGCTCGAAGGACCAATGATCGCGACGATAGGCCGTGGTGGGAGCAAAATGAAACGTGTAGTGGACTGTATAACATGTATATTAAGAACAAGAAAGTTAAATTACAACGGTCGGTTGGAACTAATACAAGGACAAATGAATAGACGCTAAGAAAAACGCGTAAGCGCAGCCGTGCGTGGAGGCGAACAACACGTGACTCCCCTCTGCCCCGCACCTCTCGTTCACGCGCCGCTGGCGCGCGGCGATGTTGAGAGCAGCGGTCTCAACATGATCCGGCTCGAAGGACCAATGATCGCGACGATAGGCCGTGGTGGAGCAAAATGAAACGTGTAGTGGACTGTATAACATGTATATTAAGAACAAGAAAGGTTAAATTACAACGGTCGGTTGGAACTAATACAAGACAAATGAATAGACGCTAAGAAAACGCGTAAGCGCAGCCGTGCGTGGAGGCGAACAACAGCTCGACTCCCCTCTGCCCCGCACCTCTCGTTCACCGCCGCTGGCGCGCGGAGATGTTGAGAGCAGCGGTCTCAACAAACCCTTTGGTTGAACTGCGAGAAGCCATTCACGAAAAAAATATACAGTAAAAATATGTATCCGCTACGACGTTCAAATCCACACTGGCCATCAGGCTCTAAAAATGTCGCAATGTGGCGAATACGCTGGCACTGCTAAGACGGTTCCACGTGTAAAGACTAGCGTGGTCATCATTATTATTTTATATGCCTTCACGTGTAATATAAAATACAACAGTACACAGGAGTAAGTTCTAATGATCTTTAAAAGTCTTTTATCATCCTACTCAGTAGAAGGGTTAAGCCAAGCTCAAAGTATCTTCACTCGCATTGCCTCAAATCGTGAGTTTCGTCTGGCCAGACCTTATCAAACCGCATTTAAAATGTATGATATCCATAACTTTGGCGTCCAGCCAAGTCAGTCTGCTGAAAGTTACGCCGAGGAGTTTGTCGCGTTTTAGGAAATATGAAACTTACTCCGGAAGGAAAAGTCAACAGATTTTTCATGAAATTATTTTCGTTGTATTTATATTTTGTGAAGTGAAAGTTTTTTTAAAGTTGGGTTTCTAAGTAGGTATGTTAATTTTGTGATGTAAAAACGTAGGCTTCTCGCTATTTCTGTACTATTTAGTGAAAATTATAATCACCTGCGTAGATTTTTCCAAGGGCCTAGCTCAAAACAAAAAAAAAAATTTTTTTTGCAGACTGTATTCATTTCTACGAGAGATACTGATTATACTTGCATACTTTTTTGTGAAATTTTTTAAAATCGAAATTTGTAAACGGAAAATGCAACTATCCCATTGCATTTTAAAATCGAAATTTGTAAACGGAAAATGCAACTATCCCATTGCATTTTTCGTTTCGAATTAACGTTTGGTACATTTACATCGCACATTCGCGTCTGAATACCATGTTTCATGCAAGTAAAAAGCCGAGATCTCCCAAGACAATTAGAGAATGCCCCAGCATCCATATGACAATGCTATGATTAACGACGGGACGTGATGTCAACAACCCCGGTGAATCATCCGAATATTCATATAATTTCCATCTCAAATGTCATTCCCTTAAATTGATGATCTGGCTTGCCTCGTTAAGTTTCCAAAGTGAATTCTTTGGTTTACGTATGATTTATTGGTTTCTTGGTTAGGTATTTAGGGTTTCAGATGTTTTACGCTTGTCATTTATTTAAAAACAAAAAACTGTGTTTAAAAAAAAATTATTGCCTAGCAATTAACATATTCTTCTCGTTTTCGATTTTCAACTATTTCGAGTCTTTTTTTTGTTGACATGTTTTTATTTGCTTCACTTGGATTTATGTACGGACGCCAGCGCATCAGGTTATACAAACCTGTCGAATTTCTCCAAATGATTATAAACCTTAAAACGTTGTTACTTATGTTCAATTTAGAAAATTTGACAGTTTGTAGTAACCACTTATTTAAACGGAATCTTTGAACATAAATTTCATCCACTTCAAAACGTCATATGCAGTTCTAGCACACATGTAGATGACCGATGATAATTGATGATAATTCTGTCGTACTCAAAGGATAATGGTATAGAATCATCAGAAATTATCACTTAAGGTGAGCTAGCATCGTAGGTAAATTCAGGGCCGACTCTATTTAGATTGCCATCGACACGCAAAGATTCAGCTTCTTAACTTGTTTCTACTGAAGTAAGAAAAAAATAAAGGAAAATAGACCAAGATCTGCACCGCCCTAAGGGGCTATCTCCACGAGCGAGAGAATCGCGACGGATCCGCGCTTCTATCGTCGGGTCGTCTCCACGAACAAGCGATTATTACGCCAGCGTATCGTCGCGACTGGTAACGGAATCGCCGCGAGCCCGTGACGACTCGTAACGGAATCGCCGTGTTTCCGCGAAGAGGCGTTGTGCAATTGTTTTGTTGAAAGAGTTCAATAGAGTAGTTTTTTAGGGGTGTGTAATGTTTGCTATAATAACAGATAGTCTAATTTCATACGACATAACTTACATATGATATAATTTTCATATGCTATAAAAACATTTAACCTAATTTCATATGATCTAATGTTATATTTGATATAATTTTCATTTACTCTAATTTCATTTAGTATAACGTTCATTTTATATAATTTTAATTATGTATAATATTCATTTTTTATAACGTTCATTTGACCTAATTTTCATGTTTAATGGTCACAGTTCTAACCTAACTGAAATGGCACCTAAACAAACCTTAAAATATTCTATGCAACGTTGAGGGTGGGCTTGGTCGACGGAGCCCCGCTTCGCGGGGCTCCTACTTCTGGGTGGTATATAAAAAAATAACCACGAAGGGGATGGCGGGGTCTATTCGCTCACACGACCCCGCCATCCCCTTCTAACCTAAGCTGTCCGAGTCGGTGTGCCCTAAATTCCAGATTGTATCTAGTTTCTCCCGGTATTTATTAGTTGAGGGTGGCAGGTGGAAGGATCTTCAGTAGATTTTCTAAATTATATTAAAAGTTACTTATGGATTTTGAATATTATAGCAACTGAATATTATATTAATTGAATATTATTTCAAAGGTGCATTATATAAACTGTTCATTATACCATATGAAATTAGGTAAAACGAAATTATATCAATAATTCATTATATCATTTGATCGTTATATTAAAAGAAAATTATATTAAATGAAATTAGGTCTTATGATCATTAGAACTTTTGTTATTATGTCAATCGTTACACACCCGTTTTTTAGGTGCCAGACGAGAGCGAAATCTATACATATAATAAAACAGTAAAAAAACTGTGTCTGTACATTGAATATATTAAAAAAATAATAATTGAGGGGGGTTTAGAAACAGTAATAGAGCATGAATCCAAAAAAAAGAAATTGTCTGTTTGTCTGTATGTCTGTTTGTCTGTTTGTCTGTTTGTTTGTACACGATAATCTTCGGAACTACTGGACGGATTGGAATGATTTTTTTGTTGTTGTATAGGTATTAAGTCTGGGCAACATATAGGCTATAATTTATCTTGGAAACTTGAACACCTGATGCAGAACCGCAACAGACCAGCTAAACTATAAGAGATACAAAAATGATACCTTAGCAAAAATTGTTCCACGTGATTAGCATTTTCTGCTGAGAGAATAAATTTGAAGATCTGGAACACCTGATGTGGAACTCCAAGAGCCCAGCTACACTGTAACATATATAGGAATGACGTCTTAGCAAAAGTTGTTCGGTCTGATGGGCATTTCCTGTTGACTTATAAAAATCGAAGATCTGGAACACCTGTTGTGGAACTCCAAGAGCCTAGCTACACTATAACATTATATAGGAATGACGTCTTAGCAAAAGTTGTTCGGTCTGATGGGCATTTCCTGTTGACTTATAAAAATCGAAGATCTGGAACACCTGTTGTGGAACTCCAAGAGCCTAGCTACACCATAACACATATCAGAATGACGTCTTAGCGAAAGTTGTTCAGCCTGATGAGCACTCTCTGTTGATGTATAAAAATTGAAGATCTGGAACACCTGTTGTGGAACTCCAAGAGCCTAGCTACACCATAACACATATAGGAATAACGTCTTAGCACAAGTTGTTCAATCTGATGAGCACTCTCTGTTGACTTATAAAAATCGAAGATCTGGAACACCTGTTGTGGAACTCCAAGAGCCTAGCTACAACATAACACATATAGGAATGACGTCTTTGACGTCTTTGTTGTTCAATATGATGGGCATTTCCTGTTGAAATCAAAGCTATCACTAATTTTACTGTGTAATTATAAAATACCATAAACTGGGAGTACCTGCACGCGGTGAAGGCGGTAACAGTTTAGGACTGATTTTCGATGACGATGGTATATCATTGAAAATTTGACTCTACTGGCCAAAACTCCTATTTATTTTTTTATTTTATCGTATGAATATGCCTTCGGGCTTATGTTGTTTGAGTGTTTAATTTCCTTTTCCATTTATCTTCGTGACACTGTAGCCTACCCGGTAACGCAGGGGAGCAGTCATTTTAATTTAGATTTTTATTGATCAGGTATCTTCACAATAAAACTATGACCATGCCTAGAAAGAGGTCAAATCTTTCCCAATGTTCCAAGAGAGCTAAAAGATTGAGGATCATAAGATCCCAAGAATCTACCGAAGAGCGTCAGGAGAGACTTGATGTTGTTCGAGAACATTAGGCTGCAACTCGCTCCGTGGAAACCTCTTCGGGTCGCGAAGCACGCCTGCGTTCTCAGCGTATTCATTAGGTCTCTAGAGACCAGTGAAGAATATGATGCGCGACTGACCGCTGATCGTGAACGTCATGTATTGTCTCGCGAGTCAGAGACGTTCACGGAAAGAGAATTACGCTTGAGTTCCAAGCGTATCTACGCATCGACTTCTAGGTCTCTAGAGGAGGAATATAATAATGCGGTTACCAAAATGAAAACGATGACAAATGGACTGTATGTTTTGGTGTTTGTTGGAATGAAATAAAACTAAAGCTCAGTGTGATAAAAGATTTAAATGGGAAAAATGATAAAAAATAACATAAATGGCGACCCCGTTGTCGCTGGCATAAGCAACAGGGTCCGCGTACGAAGTCGCGGGCAGAAGCTAGTATGAATAATAAATAAATGTCGCTGCGTTTGACAGCGCGCCCGCCGCGCGCTCGCTGCTCAGCGCCACGTTCTGCGGCGAGCGCGCGGCGGGCGCGCCACCAGTCTGGTGTGTAACGATTAACGTTATACTAAATGAAATTAGAGTAAGTGAAAATTATATCATATATAACATTAGATCATATGAAATTAGGTTAAATGTTTTTATAGCATATGAATATTATATCATATGTAAGTTATGTCATAAGAAATTAGACTATCTGTTATTATAGCAAACATTACACACCCGTTACGCCCGCACATTGCCACTCGTCGCATCGCCGCGATAATATCGCCGTGTGGAGACGCGTTCATAGTCAGTGTATACGAAGAAATACGTGGCACGACGATATTATCGCCGCGATTCTCTCGCTCGTTGAGATAGCCCCTTAGGCCCTAAACACACACGATTTTGTGCCCTGAAAAACTACGGTTTATTCGCCGTTTGTAGGCACCGTCATCATTGTTGTCTGGATCTATTGAAGTTTGTTGACAGACAAGTTTTTTCTCAGATGGAGTGGTCTCGATATGTTATGGATGGTCACCCGCCACGGACTGATCGCAGAAGTCGTTGCTTAATCTGCGATTTACCTGTGCAGTTGTTATTATTTAGCCACAAGCACCTCTCTACATGACGTTAGTAACAAATCTTCTTCTTATCGTGTGGTTAGTGACTAACCTGGTGTCAGAGTTTTTTTATGCTGCCCATGGGCCTCTGACTTAGCTTCACATGCTGTTGAAAAATATCTCTCAAGCATGCCGGTTTCCTTACGATGTTTTCCTTCAACGATTTTTAAGCAAGTGATAATTATACAATACGCACATGAATCCGCAAAATCAGAGGCTTTGATTCGAAATCGAGACCTATGACTAGGAAGTCCGACAATCACACCACTAGCCTCTCATTGCTGATAGCAAATGAGGTATTTGTTTTAGCACCTATCACATACATCTTAAAGTAACCTCTGGGCCTAGCAGAAATCCGTGGCGTTAGTGT
The DNA here is from genome assembly GCA_951799385.1 of Hyppa rectilinea. Classification (NCBI taxonomy): domain Eukaryota; kingdom Metazoa; phylum Arthropoda; class Insecta; order Lepidoptera; family Noctuidae; genus Hyppa; species Hyppa rectilinea. The sequence goes on along the minus strand of OX637324.1, from coordinate 9,559,731 downwards.
AATGTACATTCGTTTGTTACCGTGAAAAACTAGTGCTGTTCGTAGGCGCGTTCATATCAGTGTTGTATGGTTTACTATGAAAGCTTATTCACAGACACGTTTTATCATGAGCGGTTTGTACGCCGTACCATAAAGAACCCGTGCCGTTCACAAAGATCCTGAACTGTCATATATTTCGCGACACGAGTAGGCAATTTTAAGACTAAAGACAAGCCTACACATGAAAAAGTATGCTTAGCCTTTTCCCAACTAGGTTCGCGTCGGCTTCCAGTGCGGATGCAGCTGAATACCATGGAGCGACTGCCTATCTGACCTCCACAATCCAGGAACTGGGTAATACGATACTAAAAGGTATCGTAAAACTGGCTGTCAGATTTTTGGGCTTCTGACGATCAGTAACGACTGTCGAAGATGTACAAATGACAGTCAGGACCAGCGGCTTAACGTGCTTTCCGAGACACGGAGGAATCTAGGTTTGTAAAGATTGTGGTGGGGCCACGGACCAACCCCAGCAAGCATAATTTACACATGAATTAAAGCCAAAAACATTTCATATTCTCGAAGCTTCTAACCGACTCATCTTCACAAAACGTGTTGGAATTAGCTCACTACCTAAATAAACCGTTGAGTTAGCAGTTTACAACTTACTTTCATTTGGGCAAGCCAATATTTGGGAACAAACAGACTCCCTGCTTCATAGTTTATGAATTTGTTAAGCTTGTTACAGTTGTTGATTAATTGGGGATAGTGTTTGCAGTGTCAATGTACTTAGTCTAAAAGTTTGGTGAGGATTAAAGTACTATAGGAGACAAGCACACACGTGGTGGTGACCGTGGGACTGCCAAGTCATAGGTCTCGAGTTCGAATCCAAGACTTGTACCTCTGATTTTACGAATTTATGTGCGTATCGTATAATCCTCACTTGCTTAAAAATTGGTGAGGGAAAACATCGTGAGGAAACCAGCATGTCTTTTTTTTTTTAAGGCTGGGAAATCGTCCAATGACTTCTCCCGGTCTGGGTGGAGTGGAAGGGAGTGTCAGACTCTTATTGACTAAAACCCATCCATGTTCCTTCCTTAGCCCTTTATGTTCCGGGGTAGCGGTAACCGTTTCGGACAATCCCGTTTACCCGGTAGGCTGAGAGATATTTCTCTACAGCATGTGAAGCTAAATCAGATGCCCACGGGCCCACGGGCCATGGGCAGCATAAAAGCTCTGACACCAGGTTAGTCACTGACCACACGAAAAGAGAGAAGAGACCACGTATAGCAGTATTATTTAAATATTACTTAAGTGCCAGAAAGAGATAATTCAATACAAAAGGTATTATTCGATCTCTTTTCCAATGTGAAGTAAAACTAATACTAAAATAATACTACTTTAAGAGGAGACTCTTAGTCTCGAGGAATTCGAAAAATAGGTCATAATTATTTTAGTGATTATGTTTTGGAAAAAGGAAAATGATAGGGGTACGAATATTACCCCTTCATTTATTGGAAAAAAATCATTGCACTGGAAGTCTAGGGGTTATTTATTATCCACGACGAAAACAGCGGAATGCATTTGTATGGAGAAAAGTCCAATAGAGTTCCGTCTTAAGTGTTGATCAGAAATGTTGGTCCTACTTAAAAATAAAATTCTATAATAAAATTGTGTGGGTAGTTAACCATGTACTTGCCATACCGTGAAGTATGGTTGAATCCAGTCCACGATTGGTGTCTTGGACCTCCCCTACCTCAGTTATCCAAAAAAGGCAAAATTGAATAAAAACATGCATACAGAGGCCAGCACATCAAGCTACCCCAAACTGACAAATTTCTTTGATAGATTTTCAACTTTACTACGAAAGCATAAGATTCATTTTTATTTGGGAATATTTGACCGTTTGGGATACGTTGATATGCTCGCGTCTGGTACCTATTATACACCTCTTCCCGTTTGTAAACGTAATGTCAGTTTTTCCCCACACAGTAAAACAAAATCTAATCACAAATCCACGTATAATAATGTGTCAAAGTCATATGTCGATTAATAAAATAAACTATTAATCACATAACATTAACGCCACTTGCTATGAAAACGATTGTATCAGTCCTGTTTGTGTATATCAAACATATCTACCATTTGATATATTGACTCAACTTGATATATTGTTATGCCTATTGGTGACGACAAATATTAGCAAATACACGCAAGATGATTTACGGGAAACAGTTGAAATTGTATAGGTTTGGGTGCAAGACGACGACGTGCAAATATGAACAATCACATTGTCTTAGGGCTCGTGGCTAAATGATAAGAGCCACACACATCGAGCTTCGGAAAGGCACGTTAAGCCGCTGGTTCTCCCAGTTGTTATTCCAAGATCTTTTTTTTTTTCTTTTTTATTGCTTCATCTTCATCTTTCTAACTGACCGACCCCTTGACAATTCAAGAGTGCCTGTAATTGGTTTATTTGAAATAAATGCTTTGAGTTTCAGTTTGAGTTATGTTTTTCAATCAAAGAGTCTACTTTTGTTTTTAATTACTGTCCTAAGGATTGCCGGACATGGACTTTCAATCCTTACAAACTTCAATTCGTCTGCATCATGGTTTGTCGTTCAACACTGGCATTTTTTTTTTGAGGTTAGGAAATCGTAAAATTATCCCTCCCGCTCTAGGTGAAGCGGAAGGGAGTGTCTTACTGACTAAAACCCATCCATGCTCCTCCTTAGCCTTTTATGTCCCGGGGTAGCGTAACCCTTTCGGACAATTCCGCTTACCCAGCAGGCTTCGGCCCAAACAGGCCCCTTCCTTATTGCTGACATCTCTTTGAGGCGCGCGTGGAACATCTACGCGCCGCCCGGCAGGAGTCTGGTCTTTCGGACAATCCCGCTGACCCGACATCAACCCTGGCCTGCCACTATAACAATACCAACCAACAAACACACAAGCCATAAGCACAGAACACAGTGCAACAACACAACGCAATATTTAACGCATTCTGCACCGAATAAGCAAACATTGCAGACTAATATGAACCTATATAGTAGTGGCGAATGTTTGGGAAGATTCCAATTTGCCTGTCAAGCGCTACTGTGTACTGTCGCCACAACGCGTGGCACCGCGTTGTTGCAACATTATTACTGAACGACATACAGATTTCACTAAGGGATTAAGCCGCTTCGTCTAGCTTGAAAGACGCAGTGCTGCAGCGCCGCAGCGGTGCAGCACAGTCTCATCAATTGTAACTGCATATAAGCTAATGCTTGGAATTGCAAAATGTGCGTCGAAAAATCTAGTAAATTAGTACTTAGCCATGGAGCTCGTACCTAAGTACTAGCAGCCGCACAGGTCGATCTGCAAGGTTAAGCTACGCTTGCCGGGGTTGACCGTAGATGGGTGACCATCTTTACATACGGACACTCCTGCGTGCCTCGGAAAGCACGTTAGGCCGTTGGTCCCAGCTGTCATTTGTGCATCTTTGACAGTCGTTATGGGTCGTCAGAAGCACGATCTGACAGCCAGTCTTACTAAAGCATATCCTATTGCCTAGTTACTGGGTTGTGGAGGTCAGATAGGCAGTCGCTCCATGTAAAATACTGGTATTCAGCTGCTTCCGGTTAGACTGGAAGTCGACCAACATAGTTGGGCAAAGGCTGGGCAGATGATGATGACTGTAGATCCATGTAAGTCGAACATGTTGGAAAAACATAGATTCACAGCTACACTTTAGTCTGTTTTCATTTCTGCTATCACATTTTCTAGACTGCTCTTGGAATTAAATAAATCACTCTTCCAACAATCCACAACATTTTGACCGATTTAAAGGTGCATGCCCACTTTTAGACTTGAACTGAAAACCATTAATAATGTACAAAACACTAATAAATCATAAGAAGCATACACTGCTGATGTTTCACGGACTAAAACATTTTCAGCGGTTGAGACAAATACAATGTACCTACTGTCATTAAAATAAATAGCAATACTACAGAATAATACAGAAGGTCGGTAAAAAAACACGTATATTATGTTGATGCGCACCTACGTATCTTGACGGTCCTGAAGAAAGGTGTTTGGCTGCGCAATCGATCTTTTGGGAACAAAATTGTCTACTGCGCAGCTAAGTTAATCGGCTAAGTTCAGGGGGCCTCGTCAAGTGTCAATCTCTCCGTGTCGATTCGATTTCGAAAATTGTTGATCGAACAATTCGTCATCTCAGCGATTCGAATTGTCAAGAACGCAACTTGTTAACGCATTTGTATGGGAATATTGATCGAGTTTCGTTACACAATTTGACATTTTCTTGCACTTAGCGATCGAAAACGATTGATCACGTGACCTTTTGAAAGCTTATGCCAATTCCATACGTTTCGGATTTAGGTATCTAATTGCGTTATCGTTAGTGACAATGTGACTTTGTATAGGTCCCCAGGTCCGCCAATTTACATCGGCCGTACTGTACAGCGCGTCGGCGCTCTCAAACAAATGCCGATCAAACAATTCGAAGTGTGACAATGTGTGCGTGCGTTTTAGCTCGTTGGATGGAGTCGAACTTCTGTCATATTCTGTGTAAAACAGTTGCACATGTTACAATTAATCATAACAATAAAACATGTGATGTATTAATCTTAGTATTTTAAGTTGAAGTGAGTTATGTTCTTCGTTATTTATCAAACTCTCAAGATTTAACTTCGGTTTTGAGATTTGTTACACTTGAAATAAAAGGAGGTTTTGTCCCGAGTAAACATGCGGTTTGGTCATTAACTAAAGTTCTGTTTTAAGGTGATAAAATAGCCGCCATTAACCAAAAGATATATAGGTGACTCTTTCAGAATGTATTTAACGTTCTGAAAGAGTCACCTTGTCGTGATCTTGGGAAACTGCTTTTGAAACAATGAGTCTATGTTCTTTGTACAGTTTATAAATTAAAGTACATTTACTTTTACCTGAAGTAATTTTCATTTGTTATAGAATAATCTACATCCCATCAACGCTGTCTTAGGCCATACCTTAGGGGCGCTTCGACGCGAGGACTTACAAATTAGTTAGGCGTTTCGGCCCCCTTGGGCAAGTCCGGTTAAGCAGTAGACAACCCTTTGGTTGAACTGAGAGATGCCATTAACAAAAAAAAAGGGACCCCCTTGGTGATGGGGGTCCGGGGCACGGGCCCCGTGTGCCATTATCGTAAAGTCAATACTGAGTCCCATCCTCATCTGCCTAGGTCTGCTGTCTATTTCTGTCGGTTGATTCTGTAAAACATCTCACCGTGCAAACTTAGGTGCAGTGAGTGTGAAGTGGTTATCGTTTTACTTAATGCTTCGGATTGAAACTATTGACAGCTGTCTTTATTTCACTAACGTTATCACTGTGAGATTTTTACAGAATAGCACTACTGCAGTAGGTTAACAACGGGTCGACAAAGACGAATCAACTGTTGAGTTTCGAGTAACCATGTAGTCAACCTTTTACTCCATCCCGTTAATAAGAATCATTAACCAAATCTTCACGGCTTGACTGTTTCCTACTTTTTCTGTAACTCAAACTCAAGCTGAGAGATTTTTTGAAGGGGCCCGTTAGGGCTGTAGCCTGACGGGCAAGCGGGATTGTCCGAAAGAGTTACCGCTACTCCGGAATATAATGGGCTAAAGAAGGAACATGGATGCGTTTTAGTCAGTAAGAGTCTGGCACTCCTTTCCGTTCCACCCAGAGAGGGAGGAGTCATTTGATGATTTACCACACTAAAAAAAAAATGGATCAACACAGCTGACTTCGAGTTCACTTTGTGTTAATCCCTAGCATCAAAATGCAATGGCAGATCACTTCACCTTAGTTAACACAGTGAGATTTTTACAAAATAAACCCGCTATGATCTGAGATTTAGTACAGAGGCCAGCACATCAAGTTACCACAATCTGTCAAATTTCTTTGATAGTATTTCAACTTTATTGCAAAAACATAAGGTACATTTTTAATTGAGAAAATTTGACAGTTAGGGATAGCTTGATGTGCTGGCGTCTGTACATAACTGTCTTCGTCCACTTGATAGCTTTGTATAAATTTTGTTTACTTATTAAGTTGGTGAACTTGTCTAAGTTCGAAAGAGCAGGGCAAGCAGATGGCACTTTGAAGATAAAATATCAATTAATTTTGGCAGTGTTTAGTTTATTTAGTCAGTCTGCACGTAAATCTTATTGTTTTAGGTAAACAATGAAATTGAGTACAGAATTGATTTGTGTTTCAAGAAATTATTTGTTTTAATGATGAATAATTTAGTTTCTGTAAGTAGGTTTATGCAAACACAGCAATAATATTGAAGGAATCTAGTTGAGTTCGGTTTCCTACAACCGCAGTCCCGGTATACAACATAGGCAAAGATGAACATGTTCCATGTTGTTTTTTTATCTTATGGGTGGGTTTTTTAGTCAGTAAGTCAGATACTCCCTTCCGCTCCACTCTCAGCGGGAAGGGTCTTTGATGATTTCCCATTCTATAACCTTTTTAATGTCAGGGCATAAACGCACGCGCGTACCGTCCCCGACAAGCCACAAATTTATTTCTTCTTGTTATCATGAATTTCCCAATATACATGGTGTCTTTCAATTTGTTTCATTTCATTAACCCTTTATAGGACGGCTCATACAAAATGGCCAGTAAACTGGACAGTCACTTCAAGGTCGTTATCTCATAGATTTTTGTTTATATGTTGAACCTTATGAACATTTACGACCCGCGTTAGAGCACACTGGCCCGCTAACTGGCCAGCATTCAAGTTCGCCGCGCGACATTTTAAACTCGCGCCTTTTTTCAAGATGGCCTGTGAACTGGCCATCGTGCACCCGCGCAGGAACATTTGTTGTCATCGCGTGTGTACGTTATGTGTTTACAAGTTTTATGGTAATAAAAAATCATGTCTTCTTGGAAAAGGTAAGTGAAACTATTCATTTATAGTATATACTTCGTTGTTATGTGCAAATCTAATCGAGGATACTAAGAAAAACATATATTATTTGGGATTGAATATAAACCGGTTTGTTGAAAAATTATAAGCTAAAAATTGCCTACCTAACTTTGAGATGTTGCATTGAGTATTTATTTTCGAGTAATCCCTATGAACCATATTGTTTTACAACAGGTATATAAGCATGTGTTATAATATAATAATAAATTTGCGATAAACCATCTTGTTCGGCAGTTATAACCTATTATTATGAAAGTTTGGGGGTTTTTTTCAGTTTTTTTTTTTTGCAGATGTGTGGGTCCTTATGAAAATCGTAATGTGATCGTTTTCCTTGTAATTTTCTCATTGTTTTAGACACACATACACTTATCGGGAGTTGGAGTCACTAGATGAGGACCAATGGAATGGACTTCGTGGGTATTACTGATGACCAGGCCACACAATCAGACATCGGTGGTGATTCCGATGCTGATGATTGCTTCGACGAAAGTTTTAGTTCCAGCACCCTGAGCACACGTAGTCGAAATCAAGGATCATGTTCTGGAACATCGTCTTCATCACAACCACACCACAGAAGTTTTTGTTTTTACCACTATCGACACCTCTGCAGCCACCGCCATCTCCACCGCCACAGCCGCTATCACCAAACCCGACCAGGTATCACGAGATAATTTCTCCCGAAGACGCAGCTCCTCGAGAGAATATAATGCATGAAGATCTTAGTAAGTGGAGTAATAAAAGATTTCGAGAACCCAGTCTACAAGAATAGTACATTCAATAATTACGTGGGCATTAAAACTGAAGTAGATCTAAATTCACAATGAAGAAGTTTTGTTTTAGAAGAAATTAATATGTTAAGTTAATTCTATCTGTAATTAAAACTGATTGTCAATTATATGTTCTATTATTAAAGATTGATTAGGAAATACATTTATTTTATTATTATTATCATCTTTTCCTAAAAATAAAATAGATTTCATTAGTGTCCATTTTACTGGCCAGTGATATTGCTGTGATGGTTAGTGACGCAGAACATTCAATGGCCAGTTTACTGGCCATATGATTTTCATGGTTTTCTCGAAAAACAAAGGATTTCAGGTCTTTTTTCAAAAACATGTCATAATGATGTACGGCACAGAATAGGTATTTATCACAAAATATTAAGATTTAAAAAAAAAGTTAGGGTGTGCGTTAAAGGGTTAAATAAGTACGAGAGCTTCAATTTTTAAGATATCTATATTTTACACACAAAAATAATGACTTAATTGTTTATTTCGTGTTCATAGTGTACCGCATTGTCACATATTTGTTTTGTTGGCGTACAGGGCATGCGCTTGTTTATCACATATATTTTACACTGGCATTCAAAACGTTAAAAAAAGGCCATATTATGATTCATTTTTCCAGAAGCATAGCTAACTAAACACAACATTAGAAGTCAACAAATAAACTTACTAAAACGAAAAGCGATTACGGCAGTTGTATTAAAAATTAACTATATTTACGCCTCGAACGAAGCCCTCTTATTAAAGCAGCGCCCCCTCACGGACATATGGGAGCGCTATAATCTAACACGCGGCGTGACTAGTAATTCTACGGCGGTATGGTGTAGTTTTGGCCAATTACTGGCAATTTCTATGAGGAGACGTTTATGATGTACGATTGGGGAATAATAACTTATTTTGTAAGGTTATCTTGTGTATTTTTACAACTGTATGTAAGCAAAAGTATTTAATCTTTAAGATCTCTCAGAAAAAAGTCGTTAATTGTATTATCTGTACCTACACATGCCAGCACATCAAGTTATCCTAAACTGACAAATATTCCCAATCGAACATGCACGTTATTCTTCTGTTATAAAGTTCAAAATCGATCAAAGAAATTTGGCAGATTGGAGTAACTTGATGTGCCGGTCTCTGAACATAGTTTTGATTGTAAAAGAAAAATGTATGCAAGTTTTTCATAATACATAATATATACATATTATAATCTTCTAAGTCCATACTGAGGGTGTCGAGGCCGGCCCAGGAAGAGGTGGCAAGATAACCTAGGCGCATACCGCAAAGGGTGGTTAATGACGGCTCAAGAGAAATAAAATTATATCTGGATGGATATGTGGAGGCCTTTGCTCAGAAGGGGGACAGTTTAGGCTAAGAAAAAAAAAATTATTGCCCCTAAAATGAACTTAGAAGATTATACTGATGATTTTAATTAATATAGTTGTGTAAGTAATTGCTTCGGCTGCATATCGTATTATGATCAACATAAAACATCATACAAACCTGTACATTGCAAAATCTAAAGAAATTTTTGATTTTCGCGGGCCCCTCTGTAGCTTTCACCTTAAGGGATTATTTACCGTGTCCTATAATACCATGACTATGAAACGGCATCCCTTGAAATCGTCACGTGTAAAGGGGCTTTGCAACACAGGGGGATTTCAAAATGATGGGTTTAGCGTACACCGTCATTACGACTCTCCCTGGGGACGTTGTATTTACAAATAACAGTATCCTATATGGTGTACAGTGTAATAACTTGTGGTCTATAATTATCGACATAATAAAGGGAGGTAGCAATATTGATAGGAAATTATCTATAATTGCTTCATTATGATAGGGTTAGGTGGAAACGTGGGTTCTAATAAGCCTGGTGCAGATGATTTTAGTACTACCGGTATACAAGCTTAGTTTTTTTTTTTTACTTCAAACCTAAACTATTACAAAACGTGTCCGAGTCTGAACCTTCGACCTAGTTATTATATTTTGACGTTTATTCTGAGCAAGGTAACGGTCAATAAAATTGACAATTTAAACTCTGGTTTGACGTCAGTTTTTGTAATTAGAACTTTAACATAGTCGAAATTCAAAAACGGTTCGGTGGTTTAAAGCTGGGATTAAAAATCAACCTTGCTTTGTAATAAGGCCCAAAGGGTTGATTGAACAACTTTTACTATGCCAACACTGAAATCGCTTAACCCATTAGATGTTCGTCTAATAGGAGCCGTTTGATAATAAAAGCTGTACGATTTACACGGTAGTACTTATTGTCGTTTCTAGTGAATTTTTCTTATGAACCTATGGGGTTCATACGACATTTGAGGGGTTAATGCGTGATCGACGCGCGCCATACATAACTAGCATTACTTTTTTAAGGTATACAACTGAAACGCAGTATGCATAGGCCCTTAAAGCTATGTACTCGTACTTACCTTATAATGGTATTGGGTAAATAAGTACAGAGCCCAGCTCATCAAACTACCCCAATCTGTCAAATTTCCTTGATTGATTTTCAACTTTATTACAAAAGCGTAAGATTCATGTTTAATTGTGAATTTACAGAGTTGATACGACAGAGGGGCTTTCCTTTAGACTGCCTATACTAGGTACCATTCTCAAGCTTTGCACCAAAAACCAATTGTATAGGAGCAATAGTTTAGTCACAAATGATTTTTTAAGTTTTTGCCCCGTTTGAACACAAATCTTTCCTAACAGCTGATTATGTTTATACGCATAGGTCATTCACCTTAAAACGATAATCTTAGAATAACATACGATGCGTTGTTACAAGGTCAGTTCTTATTTACAGTACAAAGGGTGGCTGCGTATTACTCTGATTTGTAAGCTATTTAGTTTGTTTGAAAAAAAAAAGACTCAGTTTTGGTGCCTTTTATTTTTAAACCGTATCAAATGAATAATAAACACGTATAGTATTTATGTAGTGTAATTTAAATGCCCTTCTGTCATATCAACTCTGTATGACAGTCTGGGATAGCTTGACGTGCTCGCGTTTGTACTCCACTGACATACCCCGCAAGAATAACATGCATAAACTTTTTGGTATAATTTCTGTTGAGTCATTTATTAAAATCGAAGTAAGTAAGTATTTTTTTACCAAAACGGCCAGTGTTAGTCAACATAGCCTTTTCAAATTATGAATACTTTTTGATAAGCTAAGATTAATTACTCTGTTTCTGTCAGTTGTGGTGGAAAACATACTCCTTTCATTAAGATTACTGACTTTTATTTTTTTTTCGCTGTTAAAATAAGGATAGGTTTCAGTCGTTACGTTTTTTACAAGAATTCTTTTTTATAAACAGTATCTTAATTAATGAGCAGCAAACATAAAAAAAAATCTGCCAAACCTTTTCCCAACTATGTTGGGGTCGGCTTCCAATCTAACCGGATGCAGCTGAATACCAGTATTTTGCGTGGAGCGGCTACCTATCTGACCTCCACAACCCAGTAACTAGGTAATACGATACCCCTTGGTAAGACTGGCTGTCACATTTTCGGACAGGAAACCTAATATGAGCAGTAAACATAATCTATATTAAAAATGAAAATGGCGGCGCTATTTCCGCGCGCTCTGTTGATGTTGACTAGCTCTATTAATTCTATATTTTAAATATTATTTAAACCTTAAGCACAACATTTTTAAACATTTATATTTTTACGATGAATGTGAACAGTAAATTAAAAATATGACCGTCAGACTGCTGAACTCGAGTTCGAACCCAAGACACGCACCTCTGATTTTACGGATTCGTGTGCGTATTGTATAATTATCACTTGCTTAAAAATCGGCGAAGGAAAACATCGTGAGGAAACCAGCATGTCTGAAAGATATTTCTCAACAGCCTGTAAAGCTAAGTCAGAGGCCCATGGGCAGCATAAAAACTCTGACACCAGGTTAGCTACTCACCACACGAAAAGATGAAGAAGTTGAATGTTTTATTGATTTATCTTTTTACTGGTGTTTAATTAATAAAACAAAATTATCAACCTTTTTATAATAGAAAACGTAGTATTTATTATTCGTACCAAAAACGTCATGAGATCACATTTAAAAAGCTAACTTTTAGATTCTTCCAACTGCTCAAAAACATAAGTCTCTCTCTCCTGTTTTATACCAACTGGACCGATGTTTCCTACTTCCATAACCAATTCTAGTATCTTAGATCTAAACTTAAGTTTCTGATGGATATCAAAGTTATCAATTACAGGTGCTAGTGAGTTGAAAAAGAATAAATCATCAACTTGAAGAGCGGAAGTGTTCGCAGTTGTACTATTTTTCGAACGCATGATTTTCAAAAGTCTTGTCTCAAATTCGGTCATTCTATTTTTCATCTTTCTCGGTCTAGCATTGCGGGGTCTTTTTCTTGGTGGTTTAGTGACGTCTGCAGTGGTTAATAGATCCTCTTGATCATTATTCTGTGATGATGTTCCAGGCAGACATTCCTGCTCGATGTTGTCAGTGCCTGTTCTGTTAGTGTCAACGCCGGCGAAAGCAACTAAGTCTTTGATTTTCTCTTTAAAATCGTCGTGTATTTCAATATCAAAGTCCATTACATCATCGTTTGCTTCACCATCGTCATCATCAACAGATTGACTTCCAGTGTTGTCACCTACAAAGCTGTTCGAAGATTCCTCGTCATCCCTAACTTTGTTATCGTCTATATCTTTGGCTTGTTCCAAGAATCTTAGTTGTTCCTGATAAATGTATCTGCGATGTTTTGATCTGTATGTTGGTTTCTTTGCTTCTGTTAGTCTGCATTTCATGTAAGCGTCGCGGGCTGTCTTCCATCTTGATTGTACAGCTCTCACTGTGAAAAAAAAAATGTTTTAGGTAAGTTTTTCTAGTAGATTAATGGGTGATACGGGGCGTAAATTAAATGAATAACCAAATAAAACACAGTGTGGGATTGTCAACACTAAGCATTGAAAGTTGAAATTTCAATATGAAATATAAAAAAAAATAGGCATTCATTCTGGTGTCACCGAGTGTTAGTGAAAACGGGCCTAACAGGAAAACTACACACACGAACATACAGTAGCCAGCACGTTAAGTTACCACAAATTGTCAAATTTTCTCAATCGATTTTGAACTTAACAATCAACGTTTTAAGGTTTAAAATCATTCATCATTATAAACCAGTAAGTAAGTACAGTCGTCAGCACATCAAACTATCCCAAACTGTCAAATTCACCAATTTGAAAATAAACCTTAAATATGCATTTGTAATAAAGTTGAAAACTAATCAAAAAAATAAGACAGATTGGGGTAACTTGGATGTGCTGGCCTCGATACATTAGACAGCTATGATCTTATATTCAACACAATACAAAAGAAATAACCGGAAATACTCAATGCTAAAAGGTACACCGTACACAGCATAGGTTATACACGACACCTGGCAAAATAGCATTGCGGCTGTATTAGTCAAATTAAATATCAACTTTGCTCTCCCTACAAAAAAAGTCCAAAATTAAATTACTAACAAAGTGTATACTGCCGGCTCGAGAGGTGCGCGACTCGCGGGTTTTGCTGGCATTTTAAACTAGCTAACTAATAGATTACTACCTACGAGAGCCGATGCACATTTTTTAAATTACATTTCTTTGGTACGTAACGTTATTATTTTTTTAAGTACTTTCACAATATTTTTTTTCCGGGACTCAGTACACGCTCTGTTCAAGCCCGCCGCACCACAAACAATACAATCCGCAAGGAGTATTGTTCTCTCGCTTGCACCCGACCGCGTGCGAGCGAGATGCTAACTGCGCAGCTGGCTGGTACGTTTGTACGAAGCTAATCGGCTACGTATTGTTGTTATCATTATAATGCGGTGTAAATTTTATACATATTAGTTTCGATGTATTTGATAATAATATAGCACTCACCGATTCGCCTCTTATCATCTTTAGAACATGTCGTGTATTTAGGTAAAACCGCTATAGAAACTTCTTCCCACGCCTTGAATTTGTCCGTTTTATTTTTGTAATACACATTTCGAGGATTCCATAGACATTCGCGCGATCGTACTTCATTTATCACTGCTTCAGTTTCCATAAGTTGAAATAACATCATGGCGGCTTTGAACCGCGTCGGAGTCCGTCGCAGTATTGGTCGGAGGAGGCATGTGAGGCCTCTGTGGCGAAGCGCGGCGCGGGGCGCGGATAACTGACTGACGGTCTACGCTACGCGTCACGCGGTTCCGTTATTTGCCAGCGCGAGCTCGCGGCTTCCGCTGTTGCCAGGTCGGATTGAATGCGGTGTGGCAACAGCGCGCGCATTTTTAGCCGTCCGCGGCGGACGGGTTAGGTAGTAGGTACGTCATTTGAAGTTAACACTTTGAGGGACACTGAACGCCTAAAGACGTAAGTAATAACAATAAAACTTCTATTGTGTCTCGTTCAGAGTCCTTGAACGGGTTAAGATTTTGTTTATTGTTTCTTATTGATGTTGATTACAGTTTAGTTACGCCTTTATAAAATAAACAATTAGATAGGTATTTCTTTATTATAACTTTGACTTCGATGAATTTTAGGTAAGTTTAGGTAGTGGTAGGTACTTACGGATACTATCTTTTTCTAATTATTCTTTGTACTTACGCTTAATATTGAGATTTAGGTACAATATTAATCTTCAAGAATATAAATATTTTCTGTTTTTTTATTTTATTTTAGAATAAGTAATTTCGGAGATAAGGGTCAATTATTATATATTTTTTTTAATAACTGTGTTATATACTAGCCGCGGCGTAAACTGCTTGCGCAATGGCGGATTCTGCGTAACGTCAGTGTAGTTCGCATGTGCCGATGTAGATACCGTTACTGTCTTATCCTCCATTAGTGATAAGATAACCGTAGATATCCGAGTTATCTTACACCCTGAATAGCCCAACACTATAACCCGATCACAGTAAACACGGCCCTCGTGAACTGAAATAGGTACAGAGGCCAGCACATCAAGCTACCACAATCTGTCAAATTTATTTGATAGATTTTCGACTTTATTACAAAAGAGTAAGGTTAATGTTCAATTGGGAATATTTGACAGTTTGGGATAGCTTGATGTGCTGGCGTGTGTGCTTCTGCAGGAGGTTTGCGCTTATGGCGAACTTCATACGAAACCAATATTGATTGCTTCGGAAAAAAAGTGCTGTCAAAGTCACTCCATAGGTACCTGCAACTGCTTTGGAATGGGCAACTAGCTTCATCTTTCTGACTGACCGACCCCTTGACGATGCAAAGGTGCCTGTAATTGGTTATTTTTTAAATAAATACTTTGACTCTGTGACGGAAGCCATGCTGCTGAAGTAGAAATGTTAAAGTCTTAAGTCACAGAAATAATCATAATAATATATTTTACAAGGTAATACCGTCCTACACAAAATCTGCAAATTGGTATTTATTGCAATAACACAAAAGGTGTGAATCGCGAAAATATAATTTCATCAGTGGTGAAATTTATAGCCTCAAAGCGAGGTAACATTGAAATATAAATTCTCGTGTTTTTGCATGTATTTTTTTCGTCGAATAGGTCACACGTGTCAGAAATACGAGGAAAAAATGAAGGAATATCTCCGATTTCAGCAACAGTTGTAAAAATATGCAATAAGAAAACGTATGTTCTTAAAACAAAGCATGTTTCCGGGTCGGGTAAAATGTTTTTGGGTTTTTCCATCTAGATGTTTGAAGTGAAAACTTCTTTAGCGGCGTTGTGCACTTTTTTTGTGATGGGTAAAAAATGTTAAACTCTCGTCAGGACACGTGACATGATCGAAAATTCGCAAGACGGAGGGAGAGATGAATTTTTAATGTAAAATAATTGTAATAGTTCTGAAGCCGCATGATTGTTTGACCGAAATTTTTAAATCCCGAAAGGTTAAAATCCCAAAAATCCATATCCCGAAGTACAAAATCCCTAAAATCGAAATACCTAATACTTTTAATACCTAAGTAACTAACGCCGATCTAAGACGTAGTCAATGGAGTTCCTTCTGCCAGGTGGTTTAAAAAAAATAACCATTTTGTACCGATTTTGGGTATTTTGACCATTCGGTATTTCGTCCATTCAGGATTTCGTCCATTTAGGGTTTCATCCTTTCGGGCATTTGCCCATCGGTATTATGTCGGTATTAAATAATATAACGGTATTTCAGTCATAGTTATTATGAAATTTAGGGATTTTAATACGTACCCTTTAATTTGTAATTATGTTGTTTAAAATAGAAAAAAAAAATGTGTTATTAAAAACAATTCACACCATGTAATTATAGAACGATACGAGCATAATTACAATTTACAACCTTGACTCTTGACCTCTAAAGTTCATTTCAGCTTCCCGCCCACACAGAATACGGAACTACCTTCAGGGACCAATAGAAAGTCAGAGAGGATGTCCATCATAACACAGTTTAATCTGTAGGTCAAAGTAATTGAGCGATAAATGGCCTCAGAGACTGACCTTGAACTTGACATTGCCGGGTATTCTCTAAATCTAATAAACTGAAACCTGATTTACACGGAACGATTTAGTTCCCTGCATACCATGCGTTTTTCATTTGTTTTGTTTTGAGTTTCATTAGCTCTCATCATCATCATTCTCTTGCCCTTATCCCAATTTATTTGGGGTCGGCGCAACATGTCTTTTTCTTCCATACTTCTCTATTAGTCGTCGTCTCCATAGTCACTCCCTTTTAGCTACTTTTATCATCTTTCACACAGTATATCCATCGTTTCTGTGGTCTTCCTCCATACTTCCACGTCCACATTTATATTCGTATATTCCAGACTTTTTTGACGACTTTCTCATCATTTCTTCGCTATACATAAGGTCGGCCAAAATTGTTGATACTGCATTACTTTGATTACTTAAATATTTATACTAATAGGCTAAGTACATGCTAGATTTAGTGATTGGGCTTCCACACTCCATATATTTTACCGATGGACACATTTCGTGGATTTAAACCAAAATGATCGAATTATTCAAAAATACACCCTAGCTGGAAACGTACAATACTGCCCAGACCGCCTCGTTTGTTCAGTAGTTGCGAGTGATGTTCATGAGCATGAGGTCCTAGGTTCGATTCCCAGGTCGGGAAAAGTGTTGTTGAGTTTTCCATTTAGAATACCCCAGTAGCAGTTTTTATTTGTACCCGGTTGATGGCAAGAGACTTGCCCCCTATTACGTCTTGGGATTTAAACATAACAGACAGCAGCAGCAGTGATAGCCCAGTGCTATGACCGTCGGACTGCCAAGTCATAGCTCTCGAGTTCGAACCCAAGACTCGCACCTCTGATTTTACGGATTCATATGCGTATTGTATAATTAACACTTGCTAAAAAATAGATGGAGAAAAACATTGTAAGGAAACCAGCATGTCTGAGAGATATTATTTTCTCAACAGCATGTGAAGCTAAGTCAAAGGCCCGTGGGCAGCATAAAAACTCTGACACCAGGTTAATCACTAACCACACGAAAAATGACGAAATTTGGGTGTACTTACAAAGTATACATCTCTGCCTACCTCTTCAGGGAAAAAGCATGATGTTATATAAACACATTCCCAGATAGACGTTAAAATATCTGTCACTGTCCTTCTTATAGTTAACTAGCTGTCCCGACAGACGTTGTCCTGTCTTAACTATGAGACCTACCATACCTACCTACTTTTTTAATGTAAAAACCTTCTCGTAACGATAACAAACACAACAAAAAAAGAATTAGAGAAATCGGTTCAGCTGCTCGAGGGTTGCGCTTAGCAACACATTCAGCGATTCATTTTTATATTATTGACTAGCTTTTGCCAGCGGCTTCGCCCGCGTGTATGTAGGAATTTAGCCTACGGGAACCGTACATTTTTCCGGGATAGCTTATATGCTATTCCAGACATTGCTTTCAATTTTAAACAACTGTTTAGGCAGCGCATGGAAATAATTCTGTTTCCGGAGGTATTTCTTTCCGACTTGCTAGACGAAAACATAAAAAAAAAAAATACAAACATCCGAATTGAGAACCTCCTCCTTTTTGAAGTCGGTTAAAAATTGCGATAGCTCGGCTAATATGTATGATATAAATATAATTCGTAGCCTATAGCACTCAGGAATAATGTAGCTTTCTATCAGTGTTTTTTTTTAAAAATTGGATCATTAGTACCCCCTACATACAAACTTACAAACTTACAAATTTTACCTCTTTATAATATTAGTATAGATATTCACTTCAACTTAATTAAAATCCACCAAAACTCTTTCATCCCTCACAAAATCAAAGGTCCCTTAACCTTGGAAAAATTAACGCCATAAAGGGGATGCTGAACCAACAATGGAAACAGAATAATGAAACCGAATCAACTGACTCAACCCTGCTACATAGTTAATCTAGATTTGGACGACAAACCGATCCGTCTTGATCTAAGACAACTGTGAAGCATTAAACACGATTTATATCAAACAATTGTTTTGATTTAGGTAAGATTACACTGTATTTAGAAGACAGGTTTTGTTGCATTTGGATTTTGTTTGAAGATACCTTCCCGTATTAAATTAATTAACAACTCCTAAATTCGTCAAATTATAATTGTAATTCATAAGACGAACAAGTTAGTCATTGTAGGCGTATTTTAAGGGGTCATTGTATTCATCATTATGAACAACTTTTAGTATGGGAAAACACCTGAAATGGCCTACATTTTGACGAATTAAGCGAGCATAATGTATGTTACAACTGATTTTTTTTCGCGACTAAATACTAGATATATAGTGTATTTTTCTTTAGCTGTCTCATTTGATAAATAAATGTCGCGATGAATATTAGATTTCTAGCTAATGTCGGTGTCTCTGATTGCTGCATTTTTTTTATAATTCATTCCATAAGTGTATAAAATCAAGACATTTATGCTTCACTTAAAATGTATGATTGATACGAAAAATCATAATTTTCGTTCCGTGTTTGTTTACCAAATTGAACACAATAAAAGAAATACACTATACCTACATATTTTTACACGCAGTTGAGTGCTATCATTTAGAGGTATTAAATCTGTGAATATTTTGTTATAGCCCTCCAATATCCTTCAAACTGCAAACTGATACCATTTTCTTTTTCCTTTTGTATGAAAACATCGAAACTATTGGCAGTTCACTCTCCTAAAATCGGCTTTGCTATAAAAATTGCTCTATTAGCTTCATATCCATCGTCCATCAGTTTAGAACAATGGGGTATGAACAATTCACGTCAAAAGGATAAACCTTTAACATGTTAAAAAATATGAAACAAATCCTCTTTTTATTACATTTCTCTATGTTTTAGTTTTCAGCTAGATTTTTCAAAACTTTCGTGTTTTTTAACGAGAAGGTTGCTTTTTTTTTAAAGATGGGAAATAATAATAAAAAAAATACTAAATTAATAAATTACTCCTACCGCCCCGTGGGTGGAGCGGAAGGGAGTGTCAGACTCTTACTGACTAAAACCTATTCGTGTTCCTTCCTTAGCCTTTCATAATTCCTTGGTAATCGCATTCGAGTTAACTAAAAACTGAAAAATAAAACCTTTTTTACTAAAAAAAAACACTGGCTTCCAAAAAAACTCACAACACAGAGAAAAAAAACCTTTCTCTTCTTCTCTTTGCTCTTATAACTCCGTACTACGTTAGGCCAGCTCAAGATCCAAAAGTTAGTAGTAAGAGCCTACTGTACTATACAGACGCCAGCACATCAAGCTATCCCTAACTGTCAAATTTTCTCAATTAAAAATAAACGTTGAAATACTATCAAAGAAATTTGACAGATTGTGGTAACTTGATGTGCTGGCCTCTGTACCTACTCAAAAACAGTTATTTTTTTCTTTTCGTTTTGACGAAGTTATTTTACGATATATCTACCCAAACAAATCATTAAATAAACTCTGAAACCAGGCTAGTCACTAACCACACGAACAGAAGAAGAATCATTAAATAAGGAAGTCAAGAGTCATTATGTGTCATAAAACAATTTGACTAACCATAGAGCTTAAAAAGGTAATCACGAGCAACCCTTTTTTTTAAAAAAAAAAACATAAACCACAAACCATAAACTCTGACACCAGGTTAGTCACTAACCACACGATAAGAAGAAGAAGAGTGATTTTATATTTTTATATAATCGAAATTTTAAATTAAGTTCACGAAACTATTTCTAAACATTACTCAATCTTTAAATTTAATATCAATCCTATTTCTATACATCACTGAATCTATCAATTTAATATCAATACTGCCCTATTATGTCTTGTATACGTTACGTAATTCAGAATCTAGCCAACTATTTATCTGGGTGTAGCAGATTGTAAACGTCACGAAAAGAGTACATTTTCTCGACCCAAATTCTTAAGAGCCCTATGAAAAAGTCAGAAAGGCGAACACTGGCCGACATTTACAACCACTATTTTTGATGTTGGCTTCACTTAGATTAACCATAATGACTTTAACGTCAAGGTTGGATCAAATGACAACACTTAATTTGTGAATAGGGACTGCCTAATACTTCGTGACAAATGATCAGTAGAAATTAGTCAAATTGTTCTATCGGTGATATAAATATTAATGTTGATTGAGTTTTGAGTAAAGGTCTACCAATATATCAAATCACCAGTGCCTGACAATATAATTAAAATTTAGTTTTAATAGCTTATACAAAATGCCAGTTAAAATTGCAAAGATATTGATCGAGACATGCTGTTTCCAATGTTGGTTGGAATACTTGGGACATTGGCCCAACAAACGGGTTTGTCTTAGGCCCGGACTCCACCAAAGCAGAGATGTGTAAGGTGTGCAGTGTGCTGTCCGAGAAGAGATGTATTTCAGCACGGGGGACTCCACCAAAGCGGAGATGTGTGCGGTGTGCTGTGTGCTGTGCGAGAAAAAATGTTTTCCAGGTCGGGGGACTCCACCAAAGCGGAGATGTGTGCGGTGTGCTGTGTGCTGTGCGAGAAGAAATGTTTTCCAGCTCGGGTGCGAGGCGTTGAGTGCTCAGTACGCGCACTCACTGCTCGCCGCTCACATCTCTCGTCTCCACTGCGCGTCACCCGCGCACAGCTCGCATCTCCGCTTCCATTGCGCCATACAAATATTACACATCTCCGCACAGCGATCTCCACTGTTGCTGAGCGGAGAGGTGATGTGTCAATAACACAATTCCATTGGTTGTTTAAAAAACATCTCCTCTCCGCTCGTCTCGATGGAGTCCCGGCCTTAACGTCATATTATGTCGATCTGTCATACGCGTGAGGCAGCATGTGCAAAAGGATTTATTATGAAACAACCGGAACCCAGAATTGTGTGTACTTTAAGGGCCCTGGAGAAAACGGTTCCTTGTCGTTTCGCGTTTTTCCTTCTGTTTATTTTTTATTTGCTTGCGTTTTTGCTTATCGTTGAAGGGAATGTTTAGATTTTGCGCGTATTTCGTTTTCCGGAGAAATTTAAGGCCTTGGTAGAAGGTCCTTTCATGAAGGTTGGTTAGAACGAAGTGGGAGGAAACATGAATGAGTTATTTACGTATAAAGTAGGGCAAGGAGGTTTGTATGTCTTTGCAGTTTTTGCGAGAGAAACCTATATTCTAGACCTGAAAAAGCATGTTTTTAAACAAGAACAAAGCGACAAAGAAAACCTTCAATAAAACACACAAACCAGCGACACTAGAGCAGTTAAAAGGAAAGATAAAAGCAACGTCTAGCAAAGAGTACAGAAACGCTCAAAAGTTTTTGTGCACAGAGCCCGAATACATGTCATATTGCGATCTGAGTGATGAATGACGCGACACGACTCGCTTTATATATAGATTGTATGCCACAATCTACGGCTCCCGGCCCTTTTTGATGGTAAAATCTAGATAGCAGGCTAAAAGATTTTAGATTGGACTTTTGATGGTTTGACCATGTCGTGTTTTGGGTATAAATAGAGGTATTGTTGTTGTGTAGAAAACGAATAGGACGATTTTGGAGCAGTTGTGGTTAAATGGGTTATTTTGGAATTTCAGCAGAAGCATTTGACAAGGTTCTAACGTCGAGGACAAAGCCTTTGATTCATCTCGAGAAAAAAAATCTTTGGTAAGATCTTCTTCTTCATCGTGTGGTTAGTGACTAATCTAGTATCAGAGTTTTAATAATATAATAATATTCTTGGACATTTCACACAACGCCATAAATATAGTCCCTAGCTAAGCAACCTAATGCTTGTGTTATGGTAACGAGATGGCTGATAAACTACTTATATAGTTTATTTTATAAATACATACCTATTATAGATAAAAAAACACCCAGACTCGGAACAAATACATGTAGGTCGTAGAAATATTTGTTCCGTGCGGGAATCAAACCCGTGACATGCTGCGCAGCAGTCAATCGTTCAATCACTGCGCCAACCGTGTCGTCCAAATGCTGCCCATGGGCGTCTGACTTATCCCCTTTGTAAGATGCGAGATGTAGATGTAAGATGCTACATATATCGGAGACCGACACCCACCACTTTAAACAGTATTATTATTATATTACTTCTACTATACTATATAATATATATTGCTATGAAGAAATAATGATAAAGATGAAAGTGAAACAGAAATTGAGATAAATAAGATTTGAGAAAATATTATTTTGATGGATTTTGATTTTTGGAACGGTACTGTGAGTGTTTTAATAAAAAATAACTTTAATTAATGGAACTTACGACCTATATTAATATGCATGCGTGTATTTATAAACAACCACATAAATGTAATGTAATGTTAACACTGCTGGGACAAGGCCTCCTATCGGTGCAAGGGACTTTGGCATAATCCACCACAGTGCTGCAGTGCTGGATGATAGATTTCACATGAGTTTAAAGTTTTGCTTCTAGAACAATGCCGGTTTACACACAATGTTTTCTTCTCTTCTCGTTCTCACATACTATTGTCAACATCTCTTATTCACTTCTCCTTTCGCAGGTCTGCCGAAAGAAATTTCTTTAGAAATAAGTAGTACCTTCGTATTACGACTATCTACACGGTTAAATTTAAGTCGTTTTAATCCCCTTAAGGGGTTATTGTACTCATTATAACGAGCAACTTTTACTATGGGACCGAACCTGAAATCGCGAAAAAAAAATCAGCTGTTCAGTACATTTTGACGAGTTAGGCGAACATAAATGTACTGAACAGCTGATTTTTTTTTCGCGATTTCAGGTTCGGTCCCATAGTAAAAGTTGCTCGTTATAATGAGTACAATAACCCCTTAAGGGGATTAAAACGACTTAAATTTAACCGTGTATAGTATCATAATGTACAAAAATAATAAAATAAATAAATAAATGATTTCCCATCCCAAAAAAAAAATATGTATTGTAGAGTACGAGTGAAACCTTATGTTGACCATGGCTGGTAATAATCTCACAGCATTCGAACCTTTAAATTAAGAATAGGATAACGTGATAGGTTTTTGTAAAAGTGTCACTGTCTTAAGCCGTGCGGCTTGGCAGATTTATTCGGTGAAAAGTAATATATAATTGGTTATCCGCTAACTGTGTGTTTGCTTTGATAGCGTAGCAAATCCCATTACACACACAGAACACACGCTCTTCCACTGAGCCCTCTCAGTGAAGGTCCCTGACCTTTTTTTTTTTTTAAGGCTGGGAATCATCCAATGCCTTCTCCCGCTCTGGGTGGAGCGGAAGGGAGTGTCAGACTCTTACTGACTTAAACCCATCCATGTTCCTTCCGTAGCCCTTTATGTTCCGGGGTAGCGGTAACCCTTTCGGACAATCCCGCTTAAAGGTCCCTGACCTTCACAGTACATTAATGTTTGTAACTTCTTCACGAAAAAACATGAACCGATTGCGAAGAAACTTGATAGACAGGTACTTTTTAACCCGATATTCTCACAGAATCGAAGCTTACGCGGGTGAAACCGCGGGGCGCAAATAATAAAATAAATAAATTAAATGTTATACGTATTTTCTTAAAACTAAGTGGATATCCGAAAAAAGTCACGAAAAAAGAATAAATTGTTTTCAATACAAACAAACCCTATACTTGATACAAATATTGTCAATGGAAACATTAACGAAATATCGTCTCGTCTATTGACTTCACTAAAACACTGTGTAGATATCCATATATTCTTAAAACTAAGTGGATATCTGAAAAGTCACACAAAAATCCTCTTTCGAAGCAGAATAAATTGTTTTCAATACAAAAAAATCCCTACACTTGATATAAATATTGTCAATGAAAACATTTACGAAATACCGTCTATTCACTTCACTAAAACACTGTGTAGATATCCTCTAAGTCCCTAAAACCATATTGAAAACGTAAACGTATTCGCCAAAAATCTACATTCGTGATTCTTACTTATTCCAATAAGTAATATAATATTCACTAAATCTAAGATGGGGTAGATGACCAGAACCTTTAGACATACCGTTCTTTTATATGTTTTGTTAAGCAGGGATCAAGTTATATTTGTCATTGTAAGTACCAATATATGCTAGTCGAATTCTGTAGGGAGATGATCGGCTTGCCACCCCTTGATGTCGTTTTGTATTAGTTCTCCCCTTCTATGATATGAGGGCGAGTGTGTACTACGTGAAAGTTTTTATTGATATTCCTTTCTAAATAGGTTTTATTGCGAATCTGTGTAAGGATCTAAAAGGGTTTGGACATATTGTAGATATAAACCAGCCTAATGCTAGTCGGACTCGCGCACGTAGGTTTCCGTACCATTATGTATAGAACCGGCAAAGAATCAGGTTTGTTGTTTAGGAAGCAACTTATATATTTATTTTATTCAATTTTTTTTGGTATTTGTTATAGCGGCAACAGAAATACATCATCTGTGAAAATTTCAACAGTCTAACTATCACGGTTCGTGAGATACAGCCTGGGACAGACGGGCAGACACACGGACAGACGGGCAGCGGAGTCTGAGTAATATATATAAATCTGCGTCCCGTTTTGCCTTTTGGGTACGGATCCCTAAAAATGGCCTTTCTAATATAGTTGTTACTTTTTCTACACAAGATTGAAAATTGTTATATTTAAAAAAAAAAATAAGCGGGGCCTAGATTCACGTGTTGTTTGGTAATATTATATTATTTTCTTAATATAATGAGTACAAAATTTAAATAATTAGCTAATCGCTGTTGGCGGTAGAAATTAATATTTAATAGGTACGTTGTTACTTAGTTAATTATTTTTCTTTGATAGTCGTGAATACTTAAAGGTTCATTGGATTTGAGGTTACTTGTTCAAATTATAATATACCTTAATAAACTAATATAATAACGTAGAATTTTGCAACTTGTGTAAAATTATTCAACTCTACGTGGTATGAATAGAAAATAATGCCAACCAATCTATATAGCCTCTTCCTATTTTAAGGTCAACTAACAGTCTAACCGTATACAGGGTGTAACTGAAAGGGTATATACATACAAAAGGATATGCTACAGACCACCAAACTAAACAACTTTTACTATGGGACCAACTCCGAAATCATGAAAAAAAAAGGCAGCCGTTCTATAAATTTTTGGTCACGTGACTCGTCGAAATGTAGGGAACTGCTGATCTGAGTACATGTCGTATGGGGGATTAGCATTTTTAAGTTTAATCTAACTAACATGATGTTCTTAAACACCAACCCAACACACAAAACACCTGAAATTGGGTTCTAAACAACCCAATTTTAGGTCGGACTCTTTTGTTACAACTTATACATAACTATCACAAAACGTCACACCCATTCAACGATAGATAAAGCAGACCAACCATAAACTATAATGGTAACCCTTCACATTTATCAACATGATCGTTATTGAATTCTGATCTGTAGTACACGGGCTACTGCAATTAATTGGTTTGGTATAAAGGAAGCCTGATTGTGAATTATTTGGGCTGGGTAAGAAACGGTATGGTATCCATCATTGGCAACACAGGGACTAATGACGTACAGAGGCCAGCACATCAAGTTACCACAATCTGTCAAATTTCTTTGATAGTATTTCAACTTTATTGCAAAGACATAAGGTTCATTTTTTATTGAGAAAATTTGACAGTTAGGGATAGCTTGATGTGCTGGCGTCTGTACGATAGGAGGGTTATTGTCTGCTGGGACTGGAGAAGGCTTAGATGGTGATGATATTATTATAAATGACCAAACTCAGAATGCCAATTATTCAGTACATAATTCTGACACTCCCTTTTTTTTGAGGGTGGGATATCATCAAATGTCACTTCCCGCTCTGGGTGGAGCGGAAGGGAGTGTCAGACTCTTACTGACTAAAAACCACCCATGTTCCTTCCTTAGCCCTTTATGTTCCGGGGTAGCGGTAACCCTTTCGGACAATCCCGCTGACCACAAACCTCCCTGAGTTGATATGTTTCGTCACTTAACACTAACATTCATCGTAACAATTGTCAATATTACTCCTAAAAATAAATTACATTTATTCAGAATTTAAATTAAACTAAGTATGGGACAAAGTTACTTCATTCATACTAAAAGGGGCTGTAACCACACCAGATTACAACAGCGTACTTACATCAAGTTATCACAAACTGCCAAATATTCCCACTTGAACAAGAACCTTATGCTTTTGTAATAAAGTTGAAAATCTATCAAAGAAATTTAATAGATTGTGGTAGCTTGATGTGCTGACCCCTGTACAAGCTTAAACTACAGCTTTACAAAACGATTGCTGCTTTTTCATACCAAAATCAACAAAAACATAGCATAATAATACACCACAACGTATTCAAGACACGACTGCGATAAATCGCACATAAAAATATTACGTCTGCATCCCACGTCATATAATCCACACTGCAAAAGCCCTAGTTCCTCACAACATCGACATAACGTGTTAGCAATCCGATACAAGATGGTTATTTATCATGAAATATGGCCGTAGGAAGCAATGCAATCTATCAGAATTGATATAAGTCGGTCTCGTCAAATTTGGAGGGTGATACATGGCTTTGATGGGGGCAATGGAGCTAGTTTTATGGGCTTAGAGATTATGGGAAGAAGTTGATAAGATATTTCGTTTTCTTTTAAAGAGTTTCATATACAGACACCATCATATTAAGCTATCTGAAACTGTCTAATATCCCCAATTGAACATCAACCTTATGCTTTTGAAATAAAGTTGAAAATCTATTAAATAATTTTGACAGATTGGGATTATTTATAACTTGATGTGCTGGCCTCTGTTAGGTGAGTCGCCAGCACATCAAGCTATCCCAAACTTTCAAATATTCCCAATTGAAAATTAACCTTGTGCTTTTGTAATAAAGTTGAATTAGGACATTGCCTCGCCCTAGTTAATATATCCTAGAATAATTATTCATAATTATAATTCATACTTGCCACATTTAGAGAACAGCTGTTAATCTAATTTTAGCATTAATTATAATCTTCTTTTTCGTGTGGTTAGTGACTAACCCGGAGAGAATTTTTAAGCTGCCCATGGGCCTCACATGCTGCAGAGAAATATTATCTCTCAGACATACTGATTTCCATAAGATATTATCCTTCACCTATTTTAAAGCGAGTGATAATTATATAATACGCACATAAATTCGCAAAATCAGAGGTGCGTGGCTTGGCAATTGTTCTAATTTTAGCATTAATTATAATGATAATGTGTGATACACCAAAAACACTTCACAACACTTTTTTACTAACTGCACTTCTAACCCCAAAAAATCCACAGGCGTGATATATGTATTGTGTGTTACTTTTTAAGTTGGTTACTACACAAATAATGGCAGTATCGTAGACTTGAATTGGCTCGACCCGTATTGCGGTTAACAGAGTCGGCCCTTCAGAGGCAAATACACGTAAAGAGGGAAAAATATAGGCACACGCAAATAGAAGTGGCGTAGGCAAAGGGACTAGTACTTAACAGTGGGTAGATCCAGGTGTAGATGATGTTAATGACGATAGCACTTAACACCATTAGTTAGAAAAGGTAGAATAGGACCTTTTGAATGAGAATGATGTTGTGAATAATTTAGAGGTGACCTGAGCTGAAACTTATAAAAAAATCAGGTTTTTAGGGTGAAAAATTTCGGTGTTTTTTTTTTGAGTGTGGAAAATCATAGAATTATCACTTGGTGCTAGGGATTGACTCTATTGACAACTCACTTCAACTACATCATGAGGGAGATTGATGAGATTCACGGTTTCACTAACTATTTATATGTATATATATTTTTAAGGATGGGAAATCATCACATGACTCCTCTCGCTCTGGGTGGAGTGGAAGGGAGTGTCAGACTCTTACTCTCTTACTGACTAAAGCCGATTCATGTACCTTCTTCAGCCCTTTATTTTCCGGTGGTAGCAGTAACCCTTTCGGATGATCCCGCTGAACAATTTCTGTATAATTATAAGTCAACCAAAAATCTGCTGTTTTGCACAAATTTTTGCTGAACTTTGGCCGTTTATAATGTAATCATAAATTGTTTAAGTAAAGGAAACATCTTGATATTAAACTGGCACATGTAATGGAGATTCTAAATAACAAAATATTCACTTAACTAAATCAGTTTAAATGAAAGTTTCTATTGTCACTGGCACAGACCTAGGGTTCAAATAAGCAAGCAAGCCCCACTACGACGTCAACGTAGAGATACGGCGGCGGTATTTAAAAAAAAAGTTGGTTACCTACTTATGTCAAAAAAAAAATTTTTTTGGGTACTGCTATTCTTCTTTTCGTGTGGTTAGTGACTAACCTGGTGTCAGAGTTTTAATGCTGCCCATGGGCCTCTGACTTAGCATCACATACTGTTGAGAAATATCTCTCAGGCATGCCGGTTTCCTCACGATGTTTCTACTGCTATTAATGTCAATATACAGGTTGAAATTGAATTCATGGGCATTATTTTAAGGGGTCATTGTACTTATGAACAATTTTCACAATGGGAACAAATCTGAAATCTGAAAATTATCAGCTGTTCCATACATTATGCTCGCATAACTCGTCAACTAAATTACGGACTCACGCTATTCAAGCGATTACCTATCTTCTAAGAAATATTAAATCTGAAAATACGCGTCAGTAACTTACATTAAGTACACATAACAATCTTAAATAAAATAAGCCCAAACATAGACTCAAAGCCCATTTGAACCGAACTGTGTGGAAAATAAAATAATGAGGGTATTATAGAAAGCAATAATAATATTTATATTTTAAAAAGAAATGCAAAGATTTCTACGTTGAACTTCATCTGCATGCAGTTCATCCCTCCCTTGACTAACAAGATTCTGGTGAGTGACAGATGTCAAGAAAACCATTTGAAGTAGGAAGCGTTTCACCAACAAATATTATAGAAGACTAAAATCAACGACGAAATCGTTCAAATTTTAGAAAGAAACCTCAAAATCCCAGTTAAATTATTGATATTACGAAAAAAGCATTTTTGAGCTAATACACTAGCTTTTGCCCCCAGTTTCGCTCGCGTTAATTTAGAATTTGACAATCAAGTCGGGTTCTGCTTAAAGACACGTGGCGCCATCTATTATCATAAAAACGTTATTGTTGTTTTTTCTCGGAAACAGTTCTTTTTTCGAGATGAAATGTAGCCTATGTCCGTTTCTGTATCCTTGACAACGTATATGCAATATTTAAGGGTTGACAAACTTACTTTCGCATTTATAATATTAGTTACGATAGCATTAATACTAGGCACTCCCTTTCGAATTGTAGTTTCTTATGGAGACGATTACTGAGAAACAGGAATAGCCATACCATGATAGATGTTTCTATAATGAACGGTACTCGCTGCGAACATTCGCTTCGCCAATTTATACTGCAAGCATTCGTGTGGCAATGAACATCCAATTGAAATTCGTATGAAGCGAATGCTCGCGACCAGTACTGACGGTCCATAAGACAAATGATTAATTTTATCTTGGTATATTTATATTTTTTATCAATTTTGACATTTGTTCTCCGATGTTATAATACTACTCTGTCAAGAAAGTACCGGGAAAAGATCAATAATACACAAAATGTCTGTTATTCATCCAAATTTATTTTATCACCTTCAAAGTATGCTCCTTTAGAAACGATACACTTGCGCCAACGAATAATCCATTGATCAAAACATTTTTTAAACGCTACTTCCGGAATTGAGTTCAGTTCTCGCCGCGAATTCTCCTTTTTCGGTTTCGGTTCAGTTCGAAGGCGCCACTCCGAAGCTTGTTGACTAGTTTGCATGTCAAACTCGTAAACCCACGTCTCGTCACCAGTAACAATGCGTTTCATGAATGTTGGGTCCGAACTGACTCGTTCTAGCAAGTCCTCAGCGACTTTCATGCGATTGAGTTTTTGGAGAAAATTCAGATCTTTTGGGACTAGCCGAGCAGCAACAGTTTCATACCCAAATGATTAGTTAAAATGGTACGGATCGACTCGTGAGATACAGAAAGTTCGGTGGCTATCTCTCTCAGAGTTGAATGGGGATTTTCAGTCACTATTTTCTTCACTTTTGCGATGTTAACTTCAGTTGCAGACGTTGACGGCCTACCAGAGCGAGGCAAATCTTCCATCACATCTCGACCGCTTTTGAACGCTTTGAACCACTCATAAGCACGAGTTTTTGATAAAGTCGATTCACCGTAAGCCTTCTGTAACATTTTCAGTGACTCCGAACACGAAATTCCATTGGCGATGCAAAATTTAAGACAAACTCTTTGTTCGATATTTTTGTCCATTATGAAATTCGCAATACACACTATATATGATATTACTAAAACAGCACTGTATTTAATATAAATAACAGATGCAACTCAAACTCCGCGCCAAAATGGAAAACAGTTGTGCCAATCTAACAACTACAAAAAAACCAAAAATTTGAATTTGGAACCATAAACAAATCATCCATTCCCGATACTTTTTTGACTGAATGTATGATGTGTAAGTAATCAGTTATTCCCTAACGTTCACATTTTATTTGTTTCATTATGTCATAAATACACAGATATTAATAATAACAATAACAGATTTAACTATAGTTTTGATTGATTGACTCTGATATGAGATTGCGTCTTGAATTTCAACGTTTTATGAGTAAAAGAATTGGTTTTCATTTAACAGTGAGCCATATCTGCATTATGCTTCAATTCTCCTTTTTCAATCATAGTTTATTCTTCTCTTTCTTCGTGTCACTGGAACGACTGTATTTCAGATCTTGTTGGCCTAAAACTTTGCCATTTCTACAGCTTTCTTGGTGGCAGCGCAGACATACTTTAGGCAGCATGTTTATTGATGTTATTAATAACATTTGTTAGAAAAACTGGCGAGATATAAAGTTGAAATCTCCTAAATACAATGGATGTGGACTAATGCGCTTTAGTGAGTGATGGCGTCAGAACTTAACCTAAATAGGATTTGTTTTCGTTTTCATCACACACTTTTGGAACCGACCATACCTTACTACACAACGAGATTTCAAACAAATTTTTTTTTACTTCTATTTTGAAATTGAACCTATCAATTTTCGTATAACTGTTTTATTTCAATGGAATTTTTAATACACGATGCAGAATGTTTTTTGCTTTGCGAATATCAATTTTGAAACTGAACACCGTGATGTTTCAATATGATTGTTGAAGTAAATCCACTCGCGAATAATTGAGGTTTTATATCAAAATTGTTTGCGAATTGAACACTAGTACGTCAAATAAAAAACATAGAATGTTATTATGCCTGCATTCCCCGAAGACTTTTGGTTTGCTGAATTAGATTTTATTTTTGACTCGAATTCGAATGGAATTTATTTAAATTTAAAATAATCTAGGATTCGATTCCACTCACTGTAAATGCTTTTTTTTCTATTTAATAACCAACATTGTTTTATTTTTCTTACTGGCTGCCATTAATACAGATATAGGGGCGAATACACCTAATCCGTCACCGTCTAGCTATGCTCGTCCGTCATCGATCGAACTCAACGGATCGAATCTAACGATTTACAATGTGAAATCTTGGAAAATAAAAAAGGAAAAGAACAGGCTGTTTAATTGTATTATAAAAATTACGGTATTTTTGTTATTTGTGACTAGTCTATTGGGTTTAAATTTCTTTTAAAAATTATTTGAAAGAAAGAAAGAGAGAGAGTGAACACTACTTCAACCGACATTGTCCGATGACGTCCAATGATGTGGAAGATCTCCTACATATTATATGTTTAGTTCAGTCAGAGGAGTTCGATTTAGTGACGGATTAGGTGTACGTGAGCCGTGAGGGTCTTCAGCCAGAGTATTAGCTGTAGCGTATCCTTGAACAACTTTTCTATCTCTATTCCACCGCGAAGACTACCTATTGATTATTTGTCCTTTTGTTGTTCATTGATTAGTTTAGCAGTTTCTGGATGCGGAAGGCGGAGCCCCATGTCCAACGGCGGACTGAGATAGACTGAGTTGATTGAGGTTCAGAAGAAGATGATTAAAGACTTTTGGCATCAAAAACCTCTGTTTGTTGTTGTTGAAAAAACAATAATCCGTTTTTTTTTGTTAGCCATGCTTATCTAGAAGCAATGATACTTTAGATTTGAAGGCATTAAGGTAAAAGCTAAAGGGTAATTCGAATTTTAAAATTTCAAAATAAAAACATTCTTACTTTTTTGCAATTTGCAGGCACTTTACCCTTAAAGTCAAGGAGTCGTAGTTCGAAAATAATAATTATGATATGAAAACGAATTTACATGTAAATTCTTGTATCACATTCATCATAATAATTCTAATAAACTACAAGACAAAAGAAACAAAAATAACAACTTTAACTCGGAGTACGAGAAACATAGGCTTTGTGTCGCGTCATAGAATAAGAGTGTACAGAAGCGACACTATATTCATTGCGTGTGACTCGATCCTGTAGAAATTACCTATCACTTTAGTGTGCTTTATAATACAATCCATTATTATTCTCGTGTCTTAAAAAAAACCTTCCAAAATACACTAAAAACTTATAAATAATTTTCGAAAGTATTGTGTTTTTCTTTTTTTTGCACTGACTTCCGAAAGGACTCCGATACCGCACCTCACGAAGACCCGGCCTTACTTTTAGACACCGAAGCTGCTTTTAACGTTAAATACACTTATTAGACGTTTCTGAGCGACAAGATCACAAAAAAACACATGCTGAAATATGTTATATGGTACGATTTTGGAACTTGCTGCTACTTTATTATAATATTTCGTTTATATTAGGGGTGAAAAAAAAAATGAACTTATTTATTATTATACTTTATGTCCACGTCAGGCCAGAGCACCCTTAAGCGGGATTGTCCGAATGGGTTACCTAGCGGTAACCCTTAGTAGTAGCGGGGTCACCGCTACCCTGGAACATAAAGGGCTACGGAAGGAACATGGATGGGTTTTAGTCACTAAAAGTCTAACACTCCCTTCCGCTCCACCCAGAGCGGGAGAAGTCATTGGATGATTTCCCAGCCTGAAAAAGAAAAAAAAAAGGCCAGAGCACCCTAAGAAACTGATTGATTTCCTTTAAATATTAATCCCGCGGCCACGAGCTACTCAAGCGACAACGTATGCGGAAAAAAATAAATATAAAAAACTTGTCTGGAGCATTCCACGAGTCACCGCGACACGATTTGTGGAGCGATGGACTGGAACAGTTAAAGACCGCGCGTGCCATTTGACACAAGTGTTATCAAGTAGCATTGCACGAGCCCGTGAATCCTTATAATACTTTTGGGCACATGTCGCTTCTGTTCTATGGTCTTACTCTATGGTTGTAGTTCAGGATAGAGGGCTATTAAGGTTAAGAAAGGATTTCTTTGAATAGAGTGTTATTCTTTTTTCTATGCCCATAGTGGGCTTCTGAACGTTGTTTTATTGCCAGATTTTTCCTTTTTATGCAGTAAAAAGTATCGGAATAGAAATTAAATTATTTAGCGGATTAAGCAACTGTTTTGTAGAGGAACGGTTTCGAAATATTATAACGACCGTCACGAATTAAGGTCTGAAAAGAAAATTAAGGTGTTCAAAACCGTTCTGTATTTGGACAAGCATTATTGTATGATCGTCCTCCGCTTTTTTAGGAAACCATAGCTTTAGGAAGCAGAATGATATCGTAAAACGAGAGCGATATAGATAGATAGAAAGAATACTTTTTATTATTTACACCACACAAAACACAGATTCAAAATGAGGGCGGAGCTCGTGCTTAAGTAATAACAGCCGCACGGATCAATCCTTCAGGTTAAGCTACGCTTGTGGGGGTTAGTCTGTAGATGGGTGACCATCTTTGGATATCGAGACTCCTCGTTACCTTGGGAAGCAAGTTAAGACATTGGTTCCAGCTGTCATTCGTAGATCTTTAATATATTTTATATATATATATATTTTTTTTTTTATATATTTAATCATGTGTGTGTACTTGTATGTCTTTCAAAGTGTACAAATAAATTTTTATTATTATTATTATTATCTTTGACAGTCGTTACGGGTAGTCAGAAGCCCGAAAGTCTGACAGCCAGTCTTTCCAAGAGATATCGTATTACCCAGTTAGTGACTGGGTTGTTCGGCAACATCAGATCGGCAATCACTTCATGTAAAATACTGGTATTCAGCTGCATCCGGTTTGACTGGAAGCTGACCCTGAATATAGTTGAGAAAAGGTCAGGCAGATTGAAATTACGGATGTAAACTTACAGCTATAAATGTAGAAACTAAACAAGGGGAGGCGCAATCATTCGATCCAGCCTTGCTGTCCTCCCCTAACGACGCCCTAAGCCGAGGTTCGTACCCCACAGGGGGTGTCCCAGCGTGTAGTCGCTTAGTTTGTTAGTTTTTAAGTCCTGGCTGGAGGCCTTAATTCAATTGAGGCATCCGCGAGCAAGTCCGGTTAAGCAGTTGACAACCTCCTAGGTTGAACTCTGAGTTACCATTCACAAAAATAATAAAAACAAGAAAAAAAAAAACTAGGGGTGACACAACAGAAGATTGAGATTTCAAACGTATAACACCTTTTTGTTCGCAGGTTCTAAAAGTTTTAACTTGCTATTAAGTTAGCTTTTCAAACGACATCTCAAGTAGTCGTACCTACTTACACTGTCATAATCTTTAGTGTTTTATCATGTTCTGTCTTTTCGGCCCGCATTAAAACTTGTTTGAGAAAGCCCTAAAGACTTACAACGGCTAAAACTTCTTGTTCAAGTTAAGAATCTACGTATTTTCAATTTGGACAGTGCTTAGTTTTTAGGTATTATCTATACCAATATATTAAGCTGAAAAGTTTGTTTGTTTGACCGCGCTAATCTCTGGAAGTAGTTGTTGGATTTGAAAAAAAATGTTTGCATTAGATAGCCCAAATCTTGAAGTTTATAGGCTATGTAACATCACGCTACGACCTTTAAGGCCTGGCCACGAATTCCGTCTAAGAGGCGCGCTGTTGGCAAACTGCGCTTTGTCCATATAACCGCTCGCATTGTCACTGTGAGCGTCGCCTAGGGACATGCTTCATTACACTTTGGTATATTTATTTATTAATCTCTAATCACTTACAACTGATGCTCAGCATGTGATGCTAAGTCAGAGGCCCATGTGCAGCATTTAAACTCTGACACCAGGTTAGTCACTAACCACACGAAGAAGAAGAAGAAGACTAACAACTATTATTACAGGTAAAAACCCAATGCAATGGTGAAGGAACTTATATTCTAAAATCTTTACCACTCGCCGCGCGGCAAGCGGCAAGCGGCAAGGTCGTGGCCAGGCCCTTAAGGGCGGAGTAAAAAAAAAACCCGATGTTTGCGTAGCGGTGGGAAAGGAGCCGAAGTTTAAAAAAAAATGTAACTCCCACACGAATGAAGTCGCAGTCAGAAGCCAGTCTTTCGTTAGTAAAGTTACTATACTTTAAGTTACCGAAGTCTTTTCCCCAAAAGGTTTTCTCTTACTTATTTAGTCCATTGTTATTTTGGTCTTCAGGAATTATTTATCTGTATAAAATCAAAATTGTTATATCTTTTCATAATATCCAGCGCCCAAAACAAAGCCTCTAGGACGGTTAATTTCGTCCGAGAGAGTATAGCCACAGGCGGATAGCCAGTTCCTCATAAATACTGACAGGTTGCTTATTCATGGCCCAAATTCTCAATAAAGACTGTAATCCATTTGATTGAGTTGACCCTACTCGTAGTAACTAGATGGCAAATAGCCTTTCAATACGACTATCAATTTTCTTTGCCTCTAAGTCTCTTTTAGTCTCACCATTTATACAGCTTTAGGTTTAACGAGGAACTGTCTTTAAGAGAGTGTAATTGTACTTATTATTTAAGCTTTTATTTTCCAAATAAATTACACTAAAAATTAGTTAATTATGGACATATTGTAATTTTATAATAACTCTAAACATGAACATGCATTTTAACAATCACTTAATAAATTACACAAAAAAATTTTTTTTAAGAAGATAAATATGTAGATTTCATAGATTGGGTAGAATAAAATAATTTAATAATTATTATTGCATTATAGTACACTTACATTTCGCATCCCATGTAATTGAGGGCGAGCCCCTCCATAACTTTTTTTTTTATTAAGGACGGGAAATCATCAAGTGACATCTCCCACTGTGGGTTTAGCGGACGCGAGTGTAAGATTCTTACTGACTAAAATCTATCCATGTTCCTTCCATAGCCCTATGTGTTCCGGGGCAGCGGATACCCTTTCCGCCAGCCCCGCTGAAAAGGGTGAACTTATTGCTACCACCGGGGCGCAAATCCATACTCTGCTGCTACTGAGATATTCCAGATGGAAAAACCCAATATCAAACACTTTGCCCGACTCGGGAATCAAACCCAAGACTTCCATGATCAGCAGAAGCGCTTGCAACCACTACACCAACGACGCATTTAGCACTTTGTTTATTATATCTAGCTTTTTACACAAAATACTGACCAGATTACTGTCACACTACTTACTACTACTTTATGTATGTACTTCATACTCCTCAAAGTTCTTAAAAACATAAAACCTTTTTCTCTGAAAGTATCAAGATTCAAACTTCAAGTAACTCTGCCGTCAAATTTCATTTAAGTCTAGCTGTTATTAGTTGACAGAAATAACAACACCAATTAAATCATTTGATACGAGATCTGACGGGACAACAGATTAAGTTGAACGAGGCTTTCAAACTGGGGTAATAATAATAAGATTCACAAATTTAAACAAGATTAGCAAAATTAAGGGAGCCCAAATTTAATATACTAAATGTTCCAATCAGTTTAGGTCATCATTTCAGCCGATAGAGGTTCACTAATGAATATAGGCACCCAGCACCGTTCCTGCTGCATTCAGTGGACTCCTAAGCCTTCAGAATATCATTAGTCTACCTCGAAATGGGCTATTACCTAGTGCTCTAGAATGGGCAACTAGTTTCATCTTTCTGACGGACGGACCCCTTGACAATTCAAAGGTGCCTGGAATTACTTTATGTGAAATAAATACTTTGAGTTTGAGCTTGTGCGACACCTTGCCATGCCTCCCACACACACACGCCCATCTAAATCACGACAGTTGCAAATTATTGAAAAGCAAAGAGGGTTCATAGACACGAACTATTTTCAATAAACTATCGGAGTAAAGGACACTATCTCACTATCAAACAAATGTAATTTCTCCTCTTCATATTCCGTCCTTGACATATTACTACCAAAGACAGTTGGAAAAAGTTATCACGTGAACATAAAGCAATGCATAATCCACGAGCCGTACCTACCAATGCCGAGCCAACGCGAAATCAAATATTTTCTTTGTACCTTATTCTATTGTATGAACAACCCTTTGAACCAGTCCTCAAACTGCCTTCAGCTCCTACTATTTGTTCTATAACGTAAAATATATCACGAAATGAAAAATAACTTTCTGTAACCGAGAATGATTAATGTATTTCATTAAATCCTGCCTTGAAATGTGAACTTAATATCTTTCAATTTCTGCCTCTGGGTTGTATTATGGGATCAATTTTGTAAAAACTGGTAAAAATTGTGGTTTTTCAGTAAAAAATTTATTGAATAAAATTGAGATTTTAATATCAAATCTGTCTGTGTGAAGTCTAGGCGGAATGTCAGGTTTCCATGGTGTTCCATGACAGTTGATAAAAAAAAAACGGTAAAGTCAATAAACTGTAGAAGCGAAGTAAATAGGAAAAAGGGAATCAAATCAAATCAAATCAAATTTATTTTTGAACCAAAAAGTTTTACATTAGTTGGTGATTGGAGCCTCCTGTTAAGCAAGTAATGCCTGTGTTAGGAGACTCCGCTCTTCCACAGCAGTATACAAGTTTTTTCAGTACCTTAGATATAAACAGTGTGTCAGTGTGTGAGTGCGTGTGTGTTTGCTTTCGCGTGCATGAGTGTGTGTATGTGTGTGTGTGCGCATGTGTGTGTGTGTGTGTGTGGGTGTGTGCGTGCGTGCGTGTGTATGTGTGTATGTGCGTGCGTGTGAATGTGCGTGCATGTATGGGTGTGTGCATGTATCATTTTGTATGTTGCAGTAATTCCTCAGTATCACCGTAGTTTAGTGTCTTTAACCAATTTATTAGAATTTTTTTACACTCGTGTAATTGTTTATTGTGTATAAACTCAAACTCAAACTCAAACTCAAAGTATTTATTTCAAATAAACCAATTACAGGCACTTTTGAATTGTCAAGGTGTCGGTCAGTCCGAGAAATGAAGCTAGTTGCCCATTCCAAAGGAGTAGGTACCTATGGAGAAGAACGGGCAAGAAACTCCATGGACACTCTTTTAAACAAAATATGGTTACAAAATATTTGTTACATAGTTCATATTAATATTATACATGTGAGAACGATGCAGAACGTTAAAAGCATCAGATATAAAATATGTAAAACCTAATCAATAATTAAATTAAAACAAGCCTTAGCCGCTAAGAGATGACCAGTCTCTACTGACAGCGCCCGTTCACGAACATGACGCATATATTAGCACCATTCAGCTCAACCATTTTGAAGGGAGCTAAATGATCCAACACACACGCCACCATCAGCGAGACATTAAAGTGAGCATGGCATACTCTCAGCCGCCAGGGCATATTCAAGTCAATGAAAGACGCACCCAGAGATTGGTCGCTTTATAGTAGGTACATAGTACTCACATATGTGCTAAGCAGT
This sequence comes from Hyppa rectilinea, assembly GCA_951799385.1. NCBI lineage: Eukaryota > Metazoa > Arthropoda > Insecta > Lepidoptera > Noctuidae > Hyppa > Hyppa rectilinea. The sequence goes on along the minus strand of OX637324.1, from coordinate 9,520,820 downwards.
TATACAATATTAAGAGATTGAATTTATACAATGCAAAGATGTTTTTTTGTTGTTGTTGATCTTCCGCAGCTCCAACAGTTTTCAGTAGTCTAATAAATTAGTTGATGCGCCCTTGTGGAGCTGGACTAGCATTGACCCAAGCATTTTTATCAGCAATGTAATCTCCCAATTTATAATACGCTTGGCTGTATATATATGCAATATATATATCTTCTTATTAGTCCGGTTATAAATTTGACATGATAGTTTACTGTACTGAATAGCAGCAAATTTAGTTTTAGTTTGCGGAACCTGTGCTATAAGATCTTTACGTCTTCTTGTTAGTTTATTTTTATCATAGGGTAGATTCTTATGTTTTTTTAGAACTGTATTCAAGATGTATAATTTTCTAACAGAGAGCAACCCACTATCCTGATAGACTTTGAGTGGGGTATGAGATCCTTTTGAAGTACATTATTTTTATTACGGCACGTTGTCCTCGTTCAACATGTATGAAATGTGATTTTGCAGCGCCGCCCTATATTGGGATGCAGTAGGCTATCACAGATTGTGCTATAGAGATGTATATTTCATTCAGCAAATTTCTGTGAGAACCTGATTTCTTTGTTAACTTTACTGGCGTAATATGTCTCAGTGTTTTAAAAATCCACCCAAGTTTCCTTATGCGTCCAGTAACGTGTTCAATATGGGAGTACCATGATAATTTTTGGTCAATAATTACGCCTAAATATTTTGTTTCCGAAACTTTATTAATTATGGGGCAGTTGCAATTGTCATTTATAGCTTTACCACATAAATGTACTCTAATGTTGAACAGTTCATCTGGTTGTGAGATTTTATAGATGGAGAAGCATATGTAGTTGGTTTTTGCAGTATTTAACGTGAGAATGTTCTTGTCGAGCCAGGTCGCAATTTGGAACATACCTATCTCTGCCTTTATTTTAACATCGGGCCAGCTGTGCCCATGGAAGACAACAGCTGTGTCGTCGGCGTAGGAAAATATATTTGCGTTTTCTACTTTTAGGTTACAAAGATCATTAATATAGGCTAGAAAAAGTGTGGGACCCAGAACACTACCTTGGGGTACACCAAACGACACATCAGCCTCATCACTAATATGCTCACCAATCTTTACTCTCTGTTTCCTGTTGGTAAGGTAATCTTTAAAAAAATTCAGAGGGGTTCCTCTTACTCCTAGTTTATCTAGTTTGGTCACAAGGGTGGGAACAGAAACGGTGTCAAAAGCTTTTTTTAGGTCTAGAAATACGGTCAAACATTTCTTCCCTTTATCTAGATGATCAGTAACTAAGGAGGTGAGGGCACCAACTGCATCCTCGGTGGAAACTCCCTGTCTAAAGCCAAATTGTGTTGAGGATATAATTTTAAGCTTATTAAAGTAATTCTCTAGTCTAATGTTGGTTAATTTCTCTATAACTTTAGACAGGGCTGGCAACACAGAGATTGGTCTATAATTATTGACATCGCTTCCGCTCCCTCCCTTGTGGACCGGTGTAATAATAGATTGTTTCAAAGGGGCTGGGAATACTCCGTTTCTGAAACAGAGGTTAGCTAAGTGGGCAATAACAGGGGCGAGTTCTTTATTCACGTATTTTAAAATTTTGCTGATATACTGTTCCAGCCAGGAGCACTGTCCGACTTCAAGTTCCTTATGATACCTTCTACTTCTTCAGTGTCAGTATCTAAGAGCACGAATTAATTGGATTGTGTATATTCATTGTTTTGTTTATTATCGGGGCTATTATTATATCTAGACTGTATTTGTTGAGCTAATTCTTTTCCAATGTTCGCAAAATAGTCATTAACATAGTTTACCGACTCTGTTGGAGTTGGTTTAATATTAAGTAATTCTGCACTTTGATTTTTAGTTTTATTGGTATAGGTGATTGATTTTATGTTTTTCCATAACAATTTAGTATTAGTGACTGAGCTAGCTAATAGTTCTCTTTCATATTTTCTTTTATATTTTTTAATTAGGTTATTGCAGTAGTTTCTGTATCGGCTGTATGTGATCTTTAGGATTTCGTTATGTGGGTCGGCACGTGATTTTTTTTGCAATTTGTTACGATTTTTTATACACCGGAGCATTCCCGGAGTTATCCACGGTTTGATGATTCGTTTGTTGTTGGGAATGGTTCTTATTGTAGTATTATTCTTGATAGTGTCAGTGAGTTTTTCTATAAGTAGATCAATTAGGGCATTAGGGTCATTACAGAACATTAATTCGTGTATATTTTTTTCTTGTAGATAATTTAAAGCTTGTTCAAAGTTCAGTGTGGTTACACTTTTACGTATAACATCTTTATTTTTGGTTTTCGATAGTGATAGAAATGTAGTAAAATGGTCTGTGATCGAAGTCTGTAAAATAGCAATTGATGCACTTATTTTATTTCCGTTAATTCGTAACATAAAGTGGTCTAAGCAGTTTTGTTCCCTAGTAGGCAGTATATGACCTGGTAGTATGCCATAAGTTGATAGGGTATTAAGGTAATTTAGTCGGTTATTTCGCTCATTAGTCGCCTCAGTCTCCTTGGGTCTAATATTAATATTAATGTCCCCAGCCATTATTATGTTCCTTTGCGAGTCTATACAATCTAAGTGTGGACAGAGTGAGTCTAAGAAATTGTTAATATTTGTGTTAGACGGCGATCGGTACATCGACCAGTTTGTTAGGGTGATCTGGCTTTTTTTTTTTTTTTAAGGCTGGGAAATCATCCAATGACTGCTCCCGCTCTGGGTGGAGCGGAAGGGAGTGTCAGACTCTTACTGACTAAAACCCATCCATGTTCCTTCCGTAGCCCTTTATGTTCCGGGGTAGCGGTAACCCTTTCGGACAATCCCGCTTACCCGGCAGGCTTAGCCCTGAGGGGCCCCTTCATATGCTGACATCTCTTTGAGGCGCGCGTGGAACATATACGCGCCGTACGGAACGGGTCTGGTGCTGATCGGACGGTGAGTCACCCATTACTCACCGTCCGCAGGCCCGCGCCTACGGTGGCCGGGAGTCGTCACGTGGCTCCCGACGCCCGGAGCGTCTCCCGCGGCGGCTGGGACGGGAGGACCTTTCTCTCTCCCATCCCGCCACCTCCTTTGCGAGCATAACTTTTTCGCAGAAGGAGGTGACTGCCTCCCACTCCCTCTCGCCCCGGACCATGGCTTGCACCAGGGCCGGGCGCGAGAGGTCGCCGCCGCCGATCGCCTCTACGAGGACACGGCGGTGCTCCGCCCAAGCGGGGCAGGTTTGCACCGTGTGCTCTACCGTGTCCTCTGGGCGATCCTCGCAGTGGTGACACCCGGCCGTTTCCTCCCGCCTGATGATGTGCAGGAACCTCCCGAAACATCCATGTCCGGTGAGGACCTGCGTCAGGCGGAAGGTGAGGGCGCCGTGACGCCTCTCTAGCCACTCCTCAAAGAGGGGCCTTACCGCCACTATCGTGGCGTGCCCAGGGTGATCTGGCTTGGCGTGGACATTAAGTACAATAAAAAATGAGTTGTGTTTTTATTATTTCATTCTTATTATAAACGAAATATTATAATAAAGTTGCATCACGTTCCAAAATCGAACCCTATTTAGCATACGTATAATATTGCGATCTTGTCGCTGAAAGATATTTCTCAATAGCATGTGAAGCTGAGTCAGAAGCCTATGGGCAGCTTAGAAACTCTGACACCAGGTTAATCACTAACCACACGAAAAAGAAGAAGCACATTCGGTGTCCAAAAGTAAGGCCGAATGTTCGTGAGGTGCGGTATCGAAGTCCATTAAAATAGAAACAAACGTTCAAAAAAAAACAACATAAGACAAAATACTTTTTAAATTGATAAAATCCTTTTTATTGAACAACTTGTCCTCTTTAAGCCGAGAATGGCGATTCCCTTTTTAATGCGCTAAAATCATTCAAATATAGTGTTGTCATGACGCTATCATTTAATTAAATAATAATATTTCTATCTTCAATCACTATTAAGAAACTAAAGCCCGAATAACCGTCAATGACAATATTTCAGCCCAAGACCCTCTCCTTGGTAAGGGTAATATAAGTAAACAAGAACGATTCCATTTACTTAAGAATTTAGTTAAAACAGTTCGTGACTTCGAATGTAGTAACAGTGTTATGACACTTAAATTCGGTATTGAGGATCGCGTACATAAAACAGCCATAGATATAAAAACGAGGAAAAGTATACAGAAAATATTGTCACCTGTCAATAATGTATCCGCATAAAAATTCTCTAATGGAATTGGTTGGTACGGGAATCTTTTTTGCTTAAAAAATGTACGAGTCTCTTTTGTACTCCGAGTCGTTAGGTATTAATAATCAATTAACTTTAATGTTTGCAAGAATTGTAATTGATTTTTTTGTATTACTGATTGGTGGTTTTTAAAACATACACTGAAAAGTATCATGCAAAATTATTAATTTAATTAAATCATTAAATGAAGCATAGAAATTGGAACATAAACCATAGTTATGAGTAGAGACGATTATTAAAATATTTATTGAATTTATACATATAATATATTAAATTTATAGTTTAAGAATTATAAATTTCAACCCTGATTGAAAGATTGTCACTGTGTCGACATGTATGCAGATTATGCAGTTTAATTAAAGTGAGTCTCATTTTTTTATTCATCAAGAATAAGTGACATCTTAGACAAACCAGGCAGATGTGAGTAGAAACACGGAGGTGATGCCCTAGAAAGACATAAATATAAAGATATGAAATTGGTGATGTAACGTATGTAACGGATATGAGTAGATGTATGAAAGGAAACGAAACAAAAGAAGTATCGTCTTCTTCTCTCTTTTCGTGTGGTTAGTGATTAACCTGGTGTTAGAGTTTTTATGCTGCCCATGGACCTCTAGCTTAGCTTCACAAACTGTTGAGAAATATCTCTCAGACATGCTGGTTTCCTCACGATGATTTCCTTCACCGATTTTTAAGCAAGTGATAATTATATAATACGCACATGAATATGTAAAATCAAAGGTGCGTGCCTTGTGTTCGAACTCGAGACCTACGACTTGGCAGTCCAACGGTCACACCACTAAGCTACGAGTATCACTGCTACTCAAATCTCTAAGTAAGGCAATTTGTTGGAGCCATGGATAATGAATTTTATGAATCAGATCTTGGAAACGAAATTGATAGAGCGTCCCTTGACATAATTTATATTTATAAAAGTGATTTTTGTTCTGATCAAGAAGTAAAAGGAAAAGTATCGAATTATATTTACTGGCAATAAAAATGAAATGGAATGCCAACCGGTTATGTAGGAAGTATTAGTAAATAATGTACGAATTTGATTTCCCTTTTTTGATGACAATCTTCTTTATACAACGTGGCGCTACAATGGTGACATTAATTTAACACACGGGTAGAGCTAGTGCCCATCAATCATACAAAAAATGATACGATAAAATAAATCATGAATTGAAAAAACATTCAACAAACCAAAAAAAAAAAAAAAAGTTCGCCTACTTTTTTCAGTTGTTTTACCCTAATAGTATTGCTTATTCGTTTTAATTTCATCGATGCAAATTATATGATCCGTGACCCCAGCAAATGACCGCTACGCGACAGTTCTTTAAGTACAGGACTTAATGCAATTGTCTAACATTTTAAATAAAACCGTAAATAAAATAATAACGTCTGGTGGAAATACAATGTCTTCATGAAACGAAAATGTGAAAACGTATAATAATTATTATGTGTGTTAAATTAATGTCACCATTGTAGCGCCACGTTGTATGTTTGTTGGAACTTCATAAGTAGTAGCTACAGCAGCCGTGATAGCCTAGTGGTGTGACCGCCGGACTGCCAAGTCATAGGTCTCGAGTTCGAACCCAAGACACGCACCTCTGCTTTTTCAGATTCATGTGCGTATAATTATCACTTGCTTAAAATCGGTGAAGGAAAACATCGTGAGGAAACCGGCATGCCCGAGAGATATTTCTCAACAGCATGTGATGCTAAGTCAGAGGCCCATGGGCAGCATTAAAACTCTGACACCAGGTTAGTCACTAACCACACGAAGAAGAAGTAGTAGCTATAAAGGGTATGGGCTTTGGAATGATAAATGTGGGTGGTAATGGTACAGATGCCAGCACATCAAGCTATCCCTAACTGTCAAATTTTCTCAATTAAAAATGAACCTTATGTCTTTGCAATAAAGTTGAAATACTATCAAAGAAATTTGACAGATTGTGGTAACTTGATGTGCTGGCCTCTGTACAATAGTCGGTGTACCTATAGTACACACACGTTTAACACCTTCACATTTCTGTATAACCCTTTGAGGATTACAGGCGTGATGTTAAGCTATGAAATGACAAAGGACACTGTATGGCCTCCATACATCGTTAGCCTAAGAACCAACAGGGAAGTGAATTTACTTTTTGTGTTTAAAATAATGTTGAAATTCGATTGAACCTAAATTAAAACTACGGACACTTCTAAGAATTCTAATTTCGAACAATTTCGGATTTTGAGGTTATAATTAGGTCAATAGAAACATACTTACGGTATTAACTTAGGGTTTATTAAATAATTTAAGTACCTCTAGGTATATTCATAGACCAAGCGCTGAGAATATTGAGTTTTGTCAAAACAGTGCACACTATTACGCTACGCAAAAAACTTGGCTATATGAGGTACAGAGGCCAGCACATCAAGTTACCACAATCTGTCAAATTTCTTTGATAGTATTTCAATTTTATTGCAAAGACATAAGGTTCATTTTTAATTGAAAATTTGACAGTTAGGGATAGCTTGATGTGCTGGCGTCTGTACAACACCTTCGCCTATACAAAATGTCAAATTGACCCAAAAAATAATAACACCGAAGAATGACCGAATGAATAACCGAAGAAGACTTATTGAAATGTATTGGAAATTATCCGTTCTATTGAAATAATTACTAAGGCCATTATTACAATATCCTTGCTTAATAAAAGCGCAAACGATTTTATTTCCAGCCAGTTGCTTATTTTTGTGTAGCTTCGATCTGTTTTACGAAAAGTATTTATGTGGAAGTACATAAATACTTTTCGTAAAAATAGAAAACAATATCTGAAAGTAATGTACTTGTAAAAAGAAGAAGGTAGAATATGATTTGATACGATCTCATATTATAATCCATACTAAAGAATCACGGTACAAAAGCTAGCACATTAAGCTACCCAATCTGACAAATTTCTTTGATAGATTGTCTACTTTATTACTAGAGAATAAGGTCCATGTTCAATTGGGAGTGATTGACAGTTTGGGATAGCTTAAGGTGTTGGCGTCTGTACATAATACAGGAAACCCAAGTTATTAAACATATTTTTGAACTAAGCGACTAAATAAAATTCACAGGCCTTTAAGAGTACTTTTGTAACTTAATATACACAGGCATTTTGTAAGACTTTCAAACATTCCCCGATAAATTTCTGATATTCGATATTATTTGCGTCGAACCGTCTTTTTTATTTTTTATCGGCAATATGTGTTGATAAGTACATACAATATTCGTGGTAACATGATCGTTCATCGAATTTATTCAAAATATTTAGTGATAAAAATAAATTTTATATGTTATCCTTATCACATTTATTTTTATCACTAAATATATTTTTGTCTTTTGACACGACGGCGACGTTTCGTTTTTGTTGGAATTTTTCATTGAAAATAATAAATAAATAAGTCGAATAGTAAAAGAATAGGAAAGAGAGAACAATAAAGAGAGAGAGAGAGAGAGAGAGAGAGTGTAAGTGTAGTTTTTAATTTTTTGTTCTAATCATCCCGTTCCCCTCAACTGTTATTTTGCTTTTCTGTCCTTCCCAATTTCACAAAACTTTCACTAGGCTCATAGCGTTTCAGTATAATATTATTATTATTTATATTGTACAGAGGCCAGCACATCAAGTTAGCACAATCTGTCAAATTTCTTTTATAGTATCTCAACTTTATTGCAAAGACATAAGGTTCATTTTTAATTGAGAAAATTTGTCAGTTAGGGATAGCCTGATGTGCTGGCGTCTGTACTAGCTGCTGCCAGCGGCATTGCCTGCATGGATGTCGGAAATTAGCCCAAAGGTACGTACTAACGGGATAAACAAGTATCATATGTGTTAATTCAGGTCATAAACTACGCCTTTTTTTAAGGCTGGGAAATCATCCAATGACTCTCCCGCTCTGGGTGGAGCGGAAGGGAGTGTCAGACTCTTACTGACTAAAAGCCATCTATGTTCCTTCCTGCCCTTTATGTTCCGGGGTAGCGGTAACCCTTTTGGACAATCCCGCTTACCCGGTTAGCTTGGCCCTAAGGGGCCCCTTCATATGCTGACATCTCTTTGAAGCGCGTGGAACATATACGCGCCGTCCGACAGTTATTATAATAACTGTAATAAAAGTATATATACTTTTATTAATATAATATTTAGTTAATAAATACAGTTATTTTTGCCAACGACATGCTGAGAAGAAATATAATTTGACTCTACATCTGTTTGCAAATTCACAAAAATTCCAACATTATTAATTTAATTTTCGATATAGATTAAAAAAAAATATCGATAAATTATTGCAGCATATGTCCCATCTCTAATCGATTTCAGTATCAATCTTTATGAAAAAATCAGTTCCTCTAATCAAATCAGAAGACCTATCAATCAAATCTTCGGAAGTAGGTCAAAAAGTATCATTAGAGGTGCTCAAACATGAAGCTACAGAGGCGTCAGCTCTGAACGAACCATAATTCATCCTATGTAAAACTGGTGTCTACCAACCGCCGACTTGGATAGGAGTCGATATATCAAACCACCGGACAATAGGCCTGGACGATATTTCACACTGGAATCTTTTGTTCGTCCATCCATTGTCGAGAATTAAGATGTTGGCGTGAATGATAGAATTTTGCCCATTATATCGATTATCGACGAGGAATCGATTAGTCTGAAACTCGATTTAATGAATCGTTTCTGCTTGACTGCTGATTGTATTTAAGATGGATGGAAATTTTGATTTAGTTTCAATATTTAATTTTTTAGTTCTGTTACTGGCATTTGCATTTTCTAATTCGATAGCTCTGTTAAGATAAGCAAACAAAAGTTTTTGAAATATTACTAGAATATTTCGGTATTTGGTTGAATATCATTTTGCCTTTCAAACGTCTTTGCGTTTATTTATTCTGACAGAAAACTTTAATAAGAATATCAAATTTATTTAGAATGTCTATTGTAAATTATTATTATTGCTGTATTATTTTCTTTTAGTACATTGAAATGTATTGTATACATATTATATTGTTTATATTTTTTATTTTTTTTATAAACACATTAAAAAAAAACTTATCGAAATATACAAAAATGGCAGAAGCCCACCGGTATCGGAACCATGGTCCAAGCTACCGGTGATCAGGGCTCCTGAGAGAGGAACCTCCTAACTATACGCCCCGTGTCCAAGAGTACCGCTTTCTGGATCAAGCCTAACAAGAGCCTATTCAGATGTTGGTCGAGGCTCTTGGCTATTATGCCATTGGCCGTCACGACTATCGGCACAATCAATGCTGTATCCACATCCCACATGTCGACAACCTCGCGAGCCAGGTCTAAATACTTCATCTATTATTGCTGTTTATTATTAACATCGTTAATCGTTAAAGCTAAAGACTTACTTTACATTATCAACTTTATACCTTGAACAGGTAAAATTGTAGCTTAGAATATCACACTAATATTATTAAGGCGAAAGTTTGTGAGTATGTGGGTGAGTTTGTATGTTTGTCTGTCATTCACGCTCAAACGGCTGAACGGATCTGGATGGGATTTGGCACAGCGGTAGTTTATGACCTGGATTCATACATAGGATACTTTTTATCCCGGTAGAATGTTCCCTAGGGATTATTTCCGACATCCACCCAGGCGAAGCCGCGGGCAGCAGCTCGTCATGCATATCAATGTAAAAGACATCTTAAATCCTTGTAAGTGATTCGGCACCAGTCCTCAAGACCAAAACTGAACATGAGAACTATGATTCACAATACCGAAGAAATGAAATACTAGTCCAATTAAAATCCATATTATCCATGCAAATATTATAAACGCTGTAGTAAATCTGATCAGTGATAGTTTAGTGGTGTGACATAGGTCTCGAGTTCGAACCCAAGGCACGCACCTCTGATTTTACGGATTCATGTGCGTATTATAAAATTATCACTTGCTTAAAAATCGGTGAAGGAAAACATCGTGAGGAAACCATGCATGTCCGAGAGATATTTCTCAACAGCATGTGAAGCTAAGTCAGAGGCCCATGGGCGACATAAAATTCTGACACCTGGTTAGTCACTAACCACACGAAAAGAAGAATAATCGGATCAGTGACTCTCTCTCAACGTAGCCCAGTGGTAACTGCCGCGATTTACGAATTGTAATGGATTGGAACCCAAGCAGGCAATTTACTTTGTGTAAATTATTTTCATTAAGGTGGCTGGGACTGACTAGATGCGGAAGGCGGAGGACAGGGTGTTGTGCTGCAGCCTGGGAGAGGCCTATGTCCAGCAGTTGACTGCGATAGGCAGAGTTGAAATAATTTAATCACTACTGAAAAAAAAAAGTATTATATTCCTATAGGAAAACCACATGAGGGATTTCTACAAGGTAAAGTCACCAAACGAAATGCAGGTATGTAAATACCTACCTACGTAGACCCGATCGGCTTAAAAATCTATGCTCGCGAATGGAACGTGGATTACGACAGGCGACGGTAGGTCGACAGCCTGTCAAAATATAATCCCCAAGTTGATGGAGGTCGTCGGACATAACATTAAAACGTTGTCGGTAATACCTGTAAAAACTACACGCTACACCTGTGAACTCCTGTAGTCCTGGTACTAATAATCGCTGAATTTACATTGGAGTGACGTAATTTAAGACAGGTTGACGATTTTCTTTTGTTTTCGCCAGGTTTGTGAGTGAAGGTAATACATGGTGATTTTTATTTAATTTACTGGCCTTTCAGGGCATGAAAATACCCTATTAGAAACTTTCAATTATTTTATGAAGCCAACTCGCCAAAACTCAAAAAATCGGCTTTTTCATACATAAATAAAATATATTATATAATCGATGAAAATGTATGAAACAGATGTAAATATTTTTTTGGTATTTCATAGGTCCCATATGATAGTGAAAGTTGTTTATAATCATGAGTACTCTCATCACAGGAGGAACATGGATGGGTTTTAGTATGTAAGAGTCTGACACTCCATTCCGCTTCGCCCAGAGCGGGAGAAGTCATTTGAAGATATACCAATAGAAAAAAAAGGGTGAATCTCCCCTCGGAAGAAGAAAAAACGGAGTTTTATAATGGCTCGTCATTGATAAAAGGGTAGTAAAACTAAAAACATAAAGACAGCAGACTAGAACACCCAACTTTATACGTAGCTAGGCAAATGATCAGACACAGACCACCGCTGCCCTTGGACAAACTAACGAAAGGGATAATTATATACACAGCCGAGAACCAGACGGTGGTATTAATTATAATATTTTAATTATATTCTGCATCGTTGGTCTAGTTGTCGTAAGCGCTACTGCTGATTATAAGGTTCTGGGTTCGATACCCGGTGTTATTGGGTCCAAAAAAGTGTTATTGGGTTTTTCCATGTGGGATTTCTCAGTAGCAGCCCGTAGTCTAGTTTTGTGCTGGATTGATGGCAATAGGCTGCCCGCTTCCTCTTCTTCTTCGTGTAGTTAGTGACTAACCTGGTGTCACAGTTTTTATGCTGCCCATGGGCCTCTGACTTAGCTTCTCACGCTGTTGAGAAATATCTCTCAGGCATGCCGGTTTCCTCACCATGTTTTCCTTCATCGATTTTTAAGCAAGTGATAATTATACAATACGCACATGAATCCGAAAAATCAGAGGCTTTGGGTTCGAACTAGAGACTTATAACTTGGCAGTCCGACGGTTACACCACTAGGCTATCACTGCTCGCCTCCTATTACATGGGACTCAAACATAACTGGCGTTATGCTTGTGTACTGTAGAGCCTGAGTGAAACCTTATGTTGAACATGGCTGGTAATAATCTGACAGCATTCGAACCTTTAAATTATGAATAGGATAGTTTGATAGGTTTTTGTACAAGTGACAAGACTCTGTCTTTAGTCGTGGAGCATGACAGATGTATTCGATGAAAAGTAATATATATCATTAATGATTCGTGCTCTGTGCGTTTTTATATACAGTATAGCAAATCCCTATACATACGCAGAACACCCGTTCTACTACTGAGCCCTCTCAGTGAAGGTCACAGTACACTTCTGCGAAACCTTCGAGGATAGCCACAAGCGTGGTGTTTTAATTATATTCTAGACTTTCCCCGCCAAGGGAACTAACACATGAAGTTAATATTCGTGAAATAGGTTGCCAAGTAGCAAGCGTTTCTGCCTTAGAACCAACTTTAGCTGAACGTCTGCTAATACAATGTCGTTGCTAGCTGCATTAATTATAAGTTAATGTTTATTAAGAGCTCTATGCTCATGCTCTTAATATATAACGAGAAAAGAGGGTCTTTTATTATTTTATTAAATTGGACGTATTCTTAACCCGTTCGATGTTCGCTTATTAGAAGCCGAAGAGCTCAAAGCTACGACAAAAATAGAACCGTATAAATTTGAATAGAACTTTAGAACCTATGGGATTCATATGATATTTGAGGGGTCAATGTAGAAGAGAAAGCTACTGTCTTTGTTATTCATAGGTAATGCAAAATAATGTTGCATTCTTTCGGTTAATCAACCTTTATTTATTGAACTGACATTCCATTTACGTTAAAAAAAGCAATATTTTAAAGGAATAATTAATATGATTTTCACTTAGAATTTTGAATAATTCTCCCTAGGGGTAAAGTCATTAAATCCCCTTACTAATAAACGTTGTATAGCGTCTATATTACAGTTGCTTGATGTGCAGGCGTCTGTACATATCGAATATTTTATTCAACCAACGCAACGATCAATTTGCAGTCACTGCACTTCTCCCGAAATCCCGGTAACGGCACACGAAAATCGATCATCAGGAATACAAGTTAGTGCCTATCGTACCCAGTACAGTTTGTATCAGTCACCCAGGTCACGTCTGATTGGACAACGATCACCCGAATCTATCCCTGTTTCGGTACACCGCAGCTTCTTCAATAGAATCAATAATTAGGCTGGGAAACACTGCCAATTACGGTAGTCAATTGGAGGCCGTGTTTTTCCGGGAGTTGAGATGATTGAAAGCGCTGGCCGTTTGTTAAATTTTTCGGTATTTTTTAAGTTGAGTTGGATATTTTTTTGGCTGTATAATTTGCTTACTGTGAATGGTCGTTTTTGTAACGTAATTGACGTTTAATGTAAAGCTGTTTAGCTTTTGCATATTAAATGTACAAATTTTCAGCTTCACCACTCAATACTGAATACTTTATGAATTATAATTATCCTTAATCTTTAATGAATAATTATGAAATTTAATTTTGATGAATATTATCTTGGTTTATATCTTCGGTATTTACGATTTGCGGCTGAACATGTTTGAAATTTCTGTATCCCATTACCATTCTGCATGCAATGTATCATGTATGTACCTACACCAAAGAAAATTTACTTACTTACTTATTTTATTTGAATTCCACAATGTGTAACGGTAAGTTAATATCACTACATAGTATAAAACAAAGTCGCTTTCTCTGTCCCTATATCCCTATGTATGCTTAAATCTTTAAGACTACGCAACGGATTTTGATGCGGTTTTTTTCAATAGATAGAGTGATTCAAGAGGATGGTTTATGTGTATAATTTGTCGACATATTTTGCGGGCGAAGCCGCGGGCGGAAGCTAGTTATAATAATATGTGAACATTATAGAACCTTTATTTTTTATTTTTATGCGGGTGGGAAATCATCAAATGACTCCTTCCGCTTTAGGTGGAGCGGAAGGGAGGGTCAGACTCTTACTGACTGAAACCCATCCATTTTCCGTCCTTAGCCCATTATGTTTCGGGGTAGTGGTAACCCTTTCGTACAATCCCGCTTATCATTATGAACCCAGTCAGGCACAACAAAATGGAGAGAGGAAGCTAGCAACAAATAGTGACATAGGTTTTGGCCCTTTCAATATTTATTGATTATTCACCAGAAAACTCCACATTATACAGAGTTGATATGACAGAGCAGTTGATATGGCATTAAATTACACTACGTATACTATACGTGTTTAGTATTAACTCGGTACGGTATAAAAATAAAAAGCACCAAAAATGAGGTTTTTATTTTTTCAAACAAACTAAATAGCTTACAAATCAGAGTAAAACGCAACCACCCTTTGTAAATAAAAACTGACCTTGTAACGCAGCGGCACCGACGCGTGCACGCCGGAGCGCTGTTAGGATGCATCGTGTTCAAACGGGGCAAAAACTTAAAAAAAACATTTGCGACTAAACTACTGCTCCTATTTAATTGATTTTTGGTACAGAGTTTGAAAATGGTCCCTAGTATAAGCTGTTTAAAGGAAAGCCCCTCTGTCGTATCAACTCTGTATTAAAGCTAATAAGATCAAACAATACTAGAATGAAAAACATGCAGACTTAAAATTCATGACGCGCAATTTTCCGGGCATCATATTGAATAAAAAGCGAAAAACTTATTGTATGAAGGTAACTGTAAAACAGCTTTGTTTAAAAAAAGTGTTTTGGGAATGGCCCCTGTTATTTTTAATAAAATTCCTAATTGCATTAAGGATCAAACTTTAAACGTTTTTAAAAAGAGTCTCACCACCTTATTGTTAAATAATTGTTATTACTCGATTCAAGAATTCTTAAATGATCCTTCTATTAATTAAAATTTATGTTACTAACGTTATATTAGTTTTAAGGCTATCGTGAGCAAATGTCGCTCATAAATGTTTGTATGCCTAAGTAGGCAGAATGTACAAGGATTCTGTATATATCTGTAACACCAATTGTAAACACCTACATTCTATACAAATAAATGATTACTTACTTACTTACTTACTTACTTACTTAGCGTAACGCGAGTTAAGTACATCCCTTTACGTCAAAAAAACATATCATTGACTCCCCATTACAGCACCGACTTCCATCAATAATGAAATTAATTTGAATAACCCGATACTCAGGCTCTGTGTAAAATATTTTTCATTTCGTTGACCGAAAATTGATCCGGCACTTAATCGTCCCGATTTACGACGCAACTGCGTTTTATATTTACGATTTCCAAATAATAAAGTGAGCTTTGGTCGAAAGGATATTTGGTACAAGTCTTTTGTTAAAAAAAAAGGACTGCGGCAAAAAAGTATTTTGGAAATGAAGATGTTAACGAAGCAGTAAGAGGACCTCGTGGCTAAGTACTAACAGCCGCACAGTTCGATCCATCAGGTTAAGCTACGCTTGCCGGGGTTGGCCGTGGATGGGTGACCATCTTTACATACCGAGACTCCTCCGTGCCGCTGAAAGCACGTTAAGCCGTTGGTCCCGGTTGTCATTTGTGAATCTTTGACAGTCGTTACGGGTCGAGAGAAGCCCGAAAATCTGACAGCCAGTCTTATCAAGGGGTATCGTATTGCCCAGTTACTGGGTTGTGGAGGTCAGATAGGCAGTCGTTTCATGTAAAATACTGGTATTTAGCTGCATCTGGTTAGACTGGGAGCTGACCTCAACATAGTTGGGACAAGGCTAGGCAGATGAGATGTTAACTTAGCAGGGTTGTACTCTAACAAAAAAGAGATGGAAGTTCGAGGAAGGAGTAAAGATTAGATACGGCACGGGTTCGGAATGCAATAAAACGTCTTGAATTTTTCTCGTTGCGAGTATAAATTGTTTCGATTCAGAATTGGGGTATTAAAATTGGTTTTCTTTGTTGGGATCTGTAACAGGGTCAAATTAAATTAGCTAGCGGAACACCCCAGACGCAATGTGTGTAGATATCTAAACATAAATTCTAATTAGAATAAGCCTTAGCAGCTAAGAGCTGACAAGTCTCTACTGACTGCGCCCGTTCAGGAACATGGCCTTGGATTAGCACTATTCAGTTCAACCATTTTGAAGATAGTTAAGTGATTCAACACACTCGCCACACATTGAAGTGAGCATGACATATTCTCAGCTGCCAGGACACATACAACCAACTCTTCAAATGCCAGCACCATTTAAATTCCACCCTTACAAAACTGCAACCATTGAATTTTACCCCCGAATACTTTTAACAACGCCAATTCCCACCAAAATTGGGTCAGTCAACTTTATCAAATGCTTAAGTAAAACCCATTTTCCCAGTTATTTAGCCAATAGGGACGCCCCACTTATAGTAATGGTCACACCTTATTGTTTTATTGTCTGTGCATAATAAACGCGCCATTTTGTGGTTATTATGACAGATGGGAAGAAGGTGACGATCATAATTCATTATAATGCCGCCATCAATCGAACTTCGGGGAATTCTGAAGCTTAGTAGAGTTTTTATTGTTTCTAAGAGTACTTAGGAATGATAGATGCTGGGTTTCTGAATGTTCATTTGAAGTTTGGTATGAAATGTTTCCTTTGTGGGTTCAATTGTCCGTCTATTATAGTAATGTCTTTGGGTTGGATATAAGCAATCTCCTTTATTTCGTGGGCAGAAAAAATAACACTAATATTTTGAATTAGTCCAACCTAGTAGGCATTCAAATTACTTGGCAAACGCTAAGATCCCTTTTTCGAGCAATTACCTTAATTTCGGGGAATTACTTTATTTTCGTGGTATTTAGCTGTGTATTGCCATCAAATGATTTCATTTGACTGCAATACACATTTTTTTAAACAAGATGAGGTCGGCTTAAATGATTACTTCTAATATTTTTATTATATTATTTAATATACCTATACTATTATTTAATTGTATTCCCTAGTCATATCTATGATAATATTTATTCAAAGACGTATATAACACACCTATTAACGTACATAAACAAACCCTCTTGTGGAACACGCGACCTCCTACCCCATATAAAGTTTAGACAATTTCTTTCCCATTTCTGTCCACATCGTGTCTCAGGGGAGAGCAAACAAGAAACCTTTTTGTAAACTTGTTACTGCTATTTTGGGTATCGCTATTCTATTATTCTGTGTTCGTACAATGTGTTGTTTATTTTTTGGGACATCATTAAAATAGCTGTATTAAGTTCATTACTATTACTCGTCTGAATTTCTTCATATTTCATATTCCATATATTATGGACCTCCAGTATAAAAATCTCTTGCTTACCGGATGGATAATGGTATCTTAACACATGCTGCACCGTTTTGACGTCATCACGTCAACGCCGGCTGACGCTGAAAATCAGCGCTGTGACTCCGTCTCGCATGGGGTCGAAGCATTATGCTTCTTCTTCTTTATAATTATCACTTGCTAAAAAATCGGTGAAGGAAAACATCGTGAGGAAACCGGCATGTCTGAGAGATATTTCTCAACAGCATGTGAAGCTAAGTTAGAGGCTCATGGGCAACATAACAACTCTGACACAGGTTAGTCACTAGCCACACGAAAAAGAAGAGCATTATGCTGAGCGATGGCCGTTTTGCGCGGATGTGACGCTTTCTCCACAACTTGTTTTTTATTGCTTGTTTTTTACTGCGTCATGTTTGCCGCAAATAGACGTATTTTGAAGGGGC
Source organism: Hyppa rectilinea (assembly GCA_951799385.1). Taxonomy (NCBI): domain Eukaryota; kingdom Metazoa; phylum Arthropoda; class Insecta; order Lepidoptera; family Noctuidae; genus Hyppa; species Hyppa rectilinea. The sequence continues at coordinate 9,503,103 of OX637324.1, read as the reverse complement.
CCCCCAGGGCCAAGCCTGCCGGGTAAGCGGGATTGTCCGAAAGGGTTACCGCTACCCCGGAACATAAAGGGCTACGGAAGGAACATGGATGGGTTTTAGTCAGTAAGAGTCTGACACTCCCTTCCACTCCACCCAGAGCGGGAGCAGTCATTGGATGATTTCCCAGCCTTAAAAAAAAAAAAAAAAAAATAGACGTATTTTCTTTAATTTTTTCTTTTTTTCTTTCATCGTCAGTATAAAACGTTTTGCTGTAATGTTTAGCAGCATAAGAATAATCAGGAATTTATATTGTTCCTATTGCTCGGACACAGGCCTCCTCTCGGTGAGAGAGAGGGTTGTCATCCACTACACTGGCCCAGTGCAGGTTGGTAGATGTCACATATTTATGGCCTTGAAGTTTTGGATCTTAGACAGGCAGGTATCCTCATGATGTTCTCCTTTACTGTTTGAAGAGTGGTGATGAAACAACTTAGCAAAGTAAGAACCTGTCTTATTTTGTTGTTTTGTTAAGGGTAGGGAATCATCGAATGACCCCTCCTGCTCTGAGTGGAGCGGAATGGAGTGTCAGACTCTTACTGAGTAAAACCTATCCATATGGTAAGGGTTACCGCTACCCCGGAACATAAAGGGCTAAGGAAGTAACATGGGTGGAAGCGGGAGGAGTCATTTGATGATATCCCAACATAAAAAAAACCCTTGATATTTTCATGATTATTACATAGCAGCTTGCACCGGAACACATATACCTAAGAAAAGAACGTGGATTGGTTTTAGTCAATAGGAGTAATTTGATGATTTCCCTTCCTCAAAGAAAAATCCTATTCCATCGTAAGAATAACATGGATTCCTAACACCAATATCTTCCTATAACTCACAGTTCACTTTATTAACAAATCCAATAAGCTATCATGTGATTGCACTAGACAAACAGATCAGTTCTCATATCTTTATACATAGAATTGTAGACACAAAATTACCAAGTCCATAATCATTAGATGAGCTAGCTTACGAATTACAAGTTCAATTTAACATCAAGCAAACTAATAATAATATGTTACACAAACACAGAAATGTTATCACAAATATTTGTTTATTAAATAACATAGCGCCATCCTAGCTGGGTGAGGCAGTGGTGTGGCTATTGTACAACCACATTACACCAGTTATGTTTAAGTCCCATGTAATAGGGGGCGAGGCTATTGCCAGCAACAGGGCACAAATCCATAATTCGGGCTGAGAAATTCCAGATGAACAATCCATAAAAATAACAGTTTGCCCTACCCGGGAATAGAAATTAGGATCTTATATATAAAAAACTTGATTATTTGACCTTTTCACATAAATTTTGAAGTTATGTGAAAAAAGTGTCAAAACAAAAGTTGTAGGCCTTTTTGTTACCTACAACTTTGCTGTTAAACTTTTGTCCATAGGACTTTAGTTAGCTAGTTTTGCCAGAAATCGAGATAAACCGTTTGTTAGCCTTAAAAACGCACCACTATCCACTTCCCGACCTCAGATCGCCCGTAAATTATATTTCCTTTTATTTATTTTTGTTATATTTTCTTCCTTTTCCAATGGGTTTCATTCTACTATATTTTTTTTTGTTTCAAAAATTATCGACACTGGTCTATTAATAATTCAAGCACAAACATGTATTTCGTCACGTGGTTTTTGTTTTTAATGTAGCCTAAGGACTCTCAGGTATAATGTAACTTCCTATAAGTGAAAGAATTTTCAGAATCGGATCAGGGACCCAATTTTGTAACGTTGAGTTTTAAGCAACACGAGATTGACCCTCTATCGACATACTACAGACATTATGTTGCAAATTTGATTTTCAAATCTTCAATGGCCTTTCATTGGTGGTGTGTCGATAGTGTCGTGTGGCGGTACAATAGTTTTCAGTGTTAAAATATTTACAGACTACCTTACCTTACTACCTTAACTTTGGACATCACGATGACATAGACACATTATAGTGGAGCAGACTACCAATTATTACAATAGTTTTATTATGGCGTTTCAATGGTACGTCGTATGGTTTCAACTACTGTGGTAAGTCAATGACCATTAATAATTTATAGAAAACCAAATGTCAATGAATGTGAATATGTATTTACAAAAACAAAAAGTATATAAGAAGTTTATTTATCAGCCATCTCGTTACCATAACACAAGCATTAGGTTGCTTAGCTTCGGGACGATATGGCGTTGTGTGAAATGTCCAAGGATATTATATTATATTAGCCTATTGAGACACTAAGGACACACTATTTAAAAGTTGGGTATTTTACAGAATTGAGTCCTTCTAGTTCCTAAAATAACACCTAAGTAATAATAATAATAATAATAATCTTTATTGGAACACAAACACATTTACAAGATTAATTGCGTACGTAAATAGCTACATTAGTTATAAACTGTGTCGCAGCTATTAACGCCCACCTCCAAGGGGGAGACACCAGCGTTCCAGACTCCAGAGATGAATTACAAAATAAAAATGGCTTAAACAGAATAATAACAAATATCCAAAAATAATAAACGTTATGTTATGAAGTAATACCGTAGTAGAAAAATAGCACGTCAGCAAGGTCGTAGTGCAGCCGGTCTGACCAGGATATTCTGGACGTACACGTATTGGAAGTCGCGAAATGTGTTGAAAGAGTTAAAAGATAGTTCTTATATGCCGCGTTCACACCAATAGTATGAACAACACATAACCTGTGAAAATGTTTGAAAAACTTTACAGTCCGGCAGCTAAATATGTATACACAATGTAGTGTACGCAGCCTAAGGCTGTCTAAAGATGCTGAGTAATGAAGTAAGGTAATTATATTCTGTCTTTTCCAGAAAACCAAATTAGGAAAAATTCAAGCTGAATTCTAATATTTTTATTTTTACTTATACTTTAAAGGCTAACTAGAGATTGTAATAATTTTAGGCTACTTTATAAAATCTTCACAAAAAATAGGTACCTACTTGTTTTAAATTGCCATACAAATTGTTTGCTCACATAAAATTTGTTGCCGAATCAGTTTATTTTATAGTTTTTAAAATATCTTGAGCGTTCTAAAATAAACGTGAATAGGTTTTACGTTTTTCTGAACAAAAATATCCGCCTCTCCGTGAGAAGGAGTGGGCCATAATCCGCCACGCGAGTTGGCGGAATGTCACCTATCTTGGAATATTTTGTTCTAATACATGCCATTAGCGTTTTCACGGACCAGTAATGAAGGGTGATCTACCGATTTCCCTGAAGCGGAAACTTATCGATATGTGTGTCCTGCCCGTCCTAACTTACAGTGCTCAGACCAGGTCGCTCACCGAATCGCAAAATTCCGCCTTGGGGTTTGCCAAAGAGCTATGGAGCGCAGCGTTTTAGGCATTAAACGAACTGACCGAATACGAAATGCCACGCTACGGTCCAAAACTGGGATCGTTGACGTTAGCAAAAAGGTTCCCAAGCTAAAATGGGATTGGGCGGGTCACGTTAGCCGTACGAGAGTGACCGCTGGGCAATAGTCGCTACAATGTGGGTGCCTGAGGATGGACGGCGCCGTCGAGGCCGGCCCAGGAAGAGGTGGCGAGACGACCTAGACGCATGCCGCAAGGCATGGATTGAGGTGGCTCAAGAGAAAGATGTCTCCAAGGATTTGGGGGAGGCCTTTGCTCAGCAGTGGGACAGTGTAGGCTAATTAAAAAAAAAAAATACATGCTGGTTTCCTGAAGATGTATTCCTTCACCATATTGAGAGCAGGGGTGATGAAATTGATTACACAAAGTGGCCTGCCTGGGTTCGGACTCATGGCCTACAACTCGTGTTTCGGGGCAGATACCGCTGGACCACTACTGCCTGTTCCTTGCTCCGTTGTATCTTTGACCGACATAATGATAGTCTAACGGCAGCCACACACTCAACCATCTACAAGGAAGGTCACGTGAACCTGTACAAGTAGCCCGTGATCGTATTGGAGTAGAACTAGCCAGTTTTGCTAATAGTCTTCTCACAGAAAAACTTAAGAATAAAGCCACACTCTCAGAAGCTAATAATCATTTTTCCCCACTTCTCAACAAGTACTCACTCGAATAGTCATTATAGTGACCTTAATAAGGCCGTCCTTCGAGCCGGATCCTCGAGCTACATATAGTGGCATAGTGTGATCGAGAAACACTTATTAAGTACCGGTAGAGGTCAAGTTGTTAAGGACCCTTTTGCCGAAGCATAGTTATATTACATACAGGGTGAATTTACCTTCTTTATAGAAAACCTACACTATTACATGTAGTGCCATCCACGAAGATGCGCCCCACTCTTTTTCTATTCGCTTACAGTACAAGCCTTTCGTTTGTATACTTCGGGTTTCGTGCTGTCGATACGAATGCTACTCGTGTGCACCAAACCACTGACAGCTTCCGCGACTGATACGAAGATATAACTACCCACAACCCGCGCCCCCCTCGACCAAAAAATGGTGGGGCGCATCGTCATTGGTACTTTGACTTATCTAAATACAACGCGGCGCTTCAATGGTGACATTAATTACACGTTATACACGTTAAACACGTACACGTACACGTTATACACGTTGATAGGTTAAACTAAATCTCAAATTAAAAAAAAAAAAACTAACTAACTAAATAATACTCGTAAAACCAATTCTCCTACTTTTTGGAGTTGTTTCATCCTAATAATATTGCGTTTTAATTTCAGTGATGCGCATGTTATGATCCGTGGCCCCGGCAAATGACCGCTGCGCGACAGTTCTTTAAGTACAGGTTGCTCTAAGATGCTATTTTCTAACATTTTAAAAAGATCCGTAAATAATAAGGCTTAATAAAAATATAAATGTCTTCATGAATCGAAAATATGAAAACGTTGTACCTATGTTAAATTAATATCACCATTGTATATTAAAAAGTATATTAAACTCATTTACCAAGTATTTTTATAACTATCATTAATATTGTAGCTCTCAAAATGCCTACCACTAAACGCAAAGCGTTTAAAAACCATTAACATATTCAATAATTTATCAAAGGCTTTGAGCCTTCAAGAGATACTTACTGCAGCGGTTCAAATAATAAATAAAGGTACATCGACCCCAAGAAGCGCGAACAACGGTAGATTTCTTAATTCGAAGAAAGCTATTAACTGAAAATCGAAGTATACTGCAGTGTACCTTTGCCGTACTTGGTATCGTGCCAAGTTAGTCAGGTGGGAATTCAATCGCAGGCCAACTAATTACAGACAAATTGATTGTATCTTTTTAAATAGATTAATCAGTTATGGTGCTTTAAATTGGCCGCAAGTATCAAGGGGATACTTACGTAAATCAGTCGGAGAAATTAAATTGATACACTATGTCAATATCCCATGTTATACGCACCGTATAATAATTTTTTCACTATGAAATCTGTCGAAAACAAATATTGTGAAGAAACTGTCTTGCTTAGAACAAAAATATAATAAAAAAATTACAAGTGTCGGTGTCTTTGGCTTAGTATTTTCGGTTTTTGCTACCGACTTCCAGATAGAAAATTATGTTCCACTTTGTAGAGTTTTTTCGGAAGGCAATGTTTTTTTTGTATTTTATTTTTTTATTTTTCACTTTTCAGATTTGGTACTCACCTACATACCTCAAAGACTCCACACTAATTCGTACCCACTACTAAACTTGTTATGTAAACAACAGTGACCTGAAATACTAATATATCATCAAGATAAAAATGTTCATAAATAAAAAAAAAGGTTCATAAAATGAAAACTACTGGGCCGAACTATATAAATTTTTTATAGGACCAAATGGCAACTATTACGAATCAAAATAAAGAAGAATCACATAAATCGGATCATATTATTATGTAGATCTCAGCGTCATCGGTATACATGAAAAAAAAACAATATTGAGTAATTAAAAAAAAATTTAGAAACTCCTTCGTTTTGAAGTCGGTTAAAAACATATAACATCCACCAATCCGCGTTGATCCCGCGTGGTGGAAGGCCCACGCCCTCATACAGAGAAGAACAGTCTGTGTCCCAGTACTAGAAAGAACAAGCTGATCATGCTACAGTGGCACGTAACTAACAAGAGCCGTCAATATACCTATCTGGAGAAATTCTAAGATGATCAATATCGCACCTTATGAAAGGAATATTAGTATTCTTATGCCGTTCTTGGGGAGTAGGAGGAACCCATTGAATATGCAGCTCACAGTAAGTTCTGAGCTCCTCACTTTCTTCAAACGAGCAATAACGGCGATGCTTAAGTCATCACCGCATCTCCACAGCCATATTGAAAAGATGGAAGAATTTTTATTGGTGTACGTGTCATGTAAAATGGCGGATGTTTTTTTGTTAATTTTTCATTTAAAAATGCCAGGATATGTTAATTTTTCTGTATGACAAATTATATTCGTTTCTTAATTACATGTGTAGTATAAAACATGGTAGAAGGGAATGATTATGATTCGAAAGAGATTATTGAATGTCTAGGTTCAGCCAGCGGCTACGCCCGCGTAGATATCTGAAATTATCCCACGGTTACATAACTGCCTTCTAGCCTTAACTATGTTAGGGTCGGCTTCCAGTCTAACCAGATGCAGCTGAATACCAGTATTTTACATAGAACGACTGACTATCTGACCTTCACAACCCAGTCAGTTACTGTGTATTACGATACCCTTTGGAAAGACTGGCTGTCAGACTTTCGGGCTTCTGACTACCCGTAACGACTGTCAAGGTCCAGAAATGACAACCGTGACCAACGTCTTAACGTGCATTCCAATGCACGGAGGAGTCTTCATATATAAAGATGGTCACCCATCCATGGACCAACCCCGGCAAGCGTAGCTTAACCTGATGGATCGATCCGTGCGGCTGTTATTACTTAGCCAGGGCTTTTCACGGTATCGTACTACAGGGGAAAAGTATCCTATGTATTAATCTAGGTTATAAAGTATATATTGTATGCCAAATTACATCCAGATCCGTTCAGCCGTTCAGGCGTGATTGAGTAACAAATATCCAAACATCTTCACAAACATTTATAATATTAGGACTTTTCAAAGAACCGCTATCCGGCTCATTTTCAAAGAAAACAATTGATCCGAACCGTACTTTTAACTTCTGACGTTTCTTAAATCCACATAAGAATGTTTATATGTGAAATAGAATATAGATATTTGATTAACTTTTGTGACATTTGCACAAAACCCGGAAAGTTTAATTCAATGATAGAACATAGAATATCTATCATCATCATCTGCCTAGCCTTAGATTGAGCACTTGGATACAGCTCAATACCTAGAATAATAGTACACAATTTGGTTGCCTTTGTTGTCTACATATATTTTTATCTACTTTCTTATCGCAGGTTTGCTAGAAGAGATTTCTTTAGAAATAAGCATCACCTTTGTACGTATTTCTTGTTCCTTTCTTCTTGTCTGTTTATGTGCTTATGCATATATCGATGGGTCCTATGTATAAGGGCCAATGTGCAAATTGACAACTTTTCAATACGGGCTCTCAAAGTTTCATCTTGATATATTTTTTACATGCTTCAACTGATGTTTGTGAAACTTTGCATGATCACTATGACACACATGTTTGTTACATCGATTTCTTTGAATATTTATTAGTTTTTTGAATAATGTAGATAAGCCTATATACGTCATTTTTTTAAATTAAATTACATTGAAAAAAACTGGTAAAAAGGCCTAAGTGTCACTTTGGACTATTTACACGGCATATGCTAATTATGTAAACAACGTGTATTTTAATCATTTTGACTAATCTATAATTATCAAAAGTATTTTAAACAGGTAAAAAACTTAAACAAACAATAATAATATAATTATTTCATGACGTAATGCACTTTGACACTTATACGTTATCTTACTTGGTGACGTAATGTGCTTAACCCACAGTTTGGTCTCAAACATAAAACCAAATAAAACAATTAGACTCCTTTATTTTCTTTTCTTCAGAATTATTAACGTTTCTGAAATCAAAATACAATCAAATAATGAGGATACCTGAACTAAAGGTAGTAATTTAACAATAAAATAATATGGTAACATCCTACTGATGTAGATGTAACCAAATTTTCATAATACTCGTGATAAATTGGTGGAATAATATTTTTGCGGCACAAATCAATTAAATCTTTTTTTTATGGATGTATCGGTTACAACTGATTGTAACGTAGTTTTTTTGTAAGCGGGATTGTCCGAAAGGGTTACCGCTACCCCGGAACATAAAGGGCTACGGAAGGAACATGGATGGGTTTTAGTCAGTAAGAGTCTGACACTCCCTTCCGCTCCACCCAGAGCGGGAGCAGACATTGGATGATTTCCCAGCCTTAAAAAAAAAGGGTATGTCCGTAGATTTATCAGACATTTTGTCTTCATGTTATAGCAGAAAGAAAAGTTATGTTAATTTGATAGATGCTATCGAAAACCATTTAGAGTCTCAAAAACATCTGTTTGCAAACAATTAACTTAGAATTTTGATTATTCTGAATACAAATGATAAATGTATGACCTGCGAGATTCATCTTCTGTAATTGTTATTTTTTTATTTATTTTAACAACATGGTTCCTAATAATATCATACTGTTTAGAATGATCGCCGATTCCCCAGAACTTATTAAATATTTCACTTCTTGTGTCTTCGTCTAGTTTTTGAAAACATTTCAATGTACACGTGATTTGACACGGTTCACCCAATTTTTTTCCAGATTTTTTTGTACCTTTTCGACTATAGTATGACTTTCCGGTATTTTTAAGTCTTTTTCTCTTTACATCTATCCATTCATGATAAAAAAATTCTCGCAATCTGCCGCTGTTCCGTTTTTTGGTAAATTTTCTTTTCATTTGGAATTTAATGGAACAGAAACCACTTCTAATGAGTATTGTGTAATCGGTGAGGACTCATTGCTATCCGTTAGCTAAGACGCAAGTGATGGGATTAGTTCTTGTTCATCAAAAAGATAAACACACCCATTGGGTGACGGCTCAGGGGTATGTTCGCTACCTACGTATACCTTGAAGTTCAGGCTCATTAATTGTCATTGAAATTAATCCTTGGCTGTCACACCCATGTGTTGCATATTTCAAGCAAAAGTTTACTAGCTGAATAAGGATTATTCAAGGACGCATTTTCTACAGTGGGTTCATTTGGCTCATGGTTATTTAGGTATAAATCTTGATGTTCTTGTTGAGTCAGTTGAACAGGTGCTATGGAAACAATATGTTGCAATGTGTTGTTTTAATTTAATTCTCACTGTCATCAAAAATGTCTTGCAACAAATTCAGATTGCTATAATTGTTAAATATGTCATCAGCTTCAAATGGTAACGGAGAAGTAAAAAGCAAAAAATCTCTTTGTACATTATCTGAATAAACACAAATAAAACATAACACAGGCAAAGGTGTAGGTAGGTACTTAATAGTAGACCCACATTTCGTCAGTAATATTTTAAGTCCCATGCATGTAATAGGAGGCGATTGTCATCAACCGGGCACAAATCCAAATTGTGTGGCAGCTCAACACTCAATCACACTCAAAAACTCAATAACACTTTGTCCCTGGTGTCTTTGAGTGGGAATCGAACCCAGGACCTCTTGCTTAGCAGTCGCGCTTGCGAGCACTAGACAGTCCACGACTCCAAATAAATCAGTTAATTTTTATTTATAAACTAACATAGTCACTAATACTCAAATTGTGATTTAAAATGGGATATTTGCCACGTATAATATTTTGAACTCAAAACAAACATTAAACATAGTAAATATGCTATTCTAAATACAAATATAGTAATTTTTCTTACTGAAACATCAATTAAAACGTTTGGTCAATGTGACTGTTTTTAAAATAAAACGCGTATAAGGGCCAAAGTACTACATTGGCCCTTCTATACAGGATCTGTCATTCAGCGCAACATCGTTTCGTGTGACGTATAAGTACTCAACTGACTGATTGGCCGTTGAAGTAAACAAAGACACGAGATCTCCCCGCGTACAAGTCTCTAATGACCGCTTGGCCTTTATACGTTTAAAATTGTGTCACTTAAGCCCTTTTACTTCACTTTTAAATTGTACTTTCACGTACAAATGTGTAATTTTTTTTAATGCACATTGTAAACTAGAGTAAAAGGAGGCATTTAAGCCAAAAAAGTGAAAATACCCAAATTGTTGCATTGGCCCTTATACGTAGGACCCATCGATATGGTTAAATAAATCACACTAATATTATAAAGGTGAAAGTTTGTGAGTGAGTGTGTGTGGGAGTTTGTATGTTTGCCCGTCCTTCACGCTCAAACGTCTGAACGGATCTGGACGAAACTTAGCACAGAGGTAGTTTATGACCTGGATTAACACATGGTTAACTTTTTATCCGGGTAGTACGTTCCCTTGAGATAATTTTCCGACATCCACACGGGCGAAGCCGCTGGTAGCAGTTACTAAATCTTCATCTTCTTCGTGTGGTTAGTGACTAACATGGTGTCAGAGTTTTAATGCTGCCCATGGGCCTCTGACTTAGCGTCACATGCTGTTGAGAAATATCTCTTAGACATGCCGGTTTCCTCACGATGTTTTCCTTCACCGATTTTAAGCAAGTGATAACTGTACAATACGCACATGAATCCGAAAAATCAGAGTTGCGTGCCTTGGGTTCGAACTCGAGATCTATGACTTGGCAGTCCGGTGGTCACACCACTAGGCTATCACTGCCATTGTCACATATACGTGACAAGCAAACTCTTGCCCTGTGCGCCAACGACATAAATATGTATGTGACGATGCGGGTATACTATAACACGAAATAAACAATTAAAATCATTACTTTTGTGTGTGTTAATATAGATATCTTAAAATTGAGCCTCTCGTACGTATTTAATGACATGAAATAAATTAAAAGACACCACGGATATTGGAAAATTCACGATAACAAGAAGAAATTTTTTTTTAGCTTGGGTACACGCGTGCCTTATGCTCTGGCGTTCAAAGAGTTAATATCTATAGGTGATTTTACCGGAAGATGTGGTGTTGGAATGCCTTCCAAAAGGTGGACCGATGACCTTGTGATGGATGCGGGAAGCACAGAACCGGTTGACGTGGCAGGGCTTGGGTACGGCTTATCAAGCAATGTACAGACGCCAGAACCCATCCCAAACTGTCAAATTAGCACAATTGAAAATGAACCTTATGTTTTTGTAATAATGCCAAAAATCTATCTAAGAAATTTGGCAGATTGGGTTAGCTTGATCAGCTGATTCTCTGTACGGCTGAAAAAAATAAAATAAATATAAATGTTGGCAGTGTTTGTTAACATAAACCGTCTCTTTTTATCTGTAGAATATTTGTAACGACGGTGGCGGATAACAAAGAAGTTTAGAAGAAAATGACATGTTGCGCTGACACCAAATATATAGAGTTTTTATTTAGGTATGGGAAATCGTCATGATTGTGAACCTATTCGCTATGGGTGGAGCGGAAGGGAGTGTCAGACTCTTACTGAAATATAATAGGGATAAGAACAGAAGAATATTGATGACGATGATTTTAAGTCGCGTTTACGATACGTTTAAGTCGAGCGTGCGTGAGGGGCCTCTGAAATTGAAACAGCGAACGTAGCACTACAAAGTTGATGCTGGAAGAGGTCGAAGTCATAAACAAACACTTTAAATACCTAAATGCATTTGTTTTTCTTTGACAGGTTCCGGTGTTTTCTTTTAAACGAATCTATGAGCTCATGTAAATGGTCAGATTATTTGGGTCAGGCAGATGGATCGTGCGATATGTCTTACCTAAATCATTTTGGATTCAGAACGGGATAAAAGAATCCTCGGTGTTAATAATCTATTTCTGTTGGTTTCATCCAGATCTCTTCAGTAGTTTTTGCGTGACGAAGTCAGAAACATACCAACATAATACGCTTACAAACTTTCGCCTTAATAATAGTATTGTGATAAGTCAGAAATTAGCAATCCATCGTAGGCCAGCGTGGTGATCACTGGGGGGATCAATCGTGCTTTCGCCCTGCAGTGAGACAGCACTCTGCTGGTATTATTATTATTAGACACACTCAGCAGAATTTCAGTCTTACCAAAGTTATTACCCAGTTACTGGGTTGTGGAGGTAAGATAGGATATATTTAAGCGTGATTGTCCGAAAAGGTTACTGCTATCCCAGAACATAAAGGGCTAAGGAAGGAACATGGGTTGGTTTTAGTCAGTAAGAGTCTGACACTCCCTTCCGATCCACTTAGAGCGGGAGAAGTCATTGGATGATTCCCCAGCCTTAAAAAAAAAAAAGATTGGATATATTGCTATTCAGCTGTATCCGGTTAGACTGGAAGGCGACCCCAACATAATTGAGAAAAGGCTAGACAGATTGATTAATATTTAGTAGAATTTCGTGTTAATTTAAACAGCACCCAGGTTTGTCCATGTTTTATCCCAAATACGATCCAAGGTCACGCCTCAATTGCATCGCAAGCGCTGCCTCATTGAACGTGACCACATCGTCAATTAGTCACGATAATGTGGCGTCCCTGGATCCGAACCGTTCCGATCCGTTTCGTTGTTTCAAAATAAATTGACCGATACAAGGAGTATTACTTAACAACTGTATTTAATGGCTTAAATTGTTTTTAAAAACTCTGCTTCAAGAATACAAGAATAACAATTACATCAATACTTTATTTATTTATTTAAAATTATGCACACACACAAGTAAAAAAAAATACAAGTAAAAGTATTCATTCACATATAATTTTATAATTCATATACTTATACAAAACATTGTAAAACGTTTTAAACGAGTAACGGTGGTTTCTTGTCCATTCTTCTCTATACGAAACTACCTTTTGGAAGGGGCTACTAGAATCAATACTATTTCTTGTTCATTTAGAGATTCGTTTGACGTTCAAAAGTGCCTTACTTGCGCCGATTTGAAATAAATGATTCGACTATGACTTTACCGTACAAAGGCGGACTTAATGCCTGAGGGATTTTCTACCAATCAACCATAGGGTAGTGCGGAGAAAACATGGCAGGCGCAACATGGGATGGAAAACTCAAAAATATAGATACTCGTACAAAAATATAAACAGAATTAACTTTGTCAGGAGAAATAAGGATCGGATTGTTTGTTTACATTAATGTATTATGTTTTTTTTTAATCTTACACACGTTGTCTACATCTCTTTTTAACTACTTTCCTATCACAGGTATGCTGGAAGAGAATTCTTTAGAAATAAGCATCACCTTTGTACGAATTTTCTGTTCCTTTCTTCTTGTCTGTTTTTATGTGTGTAAATAAATGGTTAAAAATCAGTAGAGGAGAAATAACGATCAGTAGAGGAGAAAGGAAATTCATCATAATCAGCACTGGGATGTTTCCAACTTCCACGTCAGTCAGTTCGATTCTCAGCAACTCCAATCCAGCTGCTACCATTTGTTTTTGAGCCGGGGTTAAAATCCTCATGTATGTCACCCGCTGTGTTCACCCGCTCCCTTTCCGCAGCCTCCTTCTGCGAGGAAGTCATCTCGTATCTCTCGTATATCTCATCATACCACCGCGTCCCAGGCCTGCTCACTACCGACCATAGAGTTTACTACGGCCGGCAACATCTACCAGCCACAAGCGTTGGACTGCCGATCTATACACACATCCAAAATATCAACAAAAAAAAAGTGATGGACTTTATCCAGACGATCAATAAGTTATTGGAGCCGAATAGTCACAAAATCCAATACTCCATGGCATGAAACTTAATACCGAGGGGAAAGCAAAAGTGACAGTTATATGATTTATTGCATATAGATTCCCTTGCGATTACAATGGTGCCAACCAAAATGTTAGCACTCTTGCGAATCACTTCTCTTCGGTGGTCTAGTGGTCCAAAATGCGACTGCTGAGTGTGAGGTTCTAGGTTGGATTTCTAGATTTCCATGTTGGAGGAAGTGCTTTTGGGATTTTATCATCAGGAATTACTTATTAGCATACTTGAGTTATATCTGTCATTCGTGGATCTTTGACAGTCGTTACGGGTAGTCAGAAGCCTGAAAGTCATAGCCTGTCTTACCAATAGATATCGTATTACGCAGATACTGACTGGGTTGTGGCGGTCAGATAGGCAGTCGCTCCATGTAAAATAATGGTATTCAGCTGCATCCGGTCAGACTGGAAGCTGACCCCAACATAGTTGGGAAAGGGCTAGGCAGATTGATTTTGGTCTAGTGGTCCCAAATGTGGCTGCTGAGTGTGAGGTTCTGGGTTACATTTCCAGATTTCCGGGTTGAAGAAAGTGCTTTTGGGATTTTGTCATCAGGATTTACTTATTAGCATACTGGAGTCATATCTGCCCGGTTTATGTCAAAATGGGCTCGCCCACTATTGCATCAAATTTTAACCTTTTTTTTTTGAGGGTGCTCAATCATTAAATGAGTCCGCCCGCTCTGGTTAGGGTGGAAGGGAGTGTCAGGCTCTTACTGAATCAAACCAATCCATGTAGCTTCTTTAGCTCTTTATGGTACGGGGGTTTTTTTTGAGGGTGGGAAATCATCATATGACTCCTCCCGCTCTGTATGGAGCGGTAGGGAGTGCCAGACTCTTACTGACTAAAACCCATCCAAGTACCTTCCTTAGCTCTTTATGTTCCGGGGTAGCAGTAACCCTTTCGGACAATCCCGCTGAGGAACTCTAACCTAATTGGCAAAGTGTGGGTGTTCGGAAAACCTCCACATAACCTTCCGTTTTGTCAGATCAAACATGAATGCTTTTCACTTTCCACGAATCCAACAGAAAGCCGCTATAAAATATCCGCTTTTGAACTAACAAAATGTTACCAAAGGTGGGAGCGATACCTATGAAATATTTTTTAGTTTTAAGAAGGGAAAAAGCTGTGGGAATTTGAAAGCGGTCGTACGAACGGTTAACACTCAGCATGATTGGATTCCTATCCGAACTCTTTTTGTTTAAAAGCCGCTATACGATAAAGGTTTTCATTTGCGGATGGGAACAATGACCTTTTTATCTTACTAATATTATAAAGAGGAAAGATTTGTATGTTTGTTTGTAACGATTAAACTCAAAAACTACTAAACGGATCTGGATGCAAATGTAACCAGTTACAACTTTTATATTACGTTGGGTTCGGCTTCCAGTTCATTCGGATGCAACTGAATACCAGTATTTTTCATGGACCCGCTGCCTATCTGACTTCAAGAATTTAGTTACTGGGTAACACGATACTCCTTGGTAAAACTAGAAGATTACTTATCAATCTGCCTAGCCTTTTTCCCAACTACGTTGAGGTCGGCTTTCAGTCTAACCGGATGCAGCTGAATACTAGTATTTTACATGGAGCGACTGCTTATCTGACCTCCACAACCCAGTAACTGGGTAATACGATACCCCAAGGGAAGACTGACTGTCAGATTTTCTGGCTTCTGACGACCCGTAACGACTGTCAAAGATGTACAAATAACAGCCGGGACCAACAGCTTAACGTGCTTTCCGAAGCACGGAGGAGTCTCGGTATGTAAAGATGATCACCCATCCACGGCCAACCCCGGCAAGCGTAGCTTAACCTGATGGATCGCCCCGTGCGGCTGTTAGTACTTAGCCACGAGCTCTTCGATTACTCATGTAGGATCAAATAATCGTGATAGCATTCCTCAAACGCCTACATATTAATTCATGGCCGTGTCTGACCCACCAAATAAAACCACCCACGCTAAACTACACATATTACCAACACAACGAGGCCTAATCTTGGCGGTGTTCCATCCATTCAGTTTGGGAAACATAACGCCACGACAAATTTCGACATCCATCAAATTAGAGTCGCATCTGCTGTTCATCTTTCTTTACTTATGTTTGGGTTGGTTATAGTGGGCGATATTCGATTATGCCTTCAACCATCTGTGAGGAGAATTTATTCCCTCTTTATATTTTCCCAAATACATACGTGAACCGTTATTATTTGCGTTTGCTACAAGAATTTGTGTGCGGATAGGGAGATTCGATATTCGAACTTTTTGGTGTGGGAATTTTGAATTTTTTCGTTCTAAGTTTAAAAAGTTTTGGTGATGATTGTGAAAATATTTCAATGTTCTTTTATTTATTCATTGAGGGTTATAGAGGAATCCTAATAATTTTTTAATGGTATGACTGATTGACAGAACCTATTATTATTTTAAATGAGACAAATGCAATCAATGCAATAATATGAGTATGTGTTATAGATAATGGGTGGGATAATTTCCGACATCTCAATACTCAATTCTTTATTGAATTCCACTATGTATGAATGCCTAGGTCGTAAACATGTAAGCGGGATTGTCCGAAAGGGTTACCGCTACCCCGGAACATAAAGGGCTACGGAAGGAACATGGATGGGTTTTAGTCAGTAAGAGTCTGACACTCCCTTCCGCTCCACCCAGAGCGGGAGCAGACATTAGATGATTTTCCAGCCTTAAAAAAAAAAAAGGTCTTAAACATTTTCCAAAAGAACAATTTCGAACCCTGTCGGGCACAACAAAAGAAAGATAATTATGTAGAAATGAGGACACTTATTCTAAAACCATAAAATCTTAACACTATTATTATAACTCAAAGCGTTTTATGAGTTTTAACTTAAAATTAATCTACACGGGTGAAGCCGCTGGCAAAAGTTAGTTTTATATAAATTGAACTAAATTTTTTTTTCATTTGATTAATGATCGAGTGTTTTTATAGGTAAAATAATAGCCGTAAGAAAAACAAGGAAGATCCTTGATAAATCAAGCCATATTTACCGTAGTACTTTGAATATTATTACGTTTATTTTGAGTAAATCAAACACACATAATATCCTCACATACCAGTAAGCCTAAGTAAAATGACTACTAATTGAAACTAAACATATCAACGTACAAAGTCGAGATAATACTCGTTGGAATTGACATTACAAAGTCAAATTAATTTTAATTTATCTATACAGGGTGATTTATCAGGTGGGCGTGTTTGGCCAAATCCGAAAGTATTAGGAATAGCTTCAGGATGCTATTAAGGCTGCTGTGGCGTTGTAGTGCATCGCGTATGTCTGCGGAAGCACTTACTGACACACGGAAAATTTAAGGGAACACCTTATTCATAAATTTAGTCGGCTTATTGGACGACTCGCACGAATTTAACTCGCACAAAACGTGCGAATCGACTCCTTTAAAAAATATTATTTTTTCTGTAGTCGATTCGCACAAAGTTCATTTAATGGCGTGCGAATCGACACCTTCACAAATATGTAGTAGGCTATTCGCACACATTATGTTTTTTTATGAAATGCAGTTAAGATAAAGTACACTTGAGTACAGAAGTAGTAAGGTCAAATGTGTTTTACTCGTAATAGATAGATAATAAAAACACAATCGATAATAAAAAAATATCTGTATTAAAATTAAAACTAAGTACTAAACAAATCAATACAACTAATATAATAATAATACAGATTTTTCTTTCTTTCAACTAAATATCTATTATTTAAACTTCGATTATTTTTTATTTGGATATTAATTTTTACATATAGGTACTTACACAAAGCACACAATTAGACCTCCGTCCTAGCATGCCATGGCCTGGTATTAAATCAACGCGCTATAAACGCGGGGTACAAATAGACCTATGAAACTGACATTGGGCACAGAGGTAGGTAGTTTTCATTCCGGTAGCAGACGAAGCCGCAGGCAAACGCTAGTGTAGGTATAATAAATCTTAAATCGAATGCTGAACATGTGAACAAAATAAGTCTTGCACAAAATTTAAAGAGCCATAAAGAGAAATAACGATACTTACGGTCAAAAGTAATAAAAAGCTATTGGTAAAGATGCGTTTACCTTTAACGGTTTACTCGAAGCGTGTGTAAGTTGGAGCTTTGAGACGGGCGGAATGAAATAATATTATTTTAATATTTCTTTACTATATTTATATTAAATTGTTTTTATAATATTTTAAAAACAGAAATGGTTTTGAACGTTCGTCAAAAGGTATAGGTATGTTATGTTGAATTACTTATAGTCATAATACTTTAATAAATTCATAACATCTTAGAAATATTTTTTGAAACAAAATTATTAAAATAAAATATTAAAATAACTGCAAAAAAAATATTGATTTGAATTTCACCATAAACATAATATTTATAAAAAAAATACTAATAATTAAAACCTAATCTAAAGAGAACAAGAATATGAGACGCTTTGTTTTCTACTAGCGACCTGCCGCGGCTTCGCACGGTTACGATCGATGTAGATACAATCGCGCGGGCAAAGCCGCGGGTGAAAGCTAGAAAAACTACACGTATATAAACCTTCCTCTTGAATCACTTTCATCTATTGATAAAAACCGCATTAAATTTCCGTTGTCAAAGTCAAATCATTTATTTCAAATACGCACAATAATTAAGGCACTTTTGAACGTCAAAATGAACAAGAAATAGAATTGATTCTAGTCGCCCCTTCCAAAAGGTAGTTTCGTGTGGCGAAGAAAGAAACTCCACCGTTACTCTTTTCAAATGTTTAACAATGTTTTGTATACATGAATTATAACAATATATGTTGAGTAGAAAACTACTAAAGATCTAAGCGTACAGACGGACTAACAGCGGGGAGTAACTCGGTTTTTAACTTCGACGCAAAAAGAGGGGGATTTTATAAGTTTGACCGTTATGTGTGTGTCTGTGTGCGTGTGTGTGTAGCTTCTTAACGGGTGAACCGATTTGGATGAGATTTTTATTGTAAGCAGATTTTATACTAAGTATGTAATTTCTTTTGTGCATCTCACAAAAAATGCAATTAAATCACAGTGAACAATAACGTAACACACATTCACACACACACACTCATTCGTGTACAATTGTTTTTATTTTTGTGGTTTTTTATAAACATGTATGATAGTCTGTAAGGTTAAGCGGGATTGTCCGAAAGGGTTACCGCTATACCGTAACATAAAGGGCTAAGGAAGGAATGTATGGGTTTCAGTCAGTAAGAGTCTCACACTCCCTCCCGCCCACCCAGAGCGGGAGAAGTCATTGGATGATTTCTCACCCTCAAAAAAAAAAGTCTGTAAGGCATATTTTAATGTAAAACCAAAAAGGAGGTAATATTATGTCTAAAAAAATATTTATGTGAATAAACACTTTTTATTTTCATTTTTTTTTCATTTGTTATGGTTCTGTGCTACCTGAAATGAATGATTATATTGTTATTATTCAACTTCACCACGCAGATTGACAAACCAACGTAACAATGCAGCTACACCAACAACCAACGCCTCATACTCAAATACAAACAAAGCAATCAACTCAGTGTCGCCATCTACATAAATACGTTCAAAAGAAGATTAAACAAAATCCTCCTCGCACACCGTTCCCGCCAACCTTAAAGCCACACAATCAAGATTGTCGCGGGGACACATAAATATTCCTAATCTTCACTCAAATATCTCTTTAGAACATACGACAGCTGCGGAGAATGTTTTCTGTTAAATCTCGAAGAGATTAGTGCTAACGATTGGAGTAATTATTAGGAAAAATACATTTTATGGTGTTGAACGTTGGTTTTGAGTGCGTTTAAAGTTATTCTGGGATTTAATGGTTTGGTTGGCACATGTCTTTTTGCGGGTGTTGTATAAAGTTGTTATTTGTAGATGAAGAAGTATATTATACAGGGTATATATTATAATATACTTCTTCATGCGAACGGACTACTAATACAATCGATATCTATTAGTAGGCCGTTCGCATGATAAAGTGTATTATTAGTAGTTATACAGGGAAACCTATTATTAGCCATACAATACTGTAATCCACATACTCTGTAACATACTAGGTATATGTCAAAAAGATAAAAAAATAATATCCATGGACATTTCACACAACGCCATATAGTTCCAAGCATAATGCTTGTGTTATGGTAACTATGTAGATGGCTGATAAACTACATATGTATTTTTTTTTGTAAATACTGTTGGTTTCCTAAATAAAGAAAATAAATAAATACTCATCATTATGAACAACTTTTACTACAGGAACACACTTGAAATCGCGAAAAAAAAATCTGCTGTTCCCTACATTATGACGAGTTATGCGAGCATCATTTGTATGGAACAGCTGATTTTTGTTTCGCGATTTCAGATTTGTTCCCATAGTGAAAGTTGTTTATAGTGATGAGTACAATGACGCCTTAAAATGTTGTCCAATTTCACTCTGTATACTAATAATAATATGATAAACGTGACAGTTTGTTTCATTTGAAAAGGTACAGAGGCCAGCACATCAAGTAACCACAATCTGTCTTTCTTTGATAGTATTTCAACTTTATTGCAAAGACATAAGGTTCATTTTTAATTGAGAAAATTTGACAGTTACGGATAGCTTTATGTGCTGGCGTCTGTACAACCAAAAAAATATTTTCTAATTCGGTTCATAAATGAAGGAGAAATCGGTGGACATACATAAAAAACATACATACAGTCGAACAAAGAACCACGTCCTTTATTGAAGACAGTTTAAAAGAGTGGAAGAACACGGTTGGTTCGGGGGCGCGGAAGTTTTACAACAACGTAGCTGTTATTTTACTGTATTGTGTCTTTTATAACTTCCACATGATTTATTAATTGCCAGTCTTACCAAGGGGTATCGTATTACCCAGTTGCTGACTGGGTTTTGGAGGTCAGATAGGCAGTCGCTTCATGTAAAATTTAGGTCCAGCATCCGGTTAGACTGGAAGCCGACCCCAACATAGTTAAGAAAAGGGGTTGTTGTATATTCGTCACAAAGTAAATTGGTCATATTTTGAAAAATCCATACATTGAAAGTAAATTCGTCACACGTATTTAAAATATGCGTAAATTCGTCACAAATCCTCTTTTCCAAAATTTTATTCTTAAAGTAGCGATTGCAACCAAAATTTTTGAATTAAATCATTCACTTGAAAACTGTGATTTTTATGTAGATGTAAGGTAAATTAGTAAACGTGCTGTAAAAATGAATAATCATTTTCATTCTACTTCTTGTTTATTTTTTTTTGCTTTCGGTGCGGATTATAACGATGTGACGAATTTACAATAAACAAAATTAATATATTGGGAATTGTGACGAATATACACATATATTTTTAATGACGAATTTACTTTGTGACGAATGTACAACAACCCAAAAAGGCTAGGCAGGCTTTTTTATAACTTCTACGAGAAAGATGTCGGTAGCAGAAACCAGTTATTATAGATTTCCATTGAGTTCCTATAATATTAGTCCTCGTACCCATTCATTCAGTAAAGCGATTTATTTACCCTTACCCAAGTTCGTTCAAGGGTAAGGCTGTGAATCAGGACCAGGGATAATATTCTCTCGCGCCACATCTTATATTTTCATAGCCTTCATCATTCACGTATCGGTACTTCACTGGTTTATTGTGATTATTCAAACGTATGAATAAAAGGTAATTGACATTTATTATTATTACTTCCATATTTAGAACATGATCAGATAAGCTTTTAGATAATGTGATTGAAAAATGGTCGTTTTTGATAAGGAGTAACTACAGCCGGTCTGTTCTGTGGAGGTCAGATAGGCAGTCGCTCCGTGTAAAAATACTGGTATTCAGCTGCATCCGGTTAGACTGGAAGCCGACCCCAACATAGTTGTGAATAGGGTTGGCAGACTCTCTCTTATAATAAAATTGTACTAATGTTTTAACAGCTACAAATTAACAAGCTCAAAATTCAAATTAGAGATGTGCCGAATAAAAAGTACCCTAATGGAAATTTTCGTAAATATTGCGACCTACACTTTCACAGATATCTGAACACCCTTTTTACGAGTCCTGAATCGGCAGTGAATGTGAAAAAGGCCCTAAGAAAGACTATTCTAACGGCTTTTTTCAATCATAATAACCATGATATACAGGGTAAAATTGAACCATGAATTCAATTTTACCCTGTATATTCTTGCATTATGGTGGTACTATTGAAAAAAGCCGTTTAATTTAGGGCTCATTGTACTCATCATTATGAACAACTTTCACTATAGGAACAAATCTGAAATCGCGAAAAAACAGTAGTTTTATACATTATGCTCGCATAACTTGTCAAAATGTAGGGAACTGCTGATTTATTTATTTGACATTGATAACGACTAATTTTGATGGCATATAAGTACTTGGCAAAAAAAAATGTATCATAAGTCTATAATCTCGTCTTATTAAGCAGTATCCAGACACTTACAGCATGACCCAGAAGTATTTCTCAAATTTCGACATGAAATCATCTCGTCAAACGACAAATTAATAAATCTAAAGTGATGAATGATAGCACAAAATTCTCTTAAAGTTTCTATCAAACTTCTCAATTAATTTGATTAAGTCTACATTCCCCAGAGAGTGGTAACACTATGCATACATATAACTCCTCTGATTTTGGTGCAAATGGATCTTAGAACTTTGGAATATTGGTAATTGCATTTGCATTGAATTGAATTTGTGGTCAAATGCAGCACACGCGACCTTGCGAGCTAAATTGGCTGTATACACAATACACTTTACAAGTGTGGCAATACGAGCTAATTTACAGTGTTAGGTTAAACGAGGGATATAGTTTCAGAGGGTTTAGTACTTATGATAATGAACAACTGTGACTATGGGACCAACCTGAAATTACGAAAAAAGCAGCTGTACAGTGGGCTTAGACAGTGACAATCTCCGTGTCGATTCGATTCCATACATTGTTGATCGAACACTTCGTTATCTCAGCGATTCGGATTGTCAAGAACGCCAATTGTCAACGTATTTGTATGGGGTTATTAATGAAGTTTCGTTACACATTTTGATATTGTCTAGCACTTACCGATCAAAAACGATTGATCACGTGGCATTTCGAAAGTTTATACTAATTCCATGCATTACAGATTTGTCTAATTTTGCTATAGTTAATGAAAATTCAGTTTCATAATATGTCAGAGTAGGTCCAGTCAAAGTAGTGATTTTTCTTGCAAACCCAATGTTTAAATTTCGAATGATTATACACTTCTCTATTTATTCATGGGTGAACGCAGTCGTATCAAAACGTAAAGAGTTAAGATTTAAAAAAAAAATGCTGCCAGTATTTGTTTTAGGTAGTTACTATACTTGCAAATAGATGATTTAAAAACAGAACACGCAGAACTAATGTTTTTCTCGTTATTGTTTTTAGCAGAAACGAACCGGGTTCTCTAATGTTTATGAGTACAAAGATATTCACATGACAGCTGTCAGCGGAAAATTTATCGTACGTTTTCTGAGGAATAGTTCATTACGGAAAAATGTAGTGAATAATATCGGGTTTAAAAATTGCGTATTTTTTTTTACGACGCTAAGGAATACAATGTATTTGTATTTGTATTTACTTAGGCAAATAGTTTGTTACTATAAGGCAATTCTCAGTAGTCATAATTCTGTGTATGTAAGTACAATGTTATAGTTTTGTTGTTTTGTTTTTGTTCTGTTTTTCTTTGGTAACTGAAATAAATGATATACCTATTATTATTGTTATGAATGAATACCAAAATCATAGAAACCGATTTTCTTAGTTTGGAAAATCGTCATAATTACAGCCGAAAGACGTCCACTGATGGACACAGGCAAGCATTGACACTCTGACTGATTTCACAGAATCAGTCGAAGATACACACACATGTCACGTAAGACACACATATCTCATATCAGTAATCTCCAGCGGTCTTCACAAGGTCATTGGCCTCCTTGTTTTGAAAATACTCCAACACTTTTATCTACATAATCCCTAAAGTAACCGAGAAACCCAATCGTTTCAATAAAAACTCCTTTTCCACGATAATTAATCGAAACCGTTCCGGATTCAATCAATCAGTTTATCAATATTTACAGAAGCAAAAGAAAAATAAAAACGCGACAAAAGTTATTCGTGAAAGGCAATAAAGAAGTTTCGAAACTTCGCTAACAATTCGCTCAAAGAAAATGGCTCTTGCTTGTTAGGTCGTTACATTTTTTGGGCGGGCTGAATGTACTTAGTTCCTATAAGGATGTATATTCTACTTACTTCGCCTGACAGTTGTGTTAATAAATAATCCTGGGAAACTTGTTTATGATAAACATAATTTTCCTCGTTGAAAAAAAAAACAGGCTGGTTCAATGTTTAGAAGTTACTTGTTTTATTCTTTATTTGAAAAGACAATAGTTACAAATAAACACCTGGGGCCTAGACAAAGTCACAGTTTCATGAACGATAACGAAATTAGTTAAATTCGAAATGTATGGCATTGGCATAAGATTTCGATTTTTCACGTGATCAATCGTTTTCGATCGCTAAGTGCTAGACAATGTCAAATTGTATAACGAAACTCGATCAATATTCCCATACTAATGCGTTGACAAGAGGCGTTCTTGACAATCCGAATCGCTGAGATAACGAATTATTTGTTGTTTGGTTCGATCAACAATTTTCGAAATCGAATCGATACGGAGCGATTGACACTTGTCTAGGCCCAAAGGACTACCTACTCTATAAAAAATGTCCAGTATACGGCTTAACACACTATAACTGTAAGAAAATGGTCTACTCGTTTCTTCTAGACTACACATACGATGAAACAGAAAAAATTCTTAATTAAAGATAAGTTAAAATGGACCATTAGACATACACTGTAAAACAACAAAAACACATACACTTGTACACACAAGCAAACACACCACCACACACTCACAGTTACACACACACACACACACCCACTCACACACCCACTCACACACACCCACTCACACACACATCTCATCCAACACACACACATCAAACAGGTTATTTACTTTAATTACACTATATTGTATTCAGTCATCAACATAAATATATGAAAAAAGTAAAAATACAAATCCTTGTAATCCAAGGGGGATTGGAACTGACACTCCTTCATACAGGTTATACAGTAACCTAGTTAGGAGATCAGAACTGCACCCACAGCTATTGTAACAAATTGTAATTTTACCATGTATAAATAACATACCTATGTACTGCAATACCTAAATATGATCAATAAAGATTTTTATTATTATTATTATTACTCTCTCTCACTCAACCCACAGTGGGATTTCCCATCCTTAAAAAGAAAAGTATACTTCCTTATGACAGCTATTTAAATGCACCCCAGTAACTGAATAAAACAAAACGACTTTAAAACCCTCGTACACAAAAAACCAAGTAAAATTTTATTCTTCCAACCCATAGGACAGAACAAGATATGAAAACATTCACCATTCGCCATACAATAAAAAAAAGTAATTGTATCAAGAAAGATCCTCTCTCGTAATTGTAGGTACGCGAGTTTTTTCGAGTTCCGGAGCGCTGCCAGGAAAAAAATCTTGAAGGATCCTTTTGATGGAGATCTTCCTAAAGGGTCTAATGAACCGAGCCCTTTCCAGGGTCGGAGATAAAAATATGTTTATGTTTTCTGTAATACATTCATTTGCGATTTTTTTTTTATGTGACTTAGTGGAATGATCGGGTCTCTAAATTGTTTTATGATGTTTTCATTAGACGATATGGAGGGGCTCGTGGCTAAGTAATAACGGCCGCATGGGTCGATCCATCAGGTTAAGCTAGGCTTGCCGCGGTTGGTCCGTGGATGGGTGACCATCTTTACATACCGAGATTCCTCCGTGCCTCAGAAAACACGTTAAGCCGTTGGTCCCGGCTGTCATTTGTGCATACTGTTGTTCAGCTACATCCGGTTAGACTAGAAGCTGACCCTAACATAGTTGGGAAAATGTATAGCTGATAGCAGATTGATTTCATTAGTTGATATGATGTCGTGATCAAGATCGATTCTTTAACTTGGACTTAGGAAAACAGATCATTCATTTCACTTTTATGAAGCCGGTCTGCGTGGACTTCTAACTATAATATGTATGTAAATATTTACAAAAAAAAAATGTATATAAGTAGTTTATCAGCCATCTCGTTATGTTGTTACACAAGCATTAGGTTGCTTAGCTTGGGACGATATGGCGTTGTGTGAAATGTCCAAGGATATTATTATTATTATATTTTATAAAAATATGTATACAACGTGTTTTTTTTAGGATTATATTCTATAAGTAAAAATAATACAAAAAGTTCTAGAATATGCGATCCGAATAAGCATGGTTTCACTCATGAAGACATCATCAATTGTAATTAGTTTCATTGATTTAATACGAATAATTACAACTCAAAGCGAACAAAAAGATACGTCATCATATTTCATACATTATTAATGATCATGAGTATCGTATACTTAGTATGAAAAATTAAAACAAAAAAAGATGAAAAATATTTTATACCAATTTATTCTTTGACAGGGTTCATTCATACCCTAGACTTATGATATAGTAGCTGCTCCCGCGTGGTTTCACCCACTGCTCGGCTCCTATTGGTCGTAGCGTGATGTTACATAGCCTTCCTTGATAAATGGACTATCCAACACAAAAAGAATTTTTCAATTCGGACCAGTAGTTCCAGCTTTATAATCTTAGTATAGATTAAGCACCTTATATATATATATGTGTGTGTGTGTACATTTTCAAAACAAACAGGGCAAAATAAATATACTTCCAATAAATAGCTAGGCTGATTTTCGCGTCGAAACCACCCTCCTCATCAGCTCCCAACAGAATAAACACCATCCATTAGAGTTAAATGATGGAAAAGAGGCATTAGCAAACTAAATATTGTCGGAAAAGCCAAAACAGTAGGGTCAGATGGAATAATATTGTTAAGTTAAGCAATAATGTCATATTATAAATATTTGCTACAGGATTATTATTGCTGTTGTCGCGTTCTGGCGACTCTAGCGTTCATTGACCCATAACATTTACAATAACAACACAACATTACAACAACAATGACATTCAACATAACATTCTAACATTTTATATAAAAAAAACTGTTATTAAGTCTGTTAACAGCCTAAATCAATATTTATCTTGATCTTTAAAGTATTCCTAGTAACAAAAATCCACATAGTGTATTGGTTTGGTAACTACAGAGAGCTTTCATAGACTAGTCATAGATTTACAAATAGATTTACGTAGGTGACTGTAATTTTTTTTTTCGTTTTGTTAGTATCTAACCTGGTGTAAGAGTTTTTATGCTGCCCATGGGCCGCTGACTTAGCTTCACATGCTGTTGAGAAATATCTCTAAGGCATGCCGGTTTCCTCACGAAGTTTTCCTTAACCGATAATTAAGCAAGTGATAATTATACAATACGCATATGAAACGTGTAGTAAACTCGTAGTAAAACAATTCGTTATTATACATATAAATCTTCCTCTTGAATCACTCTACATATTTAAAAAAAACTGCATCAAAATCCGTTGTGTAGTTTTAAAGATCTAGCATACATACATACAGACAGACCTTAGGACAGACGCGGGAAGCGACTTTGCTATATACTATGTAGTGAAGTGATTGTCAGTTCCATACAGTTTTAAAAATTTCCATCATCATTATCTCTGATAAAAATTGCACTATTTATTTACGCTCTATGGATAGTCATAGACAAAATAATTGATCAGAAGAATAATTGTAAGTATCAAGATATAACCAATGCGTCAAACAAGAGAAAAAATAGTACTTAAGTCATAACATAATGCAGAAGAATACAAGTGACTTTCAAAATAAAAAACCATAAATTACAAATGCTTCTACTGTCAAAGCATTTGACATCTATGTAGGCGTAGAATGGATAAGGAAAGAACACACGTCTGCAAGTAATACCTATGTACGCGATGAAAGGATAAGCCTAGTACACGTCTGCAGCTAACGGCAATGTGTTCTGTCTTCGAAGTTGAGCGCACTTTCCTATAAGCCTGTGACTTTGATCAAAGAAAAAAAGTGTTGCGCGACAATTTCTAAGTGCACTGCTTTAACAGAAAACGTTGTACGAAGATATTATAGAATACAAAGTATTTTTCTCAAGCCAGATACAAATTGATTAAAGTAAAGCGTCACAAAGCTGGATTAATAAAGGAAAATAAAATATGGCATTCGAGCTTCCTGTAAAATATACTGCAATATACAATTTCAACCTCATCGATTTGGATTTCGAACAGCCAAACAGATATTTTTCCAAGTTTTAACCTCCTTTAACTCAGCGATTTGAAGTTAGAAAAAAAACTAAGCAGAATGTTTGAATTTCGAATGCAGTAGACGCTTAAAAATGAATAAAACCACCATTAGTGTAACTCGCGAGTCATGGCAGGGCATTACATAATGCTGGAAACCATTAGCACTTGACGGTGGCCAAATATTCTTAAGTCCCTTTTGACGTCCACGCTGAATGGCCTGAGACTTCCGTAGTATTTTCGTGGCCAGTTTATAAGCTCCATATAGATTTCACTGGCTACCCCTCCTGCCTTGGTATAGTTGTCTCTCTCGCACGCTCGCACGTAAAGACACCCCAGTGCGTTTTCGTATCTCGTTGCGGGCGGTCGCTAATGGCCGTTATTCTGAATTGTGGGAGATCGCGATTAAATTTTTAGATCGAATCCGACGCGATAGATTTCGTTCGGAACAATTGTGATGGTTGGAAGAAATGTTTTAATGAATCGTGAAGCGTGAATAATTAAATTAGGAACTTGATTTTGAATTATTTAGTGTGAATAGAAATAGAAGTGACAGAGTATAGTGTGTTAAGTGAAAAAAATATTTTTGTAGTGGATTTTTAAGAGGTAAATATTAAACATTACTATTAATAATATTAAAATTAAAATGATGCCCGTGAATTTTAAAATTAATATTTATATTTGATTTACTGTCACTAAAATTGTGCTGGAACCGTCGGAGATATTTATTTATAATTTTCCACATCTTTTGAAAAGTTAACTGCTTTACCCAGATGCAGTATTTTTGGCCTTCCAATAATTGGACTTTTACCGTTCTTGTTGATCAGTTTGATCGTTTATTTATTTATAAATTAATGACATTATTTTTAAATTTTCAAAACGATTTTGTTAGTAACGAATGGTATAATATTATGTTTTTCTACGGTGTCTGGATTATTTTAAATTATAGAACGATATTTTGCACGACAACTTTTTAAAATATTTTCTTGAAATAGTGAAACATTTATTTGAGAAAGCGAAAACAAATAAACGCTTGAATTTTATTTAGAGAAAAGCTTTCTAAAATGGGATAAAGAATTGTAATTTTATAAAACCTTAAGTAGGCTCGCGGAAGCAAAAGCTTTTTATCTTTTCATCCTATTTTAACTCACGTTCGAGTAATTAAGGTTTAAAAAATACTTTTTAAATTAATTGAATATTCTTTGAGTGTCTTCATTTTACGCATTCATTTTACGAACAGTCAATGATGTCTCCGTCAAGTTGACAAACTAAATAATTCTGATTGGATTCTTATCAGATATTAATTAATTTGACGGATTCTAAATTTGACTTTAGGTTTGTATCATTTTGAACTTTAAACTTTTTTTTATGAACTAATTATTTCTGAATGACTCAAATGACCAATTTCTTTTACTTCAAAAATTCAGGAGCTTCAATTTACCTAAAATTGTGATGGACCGATTATCATGGACTTGGATTTAAACGGACCTGTAATAATTGACTGAAATTTGGATTTTAAATAATTATAAACTGTTATTATTACCATTGCCCTGAATTGATTAAATCAAATTAGCTATACCGTTACGAAATAGTAGGAATTAAAATTCCTTGAAAAAATACATTTAATATTAATACCTATATTTATAGTATATAGTTCATAAACCTAAATACAATAATATTACAGTTAATAAAAAAAAAACATGAAATTAAAAAATAATAAATAATTATTATAAAAAAACATTTAAAACAATATTATTTTTCGACTCAACGTAGTAAACGTTTAATTGTTCATCAATCATAATTCTCCTGCTATAACGTCAAATTTTTGGGGTCAGTTCAACATAATAATATCCTTAATTAAAAACATTCAAAATCTTATCGCAATCTAATTTCAACGACAAATAATATCGAACAAATTTAAAAAAAATTTGGTGTATACTTTCTTTAAAAAATAAGAAGGAGATTATAATGCGCTCACTTTTAAAATACGAGAATTGCCCCTCTGAAATTACCATCACTTTGGTTTGAAATCACATAGTAATTTTCTCCATCCACGATTTTTCTTCCAGTTTGCCTTTTATCCAATTCCATTGCGGTATCAAGATGTTCAGATTCATCTAGATACTTTATCTGCAGTAATTGGCTTAGGACTTTCGGCTCCAGACTGGAACTAATTAACTTTGGCACGGCACGTAAAACACATTACCTGCTATTTTAGATTTTTCGCTATCGGGAAAGAGCTAAATGGAATCTAATTGGAGATGTGTCGAATGTATTTTCTATCGTTTAATGCTAATTGCATTTTAGAGGTCTGAGATTTTGAATTGAGAATGGGGAAATCCATAAAGCGTATTCGAATTTTGAAATTTATGAATTTATGTTCGTAGTTGGAATAATCCCTTATGTGACGTAATGTTGCTAACCAGTGGTTTCCGACCTTCAAATGTTACCAATACGAATAATACAAGCAAATCCAAATATCTTTATTAATCACAAATTGGACATCAATCTTACATGACGATGACGCGACGGCAGCTAGAAAGAAATGCCACGAGCGCGGTACTTACTGCGTTGCGATCTATAATTTTATTAGATATTAATTATTAGGTTCTGCGATAACCCCACAAAAAGCTGATTTACCCCCATGGAGTTAATTACCCCCAGGTTCGGAACCACTGTGCTAAACGTTATGGCGTGTATATTTAAGGTACTGTGTTATTAAAGATAAAATTTTAATATCTGTATAATATATTTTTATTTTTAATATTCGTACCATTATCATGTAACTTCAATTCATATTCAGTAACATGTATTTCAAACGTAACTTGAGATCTTCCAGATAATTCTCATACGAGTATCTTTGGCCTATAATTTCGTTTCATCCCCAATTTAGAATATAACTTTGATATTTAATATGGCAGCTTGAGGGCTTCAATTCTGTTTATAAATATTAGGCTTCACTTGAGAGTCAGATAGAGTATTGTCTCTGATTTCACTGACACGTATATTATACACTGGAATTGGGCAATTGGGTATTTGAAAGGGTAGTCAATAACGTTACTTTTTATGAATTGTCAAAACCTGGAATATGTACGTGATTTGTACGAGTATGTAATATAACAATGTGACGTCACAGATTTTTAGAATCAAATGGGAAACTTATTACCCTTAAATGCAATTTTACAATTGTATCTTCGCATAATATTTAAGTTCTGTAGTGTTGGAAGTTTTTAAGACGAGCGGTCTTTATCTATGTGATTTCATATTTTATTTTTGACCGTTTCAAATAGTTTATTGAAATTTTCAAAGAAGAGAGTTCTATTTTTTTTATAGTTGTAAGCACAGATAGTACAAATACAGCTATATAGATTTTAGAAGTTTTTTTTTTCATTTGCTGGATGAAACTTGGTCCGTATTGGACTGTGATTGAAATACCTACAGGTGATATGAGTTATTGTCAATATTTCTACTAGATCATTTTGCGATTGACAATTTGCCGTCGGATTCGTAATAGTTGGTTTCGGGATTCTATCGGGGCCAAGATTATTTTTATAAGTCAAAAATAGTATTAAGTTTATCGATGTCAATAATTTTAGACTTGAGTTGTTTGCGTTGGAACTCCTTCATTGATTTTTAAATTTTCTTCTCTTGCTTTTTCACAACGTTTAAATAATATTAAAATTCTACCATGCATAAGATAATTATATTGTTATAATTTTTATATATTATTTTATTTCATTTTTAAAAATAAATAAGTTACATTTTTAATATTTTTATAAAACATTAATATGTATTTTTTAAATATTAAAAATAATAATTAAATTCGCATCGTTTCAGATTTTATTTTCAATCTTCGATAAAGACTATAATGCCAGTCTATCGATATTATTTCTACGACACAGTTTCATAGTTTTTACCGACCTCTTTTCCTTTCATATATGATTTGTAATTATTATGGACGTTTACATTATTTATAAATCGAACCCAACATTTTTACACGATCAAACAACATAACGTGACTAGCGACACTAAATAATTTTCTAAATATCGTTTTAAAAACTGTTTTCTATTCATATAAGTCGAAAGTACCGTTTAGTATACGCTCAAGGAATTTTCTGCTATTAATTTATGATATAAAGGGAATAGTTTTTTTGATGGTAAAGATTGATATGCTGCTATATAAATTGTGTTACCGAAGTACGCAAAGCTTGTTGCCAGTATATTAGTGGCCATAATATACCTTCGTTTATTATAAATTCTTCTACTTGGATTAGTAGACAATTTTTATACTGCAGTTGTGTTTTGTTTCGTGGGAAGCTCGTGGATTAGTACATTAACAGTCGCACGGATCGATCCATCAGGTTAAGCTACGCTTGCCGGGGTTGGCCTTGGATGGGTGACCATCTTTACATACCGAGTATCGTGCCTTGGAAACCACGTTAAGCCGTTGGTCCCGGCTGTCATTTGTGCATCTTTGACAATCGTTACGGGTAGTCAGAAGCCCGAAAGTCTGACAGCCAGTCTTACCATGGGGTTTCGTATTTCTCAGTTACTAGGTTTCGGAGGTCAAATAGGTAGTTGCTCCATGTGCAATACTGGTATTCAGCTGCATCCGGTTAGACTGGAAGCGACCCAACATAGTTGGGAAAAGACTAGGCAGATTTTATTCTGTAAAAATGTCACCATGAAGACAAAGGTTAAGTCAGTTGTCAAAAGTGCAAGCATCAGGTGGAATGACAGTTCATTTCACCAATGTTTTTACAGTACAGACCGACTGTCCGTCGATCCTGTAAAAATCTCACAGTGATAAAATAATAATAATAATAACTTTATTTCAGGTGGCATAGACTCATATAAAACTTAACCTAGTACACACACACACACCCCACACCCACATATTTTATGTATTGACATGACTCGCCACACCTATACACGACATGACCCACTGGTTCTGGAAGGGACAGTCAAAACGTACTGCTATTGCGTTCAGAATGCCGTTGTTGACAACTTAGGTGAACTGAGCTGTTATTTGACCTTTTGCAACGAATTGACACTAATGATAGCGACCGACACGGTTGGCGCAGTGGTTGAGCGATTGACTGCTGCGCACTATGTCGCGGGTTCGATTCCCGCACGGAACAAATATTTGTACGACCAGCAAGTATTTGTTACGAGTCTGGGTGTTTTTCTATCTATAATATGTATGTATTTACCAAAAAAAATGTATATAAGTAGTTTATCAGCCATCTCATTACCATTTTTTTTTTTTTGATCCGGGGGGAAAATCCTCGTGGATGTCCCCCGCCCCGGGGAAGTCGGAGGGGTCTGTCAGACACTTACTGACTAAAAACCACCCCGGGTGTTCCCTCTCACACCTGCGCCGGGGGTCGCGGTAACTGAAAATACTTCCGCAACCAGCCATCTCGTTACCATAACACAAGCATTAGGTGGCTTAGCTTGGGACGATATGGCGTTGTGTGAAATGTCCAAGGATATTATTATTATTATATTATTATTACTTTACCTAAGTTTTTACGGTGAGATTCTTACAGAATAGCACTACTGGAATCCTAGTACGACTCAATGTGTTATTAACCCTTTGAACGCCATTGTCACATATACGTGACAATGGCAACAACACTATATAACACGAAATCAATTAAATCATTACTTTTGTGACTGTTTATATAGGTAGATATCTTAAAAATGTTTGCTCTCGTACGCATTTTATGGAATTAACCTTTTCACCGCCCGACTAAATATCAGTTGTCGTGCCCCCAGCGCCCAACTCAAATAAAAAAAAACCTTTATTTCAGACATTAATATAGTTTTGCAATTACATAAACAACAAAACCCAAACATAGATTCTCAGTCGTATAAACACGACTCAGGCGGCACGGGCACGACAACATTTGTCGTATTAATCCGACTGAGGCGGTTAAAAGGTTAAACAAATTAAAAGACACCATGGATAAAGGGAAATTAATGATAACTTGGCGTGAAGGGCACGCGCGTGCGTTTATGCTCTGGCGTTCAAAAGATTAAGAACCAAATTTAAAAAATATTTAAGAACGATTTGTATAGGACTATGTTCACTAATTATTCACGCCCATTGCATGCAATTGTAATGTCCATGTTTGCGGCTGACAATCTACCTACTTGATATAATTTATTCGTTGAAGACAGAGATACAGTCTGGCTTACTCCGAAACGGCCACATTACTATGTATAAATAACAAGCCCCGAGCCTAAATATACTACCTAGACTTCTAGATAAATAACTTATTATTTATACAAAGACCAGCAAAGCGCCCCTGCTTCTCCCGGGTTTTTTTATACCGGGGGTGGGTAATCATCAAATGACCCTTCCCGCTCTGGGTGGAGTGGGAGATTCAGACTCTTACTGACTAAAACCCATCCATGTTTCTTTTTTAACATTGTGTTCTTTTGTCTTTCGGACAATCCCGCTGACCCAGCAGGCATCAGCCCTTCCTTAAAGCTGTTATCTGATTGAAACACGAACGCATCGTCCGGCACCCGCTACTCCGGAACATAAAGGGCTACGAAAGGAACATGGAAGGGTTTTAGTCAGTAAGAGTCTGCCACTCCCTTTCGCTCCACCCAGAGCGAGAGCAGTCATTGGATGATTTCCCAGCCTTAAAAAAAAAAGGCCTGGTCTTGATCGGACGGTGAGCTATCCATTACTCACCGTCTACAGGCCCGTGTAATTCCAGCCTGTAGCTGTCCCACAACAGGGAAAGAGCCTTTTCTCATACAAAGAAGGCACAAACTTTGATCACTACTATTGCTCATGACGGGTAGCGATTTCAGACTTATCTTCTTATTTATAAAATTTCCATGTCACAATTTTAGTTACCGTATTCCTCCGAAACGGCTTGACCGATTTTTATGAAATTTTATATGCATATTCAGTAGGTCTGAGAATCGGCTACTATCTATTTTTTATACCCCTAAACCGTCCGAAAGGGTTACCGCTACCCCGGAACATAAAGGGCTACGGAAGGAACATGGATGGGTTTTAGTCAGTAAGAGTCTGACACTCCCTTCCGCTCCACCCAGAGCGGGAGCAGTCATTGGATGATTTTCCAGCCTTAAAAAAAAAAAAAGCTAGTATTCATATATTTATCTGCATACCATAATGTGTGAAGATTTTACTGGGTTGTGGAGGTCATATAGGCAGACGCTCGATGTAAAATACTGGTATTCAGCTGCATCCGGTTAGACTGGAAGTTGACCCCAACATAGTTGGGAGAAGGCTCGGCACAGAATAGATTGGTAGGTTTCCTCACGATATTCTGCCTTCACTGATGTCAGTCATACTATGTACTTTCAGAGTTTATTTGACGTGAACGTGACTTTTTCAATTCATATATTATGAATTGAAAAAGTCACGTTAGTACTTGCACGGATTTGAACCCACAATCTCGTGGATCAGAGACGATTCCTTAACCACTGGACCATAGTGATGGACCAGGGGTTAAAAGTAGTGTGTAGTAGTGACATTCACCCCGTTTTTACGACTCGACAAAAAAATTCTAGATTTCTATATTTTATGGTAATGTTATTACAAACGGTTTATGCAAATAAATCTTACGTTATAATTTCTATAAATAATAGTGTTAACCGCAGCAAAATCCGTTGCGTATTATTTAAGAAGAGAGCGAGCATACACACTGACACGAAAAGTGACTTTAATTTTTAATATGTTGGCATAGAAGAGGATGAACTTCAACCAGTACAAGTCCATTTGACTTGTACTGGTTTTCGACATTACAATTTTATGTGGCAATAATGTCTAGGTCAAGCCTAGCCTAGGAGAAATTCAGGACGCAGAATAAAATTTTGCGGTTCTAATATTTCTTTGCGGTTGTGAGCCAACGTAGGCGTAGGTACGGGTCTTGAAAATAAATATTTGATGTTTGTTTATTTGTCCTAATGCTTTTAGAATGGAAGGTAATTTTGACAGATTACATTTGTTAATATAAGAATTCTATTTATGTAAGCGCTTCGTGGGTGTTGGGTGTGCTAAGTGAAGTACTAATGTCAGTTTTTCTGAAATTTCACGAGGTGGCGCCACTTTGACAAGAGGTTTTCCATTACGACAATGAATCCTACTACTTCTTACGATAATATTTTAAATATGAAAATTTTTGTGTAGATGTTTAGTACCCGGCAAACCCAAATCCGACCCCACCAGCTATCGCCCCATCAGTCTGCTCAACGTGCTCGGCAAAATCTACGAGAGGCTTATTTATAAGCGTCTCAAGGACTATGCCGAGGCGAAGAGCCTGATTCCGGACGAGCAGTTCGGGTTCCGTACCCAACACTCGTGCGTCCAGCAAGCGCACCGCATAGTCGAGCACATCAGTGCC
This sequence comes from Hyppa rectilinea, assembly GCA_951799385.1. Taxonomy (NCBI): domain Eukaryota; kingdom Metazoa; phylum Arthropoda; class Insecta; order Lepidoptera; family Noctuidae; genus Hyppa; species Hyppa rectilinea. Next base: position 9,466,557 of record OX637324.1, on the reverse strand, counting down.
GGCTTCCAGCGTGGCGCTATGACTGGCTCCCTGTTTTTCGACATAGCGAAGGCTTTCGACAAAGTCTGGCACAAACACTTAATATATAAGCTATACCAACTCGGCGTGCCCGACCGTCTCGTGCTCATCTTACGGGACTTTTTGTCGAACCGCACCTTCCGCTACCGCATCGAGGGCGCTCTCTCCTCCCCCCACCCGATTCGCGCCGGAGTCCCCCAGGGCTCCGTTCTCTCCCCCCTAATCTTTACCCTGTTCACTAGCGACATCCCTAAGAGTAAAAAGGCCCAATTGGCGTTATTCGCCGATGACACGGCCATTTACTACACAGGGACCAGTCCGCCAGCTATAGCTCAGACTCTCCAGAACTCGGCCAACGTCCTCGGCGCTTGGTTCCGGAAATGGAGAATCGAGGTCAACCCCGATAAAAGCCAGGCTGTTCTCTTTAGGAGAATTCGTAGGGCCCTCCCCAACCCCCCTAATCCGATCACCATGTACGGCAAGCCGATCCCTTGGGCGAAGCATGCCAAGTACCTTGGTGTCACTCTCGACCAACACCTCAGTTTCGCAGAGCACATAAAGCAGGTCCGTTCGCGGGCCGCTTTTGCTCTCGGTAGGCTCCAATTCATGCTTACAGAACGCAGCAAATTGTCACTCCGGTGCAAACTGCGTCTCTATAAGGCTGTAATCCGTCCCATTATGACATACGCTTGCGTCGTCTTCGCGCACGCCAAACCCAAGTATCTGCATCGAATGCAGACACTTCAAAACCGGTTCCTTCGTAAGGTCTCAGGAGCTCCCTTTTACGTCCGTAACATGGACCTTCATGTAGATTTTAAACTCCCCACAGTCCAGCAGTTCATGAAACGCCTCTCGAAGCGTTTCTTTGACACTGCCATAAAGCACCGCAATCCCCTGATTGCGGCCGCCTCCCGATACACCCCATCACGCATCAGTAAGGTTCGCCGTCCACGGCATACCCTCGTTGCCCCCGACGATGCCACCACTCTCCTCCAGGAGAGCAGCCCGGCTACTAGCACTGTTAGATCAGCATACAGACACAAATTTCCGTCGTTCCGTCCTCGCCGTCGAGGCCCGTCGCGACGACCCTGTCCATTACCATCCCCCCGACCCTTGCTCGAGCCAGCCCGCGTTGCCGCTGAGCCAGTAGTTTTAAAAACCCCCGATCCAGCTGTCCCTTGCTGTCCCCCCCCCAGCGACGCCCTAAGCCGAGGTCCGAACCCCGCAGGGGGTGCCCTTAGCGTGTAGTCGCTTAGTTTTGTAAGTTAGCTTTAGTTTTTATTAAGCCCTGGCTGGAGGCTACAATTCTTTTGTGGCAGCCACAGGCAAGCCCGGTTAAGCAGTAGACAACCCTTTGGTTGAACTGCGAGACGCCATTAACAAAAAAAAAAAAAAATGTAGATGTTTAGTATTTGTGACTCAATCACGCAAAAACTACTGTTTGGATTTATATGTAGTTTGGCACACAAATCACTACAAAGTATAAAACACAGTCGCTTTCTCTGTCCCTATATCCCTTTGTATGCTTAAATCTTTAAAACTACGCAACGGATTTTGATGCAGTTTTTTTTAATAGATAGAGTGATTTAAGAGGAAGGTTTATGTGTATAATTTGTCGACATATTTTGCGGGCGAAGCCGCGGGCGGAAGCTAGTAGTTTATAATATTGATTTAACACAAAGGAAACTTTTTATCCCGATAGTAGATACGTCCCCGTGGGATAATTTCCGAAATGCTCGGTCGTGAAATCATTGGCAGAATCTGAGGATAAGTCATGACTGCTAAATATAGGCGTTTTGACACGGGTAGCTCACCGTCCAATCAGGACCAGGCCCGTGCCGGACGGCGCGCACATGTTCCACACGCGCTTCAAAGAGATGTCAGTATTAGAAGGGGCCCGTTAGGGCCGAGCCTGCCGGGTAAGCGGGATTGTCCGAAAGGGTTACCGCTACCCCGGAACATAAAAGGCTAAGGAAGGAAAAGTCTAACACTCCCTCCCGCTCCAGCCAGAGCGGGAGAAGTCATTGGATGATTTCCCACCCTCAAAAATAAAAAGGCGTTCTGACACTTTTGATAGGTGTCTGAATCTAACGTCTCAGTGCTGCCACCTAGTAAACGTCATTTCACAAAATGCTCATTGTCAGATAAGCTAATAAATAAGGTTATTATTATCTTGCACTTGGAGACTGACATCAGAGAGCTTATCACTAACATTTACTTTGAAATAAATGTTACGTAAATTGAAACGATTTTAAAATTAATGATAGGTTCTCGGTAACTCGTTTCATATGACTGGCTCGTTGGTCAAGTGGTCCCAATCGCTTCTGCTTCATGAGGTCCCGGGTTCAATTCCCGGGTCAGGCAAAGTGTTATTGGGTTTTTCTATCTAGAATTTCCCAGTCCGCGTCTGCATTTGTGCCCGGTTAATAGGAATAGGCTCGTTACCTACTACTTACATGGGACTTAAATTAAACTGGCGAAATGTGGGTGTACTAGAATAGGTTTACCCTTTTGGCAAACAAAGCGTGATATAATGTAATGTGTTAAGGTTCTAGGAAAGTCTCTACGTTATTAACAATTATAAACATACAATCCGGAACACGTGGAATGGATTTTTGAAACATTCAGAATTGGAATCAAATGATCTATATGAAAATTCGGATCTTATACGGGCTTATTTAATATGAGAAGCTCGTGGCTAAGTAATAACAGGCGCACGGATCGATCCATTAGGTTAAGTTACGTTTGCCGGGGTTGATGCATGGATGGGTGACTATCTTTACATAACGAGACTCCTCCGTGTCCCGGAAAGCACGTTAGGCCGTTGTTCCCGGCTGTCATTAGTGGATCTTTGACAGTCGATACGGGTAGTCAGAAGCCCGAAAGTCTGACAGCCAGTTTTTCCAAGGGATATCATATTACCGTGTTACAGACTGGGTTGTGGAGGACAGATAGGCAGACGCTCCATATAAAATATTGGTATTCAGCTGCATCCGGTAAGACTGGAAGCCGCCTGGCTTGGAAAAAGGCTAGGCAGACTGAAAATACGCGTTTATTTCATAATGATTAAATAAGGCCCTATGCGATTCGAATGATTAATTTTTTTCTCAATATAAACGCTACTTCAATTCAATAACAGTTATATAGATCAAGGACAATCTCTATGTTACTTACAATGTTTTAAGCTTACAAGCTGAAACACGTGGAATGGTATTTGTTTTGATATAGGTACAGAGGCCAGCACATCAAGTTACCACAATCTGTCAAATTTCTTTGATAGTATTTCAACTTTATTGCAAAGACATAAGGTTTATTTTTAATTGAGAAAATTTGACAGTTAGGGATAGCTTGATGTGATGGCGTCTGTACATATTGATCTCGGATACTTTTAAAACCGTAAGCGCTCCCTAACATACTTTAGAAAATATTTAATTAAATATTCGGAAAAATAAAAATATGATAGAAATAGATACATTCATCCGCAATACGGTATGCTACGTTATGCGTGTGCTATTGAACCGTTATATTTTGTACAGACCTTTTTTTTCGTCTTTATTTTATTGTTTATGAGTGAAAACTTCTAAACGGCCAGCAATTTCATATTGTATAAGAACACTGTTTAAGTTAGATGTAAGTTTCTCGAATAGAATATTAACTCATTAATTTTTCCTCCCGTTTTATTTACTTGTAGATACATAGTTATTATTAATATTTGTAGTCTTTTAGGTAATGTAACTATTATTTGAATAGATAAAGTATTAATATTAAATAATTGTTTTTTTTTTTATAAAATCTATATTGTATGTATACTTTTACAATTTTAGGTTATGTTTTATTGCACATTGCCTACATTACTGAGAGAAGACACTGACTTCTATAACATAGGTTCTTATCTAGCTCAGAAGTCATAGTTTCAAATATTTTTGTCTCATCTGTTTTATGCCAATATTTTTTTGAAAGCAATTTCATTCCAAGTTTACTTAGCGTGACAGTATCTAAATCCTGATAGCAATAAACCACTTTTCCGTGCAGTTCCGTACCTTTGCTATGTTCCGTGTAAAATAAAATTGGAATTAAATTCCTTACACGAAACGAATCGTGCATGAAAAACATAAATTAATCAAAATGACGTGAAAACCAAATCGTAATACCAACGAAACAGCATAAACGCGAAACAGTTTGCAAAATTAATACAATTTCATGTTGTACAAAATAAAGTTTATGAATTTTTAGTATGTGATTACACCATCTTAACATTTTTTTGTTATACTTAGCTGTAATAAAAAGAATGTAGGTTTATACCTTAGAACCTTTTTAGTTCAACGACGTGAAGTGAATTATGATTATCGCACACTAATTCTAATAAATTGGCACTCGTTCTCACGAACGGGTTTTTTTTTAATATAAGTATTTCACGAAAAAAGAATCAATTTAAAAAGATTTTATCTAATGCGTAGCCGATACCTTAGGTACCCATTTGATTTTATTATACAGAAAATGGCTTTTATCTTAGCGCCAGTAGATTTGTGTTTGCTTTGATTATTTTATTTGCAACCGTATGACTTAGTTTGTCCTTATGTGTCAGAGCAGTTTACTGCTTACTTTCAACCTCTGCTAACCACATTCGTAGGGCTTTTTTTAAGTCAAAGTCTAAGTCAAAGTGAAATCATTTATTTCAAATAAGCACAAGAATGGCACTTTTAAACGTCAAAATGAACAAGAAATAGAATTGATTAGAATAGTTTAAGGATGGGAAATCCTCAAATGACTCCTCCCGCTCAGGCTTCTCGTGTTTTTATTATTCTTCCGCTTCCCTAAATATTAATAAACTGATTGAATGAATCCGGTACGGTTTCGATTAATTATGGGGGCAAAGGATTTTTTATTGAAACGAATGGATTATTATCGGTTACTTCAGGAATGATGTTGATATATAAAAGTGTTGGGGTATTTTCAGAACAAGGAAGCCAATGACCTTGTGAAGACCGTAGGAGTTTACTGAATATGAGATATGACTGTGTCTCACGTGACATGATTTTGTGGAATCGGTCAAAGTGGCAATGCTTTGTTTTTGAGTCGACTACTCCCGCTCTGGGTGGAGCGGACGGGGAGTGTCAGGCTCTTACAGACTAAAACCCATCCATGTTCCTTCCTTGGCTCTTGATGTTCCGGGGCAGCGGTGAGTCGGTGACCCTTTCGTATAACCCGCTGATCTTCTTTGATTGTCTTTGTCTTCCATACTTCTCTATTAGTCGTCATCTCGATCCTTTGTAGCCATATCATTTTTCACACAGTACATCCATCGTTTCTTTGGTCTTTCTCTACTTGTATAGCCAGCCACATTCATACTCACAACTTTCCTGACAACATTTTCCTCATTCCTCCGCATAACATGCCATGGCAAACGATTTCCACACAATTTTTCAGTCAGTGTCACTTTCAGTCTGAAAGTCTTCCTTGCTTAATGTCTTACCTTAATCTTTATATTGTTTTTTCTTAACATTGTCAGTGAAAACTTGTAATTGGCCTTCTTACACTATTGTTAACCTATATTTAACCTAGCTGTAAGTTTTCTGAAGTAAATAAAATATTATATACTCAAGAACATTCGTTCTTCTCGTGGCTAAGTGCACAGCCGCACAGATCGATCAACCAGGTACCAGGTAAGCTACGCTTGCCAAGGTTGGTCCGTGGATGGGTGACCATCTTTACATATCGAGACTCTTCCCTGTCTCGGAAAGCACGTTAAGCCCTTGGTCCCGGCTGTCATTCGTGGAACTTTGACGGTCGTTACAGGGTAGTCAGAAGCCTGAAAGTCTGGCAGCCAGTCCTATCAGTGTTACCCAGTTACTGACCTGTTGTGGAGGTCAGATAGGCAGTCGCTCCATGTAAAATACTGGAATTTAGCTGCATCCGGTTAGACTGGAAGCCGACCCCAACATAGTTGGAAAAAGACTAGGCAGATTGATTTTTGACTCAAGAACATAAATCCTGCCAAACTTCTGGAATCAAAGCAAAACGATCTCATGTTCAATTGAAAGTCACGTGCCGAAGCGTGCACGTGGTCGCAAACGACGGTCGTACGATAATTGCGCGACCGTCGGCGTCGTGGCGATCGTTAGGCTGATTGGTGTCGCTTCAGGCATCATTAATTTTTGCCCCTGCATTTTATTTTTGCAGTTTCCCCTGCCGAAATAAGAGGGACATTACGTTAAATGTTCCAGTTTTTAATGTAGGTAGGTATGAAAATAACTTCACGCTTGCTTTCCTGGTAAGTTGAGCGAAAAATCATTTAGACAATGATGAGAATGTTGTAATTAAATCCATGTTCGTAAAAGAAAACAGCAAAATAATCATTTTTATTTTAAAGGCTATCATTATACCTTCTCATAATTTATGCGTTTTTAGAACAAGGAGACCTAATGACCTTGTGAAGACCGCAGAGTTTACTGAATATGAAACATGTGTGTCTCACGTGACATGATTTTGTGCAGTCAGTCAAAGTGGCAATGCTTTTTTTTTGAGTCCACTCCCCCCGCTCATGGTGGAGCGGAAGGGAGTGTCAGACCATTACTGACTTAAACCCATCCATGTTTCTTTCTTAGCCTTTTATGTTCCGGGGTAGCGGTGACCCTTTCGGACAATCCCGCTTACCTATATTATTTCATGCTAAGTTATTTTTTGCTGAATTACAACCAGGAAATGTAGGTATTTACGTTAAAGGAGAAACGCCAGGATAGGCAAATCCAAAGCCTCTTAATTTTTTTTTTAATATTCAGATCAATGTCAGGTTGTATGATGATCTTCATAATTGTTTTCAATACAACTTTCCAGGTTAGATTGGACCTGGAATGTCACGATTTCATAAAATGGTCGTTCAATGGGTAATATGAACTTAGAGAATTGTACTTATGTATGATGATGTTAGTTATTTTTATTCTGTAAGTATTGATCAATGTAGAACCTAATACTTGCCTGCAAAGAAATATGTTTTTTAACCGACTTCTAAAAAAGGAGGAGGTTCTCAATTCGACTGTATACCAGGTAGTTGTATTAAAATTATGGGGGGGGGGGGGTTGTGTAGGTACCACAACTAAAAAGTGAAAAATAGAAACTTTTTTACAAAAAATAAAACCGACTTCCAAAAAAAACACTACAAAGTGAAAAATAATTTTGATTTCGGAAGTCGGTGGCAAAATATGAAAATACAAAACCGAAGACACCGACTTCCGAAATCAAAATTATTTTTCACTTTGTAGTGTTTTTTTTGGAAGTCGGTTTTATTTTTTGTAAAAAAGTTTTTTAACTAGCTGCTGCCAGCGGCTTCACCCGCATGGGTGTCAGAAATTATCCTAAGGGAACGTACTGCCGGGATAAAAGTATCAAACTCAAAGCATTTATTTCAAATAAACCAATTACAGGCACTTTTGAATTGTCAAGGGGTCGGTCAGTCAGAAAGATGAAGCTAGTGGCCCATTCCAAAGCAGTAGGTACCTATGGAGAAGAACGGGTAAGAAACTCCATGGACACTCTTTTAAATCAAAATATGGTTACAAAATATTGGTTACATAATTCATAAATATTATAATTACACATGTGAGAACGATGCAGAACGTCAAAAGCATCCGATATAAAATATTTAAAAACTATTCAAAAATTAAATTAAAACAAGCCCTAGCCGCTAAGAGATGACCAGTCCCTACTGACAGCGCCCGTTCACGAACATGACGCATATATTAGCACCATTCAGCTCAACCATTTTGAAGGGAGCCAAATATGATATCCTATGTGTTAATCCAGGTCATAAACTACCTCTGTGCCAAATTTCAACTAGATCCATTCATCCGTTTGACCGTGAAGGACGGACAAACATACAAACTCACTCACAAACTGTCGCCTTTGTTTATTAGACTTACAAATAGTTTAACAAAATAGCAATTTGGTGATAACGTAACCCACAACGGTGTCCACAAGTAGACTCAAAAGTTTAAAAAAAGAGCTAATTCCTAGGATATTGATAGTGTGATTTCGCGGCCTTCCTTAACTCGCGCCGTGTCGTGTCACTTTCGCTGTTAATAAAATCCAACGAATCAAAGTAGTCCAACAAAATGAGACCAAATTGTACGCAACGCCAGTGTTCGAAGCATTTTATTAACCTATGTAATAATTTATCCTAGTGTTCGTTTGACCGTAAATACAAATAAAGTAAGTTTATTTATTTTCTTACTTGCCTTATTAAACGTCCTACCTTTGCTATAAATGACATTCCTAAATTTTTTATTAACCTTTATAACAGCTGCACGTATGGATCCATCAGGTTAAGCTACGCTTGCCGGGGCTGGTCCGTGGATGGGTGACCACCTTTACCTATCAAGACTCCTCCGTGTCTCGAAAAGCACATTAAGCCGTTGGTCCCGGTAGTCATACGTGGATTTTTGACAGTCGTTACGGGTAATCAGAAGTTTGAAAGTCTGACAGCCATTCTTACCAAGGGTATCGTGATACCCAGTCACTGACTGGGTTGTGGAGGTCAGATAGGCAGTCACTCCATGTATAATACTAGTATTCAGCTGCATCCGGTTAGACAGGAATTGATTCTTGTCCAGTGAAACATTCAATCTATCGTTTTCCCAACTATGTTGGGGTCGGCTTCCAGTTTATCCGTATCCAGGTGAATACCTGTATTTTACGTGAACCGTCTGCCTACCTGCCCTCCACAACCCTCCTAGGTTAAGATTGGTTCGCGCATCTGACGATCAGTAACGACTGTCAAAGATCCACGAATGGCACCCGGAACCAACGGCTTAATGTGCTTTCTGAGGCCTGAAGGGATTTTGGTATGTAAAACTGGTCACCCATCCAAGGACCAACCGCGACAAGCGTAGCTTAACCTGATCAATCGACCCGTGGTCTGTTGTTACTTAGCACCACTGAAACATCCAAGCCCAATTTATAACAATGGAATCCCGAAATTGTTACACAAAAAAAATCCTCACGAAAATTTTTACTCCACAAAAAATAACTACTTTTATTCGTACACTATTAATAACGACAGCGCTATTGTTAATAACGCCACAACACGTGTCGTTATTGCCATACAGCGTCACGCTCAACAATTTGCCAAGCAAACAAAGAATGGAATGCGTAAATTGGGGCGTAGAGTGCAGTTCAAAGCGAAACAAGTTCTGTTTAACATACCTGCCTCGCATTACGAGTACTTAAAAAAAAAAAATCTGGCCATGTATTCCTGACAGTTGAAAAAAAAATTTACCTGCAGTTTTTATTTATGTGGGACCTAGTACTGTAGTGCAATTATATTTTTTTTGAACTTCTACGCTATTCACACTTTATAGATGAATAAAGGCTCTCCGATATAGATAATAAAGGTCAATCCGAGGTGAATCCCACGCGAACGAGACAATATTCCCATCAACGAATAATTGCGTGAATTCCCGCTTCCTAAAAAAAACAATCTGCCTAGCCTTTTCTCAACTATGGGATAATTTTCGACATCTGCGCGGGCAAAGCCGCTAGCAGAAGCTAGTTACAAAATAAAGACCCCTATGCCGCGTTTGAACGCAATAAACTCAAAAACTTACGGTTTTCACCAATGTTGCAATGGACGGAGTAATTCACAAGGAAGGTTAAATTGTGGTGTGGGTAAACTGGCTGAAATAACGATGATTGTTAAAATTAAAAAAAAAGGCCGAAAGCTCCCGCTTTACTGGCCTGCCCCGCGTAAACCAATAGAGTCAATTAAAAACAATGTTTAACGGATTTATTCCTCTTTCTTTTTCGTGTGGTTAGTGACTAACCTGGTGTCAGAGTTTTTATACTGCCCATGGGCCTCTGACTTAGCTTCACATGCGCTGTTGAGAAATATCTCTCAGACATGCTGGTTTCCTCACGATGTTTTCATGCGTGGCTTGGGATCGAACTCGAGACCTATGACTTGGCAGTCCGACGGTCACTGCTACTCGTCATGTTACTAATTAACGCGTAGGTACTTTACAATTGCTATCAAAAATCCAGTTTTCATTTTACCATTTTTTCAGAATTTTCAATTTTTTCCAATAAGTCCATGTGTATCCCTCAGTCCAAGCGGTTGTTTTTCTTCGCTTCTGGTGCTCGTTTTTTATCGTACGACGACGGCGTGTGCAGATGGCTCGTCGCCAGTCCAACGTGACCACGATTGCAGTTTTCAATATTCCGAGAGATAGGATTTTTTTTTTGAAGTTGTTCCAGTTCAACACCTTGGTTGGGATCTTGAGAACAGTGTCTTGTGGCATTCCTCAAAGAATATGCTTCATCGTTTGATGTAGGATATATCCTGTAATTAGGGGTTCCTAAACTATTTTGTCTACTGCCTACTTTGAGAATTACTTTTAGTGCTCCCATATTTCCTCCTACTTAAAAACCATCTAGATGAAATTACATGTCGCTCCCTTAGCCTCTACACAACGCTTCCATTTTCTGCGTTTCTTACTGCCCTTTAGGCCTGCAGTGCTCACAAGGGGGGCGTTATCGCCCACTCTCCTTCTCCCAAAGAGGCTGGTGTAAAGGAATATACCTAATACTTAATTACCTCACGGTTTTAGATTGTGTTTATAATGTAAAAGTAAACGCCCTTGCAGTGTGTGTATAGAAAAACACGTTTTATAACATAGGAGCTTGAGGCAAAGTAATAACAGCTACACGGATCGGTCAGGTTAAGTTATGCTTGCGTCGGTTGGACCGTAGATAAGTGATAATCTTTACATACCAATACCTCTCCATACCTCGAAAAGCATGTTAAGCCGTTGGCTCCATCTGTCATTTGTAGATCTTTGAAAGTCGTTACGGGTAGTCAGAAGCCCGAAAGTCTGACAGCCAGTCTTGCCAAGGGGGAAACGTATTACTCTGATTCTGGCTGAGTTGTGGCGGTCAGATAGGCAGTCGCTCCATGTAAAATACTGGTATTCAGCAGCATCCGGTTAGACTGGAAGCCGACCCTAACGTAGTTGGGAGAAGGCTAGGCAGATTGTTATTAAACCACAGTCAAACTCAGTAAGTATTCTAGCGAACATTAATCGCAAAACATGGATAGCTACAACTCATAAACGCTACTATTTGGCAGCGTGAGCCCAAAACAAGTAATTCAATCAAGAATATATTCGTCTTTAGGAGCTAAATTGGGAACTTTCTTGATATAAATTCTGCGTAGTGACCAATCTGGACAAATTAAGTGAGGAATTTTGTGTTTGCTGGAATTATTTGCGATATTAGCTGTTGCTTGGCAGAATACCAAGGATTTTTTGCTATTGGAATAAACTGGATTTATCCAGTAACAGTTTTCATTGAGATTTATTGCTTTTTTAAGAGATTATTAACATACTAAAACTGCCGTACTTAGAGACGTTTGATTGTTTTTTTTTAATGTTATTTACTGACAAGGTTACAGTTTAATGTAAGTACATCTTCTAAGATTGAAAGGCATTATCTGAAATTGTTACCGCTGCCCCGGAACACAAAGGGTTAAGGAAGGAACATGGATGGGTTTTAGTCAGTAAGAGTCTGACACTTCCGTATCATCCAGACAGGGAGGGGTCATTTAATAATTCCCATTCTTAAAAAAAAGATCTAAGACACTGTTACAAATCAATTAGGTAATACATTTCCTAGCTAAATAATCCCTGAGAAAAAAAGGACGAAACAAATTCAAAAGTCATGGCCTCTTTTGAAGTTGAAACGTTGTTTTAGTAGTTTGGTGTGTTTATCAATAAAGTTAATGATTGAATATATTTTTAACCACTTGCACGCTGCAATTTCGAGCTGTATGAGGTCGCTAACGTCCCATGCACGGATTACGCGCGGAAATCGGGCGCGCATAATCCGCGCGTGCATTCGGGTAAAACATTTGCCAAAAAAAACGTTTTAAAGCAATTTTTAAATAACAAATACCATAATAATTGTCGGCAAAAGGCTTGCATTACATGGGACTCAAATGTAACTGGCGACATGTAGGTTTCCTATATACACCTTTGTGGATGTCGATTGATAAAGTGTCAATGTCGTTTTGCTTAACTCAAAGCTCTGAGCCCCTGGTTATTTGTGACTGACATCGTACCAACCGACCGAATGATAGCCGAACTTACATCTTTTCCGTTGTTCCACGTACTCAGAGGTTGGAAACCTGGTTCCGATATCACTTGGGCACGTTTCCAATCTAGATAATTGTCAAACAGGAACAGCCTTTATACGTTTGCTCGTCGTTATCGACACCGGTGTTTGTAGTTCTGGGATCTAGTGAAATGTCAGTAATTATATCATGTGCTCTTACATCGTCTGACTTTTCTTAGCTGACTCAGATTCAGATTTTGACAATAATTTTTGCTCGTACATGTGTATTCCGACATCCTAAGTAAAATCAAAATCAGAAGTCATTTGTTCAAACTAGGCTAAAAATCAGCAGGGCACGCCACGATAGTGGCGGTAAGGCCCCTCTTTGAGGTGTGAGGAATACGATGCAAACCTACCCCGCTTGGGCGGAGCACCGCCGTGTCCTCGTAGAGGCGATCGGTGGCGGCGACCTCTCGCGCCCGGCCCTGGTGCAAGCCATGGTCCGGGGCGAGAGGGAGTGGGAGGCAGTCACCTCCTTCTGCGAAAAAGTCATGCTCGCGAAGGAGGTGGCGGGATGGGAGAAAGAAAGGTCCTCCCGTCCCAGCCGCCGCGGGAGACGCTCCGGGCGTCGGGAGCCACGTGACGACTCCCGGCCACCGTAGGCGCGGGCCTGCGGGCGGTGAGTAATGGGTGACTCACCGTCCGATCAGCACCAGACCCGTGCCGGACGGCGCGTATATGTTTCACGCGCGCCTCAAAGAGATGTCAGCATATGAAGGGGCCCCTCAGGGCCAAGCCTGTCGGGTAAGCGGGATTGTCCGAAAGGGTTACCGCTACCCCGGAACATAAAGGGCTACGGAAGGAACATGGATGGGTTTTAGTCAGTAAGAGTCTGACACTCCATTTCGCTCCACCCAGAGCGGGAGCAGTCATTGGATGATTTCCCAGCCTTAAAAAAAAAAAAGGCTAAAAATCAGCACGTTTTGAAGGTCAAAGTTACATAAGACAGTCCCCCAAAAACGTCCACCCTTCACCACTTCCTAGTGCTTTAGCTGGGAAGAAGAAAAAAAAAAAAATTTAGTTTATTATCTTTGTTATTACCTTTATTACCTTTTCACGCGTAAACCACTAAATCAATGCGATGTCAGGTGTACAGAAATGGACATTAATCGCACCAACTTTAAATCCCGAAAAAAAAACTACTGTTCCCAATAAAAAATATAGTAAAAAACATTTTTCTCAACAAGTATATAACTAGCTTAGAAGTACGTAATATATTTTCTTAAAAGCTTCTAGCTTATATTTAAGTAAAAAGGACATTTACTTCTCAAGCTTTTAAGAAAATATTATAGTTCATACATTTAAAGTTTTATTTAGTACTTTTTAATTTAATTTAAACTTGTTTTTTACTATTAATTTATTTGGGTAAAAAGAAAATGACACCTAAATGATCTTCTTTGGATATTTTAATGGAAACTTTAAAGGCATTCGGCCATGTTCTACCTTCTTCTATGTGGTCTAAGTAATGTCAGCGCTAATGTATATTTCTCACGTCCCTAGAGAGGTTAAAGGAAACAACACTCTAGTACATTAAACTTAAGACCACCCACTCTACAGCTACTGCAGTGGACGCGGCAAAATGAGGCACTCCATCAACCTTAACCCGTTTTCCGCGCCACGTGCTTTCACGGTGCGGGTCTTAACGACCAAACACGGTTAAATATTCAAAAATTCATCAGTTCGACACTAAGCAAATATTATACTTTAAAGGAACTTAGGTGGGTTGGAAATTATTTTGTAAGTTAAATAAGGGGAAGAGAAATTAATGGATTATTTGGTTCTTTTATTTTCTAGATTAAAAAAACTTGAATATTTAGTTTATTTTTGTGGTTCTAATGGTGGTTGCACTTCTGACGGAAGACACGTTGGGAGTAACTTTGTAAGTAAGCTCGTCGTAGTAACGCATCATGGGTGGAGTCTGTGAAGGTCAGAGGGACCTTCACTTAGGGGGCTCAGAGGTAGAACTTTGTGTAATGTGCTGTAAGGATTTATATCCTACAAAACAAACACACGGTGAGCAGCTGCATTATATTGCCTTTAACGAATACATCCTTCGAGCAGCACGGCTACTGACGGAACATCTTTTCTTTTTATAAAAAACCTCTCAAACTATTCTTTTATTTTGAAAAGTCGAATGCTGTCAGTTATATTCTAAGTCAAAGTCAAAGTCAAAATGTTTATTGCGAACCAAGTGTACAATTTTGGTGTTATGAATGTTAGTAGGTACTTATGACTTAGCGGCCTTTTTCAAGCATTGCAATTTTCATTCGCCTGTCCTTATCTTAATATTCCAACCAACCAGGTTCTTTAAGTTTCACGAGGATGGCGTTACGCAACCGACTATACGCGACGCATCTTACGTCAGATCTGACCAAATGAGAATTAATGCGATCATTATGCGACTTTTTGTCTCTGTTCTTTTTCTTTGTGCTATATTTACCGCAAATAAAGGTATTTACTTTAATTCTTTTTTTCACATTTAAATTGCGTTCAAGAACTGTCAGTGTCATCATTGTTGTGGAATGGAATATTGACACATTGGCTCTCGAAGTTAAAACCAGTATACCAACCTCCGTGGTTTTCACATGATCTGACTAAGAATATGTCTGGATTTTAAAAGAGACTGTGACCTCTGAGTTTGTTTCGACCTTCTCAGAGTAGCCAGATACCAAACGCCGACTTCTAGTTCATCTAGTTTTAAAAATATTACTCACGTGTAGAAATGTTTTTAAAAACCTATTTAGGTACAAAAAATATTTTAAAAAATGCATTTTCTTCTCCTATTTACCTTTATTTTCATATAATTAGATCAAATCCTAGCTTAGCATACTCATTGTAAATCGAGTCATTAACATTGAAGTTATAATATGTAAAAGCAAGATTAATAAGTTAAGCGGGATTGTCCGAAAGGGTTACCGCGGAACATAAAGGGCTAGGGCTAAGGTGACTGACTAAAACCCATCCATGTCCCTTGCATGGGTTTTAGTCTGACTCTCCCTTCCGCTCCACCCAGAGCGGGAGAAGTCATTCGATGATTTCCACCCTCAAAACGAAAAGGATTACTAAGAACGATTTTATTATTTAAAAATAGTATTCAAATACCTACCTCATTAATTAGTAAATCCTTTTAGTGATCCCATTTTGAAAACAGAGTTTGTCAAACATTCAACCATTTTCATATGTGGTAGCAGAGTTTCACAGAAGCACATACAATTTAGAATTGCTCTGAAACGAATAAATATTTTTCTGGGAAACCTCCTTTGATACTAATTAAGTCAAAGGATGCTGGTCATGTTTCTAAAATTATTTTTAATCCTGATGTTTTTATGTATTTTTGTTATAATCTATGTGATATGACTTTGTGGAGTCTACGCTGGCCGGGATTGCTCTGTGGATGGGTGACCATCTTTACATATCGATACTATTCTGTGCCTCTGAAAGCATGTTTAGCCGTGGGCCCGGCTGTCATTCGTGGATCTTTGACAGTCGTTACGGGTCATCAGAAGCCCGAAAGCGTGACATACAGTCTTACCATGGGGTATCAAATTTCCCAGTTACTGGGCTGTGAAGGTCAGATAGGCAATAGCTCCATGTAAAATACGGGTATTCAGCTGTATTCGGTTAGACTGGAAGCCAACCCCAACATAGTTGGGAAAAGGCTAGGCAGGTTGATTTTGAAGACTTTGTGAAGGCGGTAGGAATCCTCTGGATACAGGTCTAGATATTAATGCTTGGGGGCGGATTATGTCCAGTAGCGAACTGAAATGATGATAATTATCTGATTTCATATTTGTATAAATTTTATTACTGTTATCGTTTTTTTACTAGGCAAATTTATATCGAAACAGGTGATTACTGAATGAACTGATGAAATAATGAGATAATGAACTGCGATGCGGCGTCGCATCTTCAAATTCTGCGAGCTCGACGCTTGATATTGTAGGCAAGTTTTGAAGTTGCGAAGTCGCATCGCGATGCGTCGCAGTTTTGTGTACAAGCCCTTATTGCTTTAAATAGACATTTTCTATTTTCAGTCTGTTCGCATTAGCTCGAGCTTTAATCACTAGATTTGAATTCTTTAATACTCTAGTCACGAATAAATTGGCTTTGGTTTGCGGTATGATGGGGATGAGTTAACAGGTCGGCGAATTTCATCCATTGCCTAATAAATAATATTTGCAAGATATCTGACTAAGTCCCAATTTGTTTGTTAAGGTGTTATAATTTTAATTTTATTTCATTTTTAGTTCATCAAAACCGCCGTCAAGACCTTAATATTCCACAGAAAATAATAACACTAACAGCAAAGTTGGCTTTTTTTTGGGAAATGGCATCTCGCAGTTCAACCAAAGGGTTGTCTACTGCTTAACCGGGCTTGCCTGTGGCTGCCACAAAAGAATTGTAGCCTCCAGCCAGGGCTTAATAAAAACTAAAGCTAACTTACAAAACTAAGCGACTACACGCTAAGGGCACCCCCTGCGGGGTTCGGACCTCGGCTTAGGGCGTCGCTGGGGGGGGACAGCAAGGGACAGCTGGATCGGGGGTTTTTAAAATTACTGGCTCAGCGGCAACGCGGGCTGGCTCGAGCAAGGGTCGGGGGGATGGTAATGGACAGGGTCGTCGCGACGGGCCTCGACGGCGAGGACGGAACGACGGAAATTTGTGTCTGTATGCTGATCTAACAGTGCTAGTGGCCGGGCTGCTCTCCTGGAGGAGAGTGGTGGCATCGTCGGGGGCAACGAGGGTATGCCGTGGACGGCGAACCTTACTGATGCGGGACGGGGTGTATCGGGAGGCGGCCGCAATCAGGGGATTGCGGTGCTTTATGGCAGTGTCAAAGAAACGCTTCGAGAGGCGTTTCATGAACTGCTGAACTGTGGGGAGTTTAAAATCTACATGAAGGTCCATGTTACGGACGTAAAAGGGAGCTCCTGAGACCCTACGGAGGAACCGGTTTTGAAGTGTCTGCATTCGATGCAGATACTTGGGTTTGGCGTGCGCGAAGACGACGCAAGCGTATGTCATAATGGGACGGATTACAGCCTTATAGAGACGCAGTTTGCACCGGAGTGACAATTTGCTGCGTTCTGTAAGCATGAATTGGAGCCTACCGAGAGCGAAAGCGGCCCGCGAACGGACCTGCTTTATGTGCTCTGCGAAACTGAGGTGTTGGTCAAGAGTGACACCCAGGTACTTGGCATGCTTCGCCCAAGGGATCGGCTTGCCGTACATGGTGATCGGATTAGGAGGGTTGGGGAGGGCCCTACGAATTCTCCTAAAGAGAACAGCCTGGCTTTTATCGGGGTTGACCTCGATTCTCCATTTCCGGAACCAAGCGCCGAGGACGTTGGCCGAGGTCTGGAGAGTCTGAGCTATAGCTGGCGGACTGGTCCCTGTGTAGTAAATGGCCGTGTCATCGGCGAATAACGCCAATTGGGCCTTTTTACTCTTAGGGATGTCGCTAGTGAACAGGGTAAAGATTAGGGGGGAGAGAACGGAGCCCTGGGGGACTCCGGCACGAATCGGGTGGGGGGAGGAGAGAGCGCCCTCGATGCGGTAGCGGAAGGTGCGGTTCGACAAAAAGTCCCGTAAGATGAGCACGAGACGGTCGGGCACGCCGAGCTGGTATAGCTTATATATTAAGCCATTGTGCCAGACTTTGTCGAAAGCCTTCGCTATGTCGAAGAACAGGGCGCCAGTCATAGCGCCGCGCTGGAAGCCGGCACTGATGTGCTCGACTATGCGGTGCGCTTGCTGGACGCACGAGTGTTGGGTACGAAACCCGAACTGCTCCTCCGGGATCAGGCTCTTCGCCTCAGCATAGTCCTTAAGACGCTTATAAATAAGCCTCTCGTAGATTTTGCCGAGCACGTTGAGCAGACTGATGGGGCGATAGCTGGTAGGGTCGGATTTGGGTTTGCCGGGTTTGGGGATACCTATAACAGAGGCCTCTTTCCAGGCTTGTGGGAACATGTTATTACTCATGGCGCCATTGAAGATGGCGGTCATGAGCATGATCAGTTGGGCGGGGAAGAGTTTGAATACCCTATTGGTAATTCCATCTGAGCCGGGGGCTTTACGAGCCTGAAGACCCTTGATGATGTCTTGCACCTCGTCAGGGGTGACGGGGGGCAGAGGATCATCAGGGTCTTCGACGGGCGGGAGAGAGGCTCTACGTTCGACCTCGGCGTCGACTTTGGCGAGGTGCTTTGGGTCGACCGGAAGGGAACTGGGGGAGCATTGGGACTCGAGACTGTCGGCTAGGAGCTCGGCTTTTTCAGAGCTATCGAAAGCGATGCTCTTGTCGGGACGGATGAGTGGAGGGGTGGAAGATTCTTCGGGAGCGCGAAGCTTCCTCTGAAGGTTCCAGAAGGCTTGGTGATTGGGCTCAAGTTCACCGAGTAACTTGTCCCAGTTGTCCGAACGAGCTTCCGCAATGCGTTTCTTTACAGCACGCAGCAGGCTTTGTTCGCATCGCAGGGGAAGGAGTCGTAGGCACGGATGGCTGCGTTCTTCTCGGTTATCAGCTCACGTACGTCAGCGGGTAGTTTCCAGCGGTGGTCTTCCACCACCGGGACTTCCCGTGAGCATTCCGTCAAAACGGATTGCACGTGTTCTGTAAACGAGGCGATCGCGCCGGTAGTGTCATCGACAGAGACAATGAGGTCAGGAATGGATTCCAGCTGAGGTGACAGAGTGTCGGATTTAAGCTTTTCGCTTACTTTCCTCCAGTCGGTCACCAGCTGGGTGCGGGGCGGGTGGTCAGGGTCAAGCGGACCCCCCGTGTAGGGGGTGAGGTGCATGACCACGGGACGGTGGTCTGAGTTAAGCTCTTGTAGCGCCTCTAAAGATTGCAAACGGAGGTTCACATTCTTGAGGAGCGCTATGTCGAGGACGTCGGGAGTTTGGTTAGGGTCGCCGGGATAGTGGGTGGGAGTCATCGGAGCGATGACGTCAAAGTTAAGGGAGGCCCCTAAGTTGAACAGTAATCTGCCTCTGGTAGAGGTGAGGTTACTGTTCCAGGCGGGATGTTTGGCATTGAGGTCGCCCGCCAGGATGACGGAGTCGCTCAAGCCGAAGAGGAGTGAGAGGTCGGCGGCGATGGATATATGATCCTCGCTACCGTTGGCCGGTGGGAAATAGCCAGAGATGATGGTGATCGGTTGATGACCGGTCATGGCGAGCCGACAGAGAGAGATCTCCAAGTGAGAGAGGAGAGGGGGGGATCTAGAGGGATGCAATGGAGAGTCCTTCTGAAATAGATGAGGGTTCCGCCCTTGTGACAGCGTGACCGATCATTGCGAACTATGCGATAGTTGGCGATGTTCGGGTTGCGTATATGGGGCTTCAGAAAGGTCTCCTGAACTAATAGGACGTCAAGCTGATGGTCGCGGAGGAAGGCGGCGATCTCATCGCGTTGACTTTTAACGCCGTTAGCGTTAAAGAAACCTAACTTGAGGGACCGGGGCTTTGTACATCTAGCACCTTTTGTAATATCCATAATTGATAATTAAAAGGTGAGGTTGGAGATGGCGCGCAGTACCCCGGGGTAGCTGTGGTATGCCATGAGGATTTTGATAGGGTCGCCCTTGGCGGCGTAGACCTGATCGGCCATCGTGATCGCCTCCGGGGTTTCGAACACTTGGTTCATAACCGCGAGGGTGTGGACGAGGATCTCCGTCGTGGTGGGCTTGATACCTGCTGGGGAAAGGGAAGGGACCTTTTTCGGGGCTGCCGAGGCAGGCTTCGAGGGGGCGGTGGGTGGAGTTGCCAAAAGGGCCACGGGGGAGGGGGTTGGCCCAGGGTTAACGGTAACCTTGGGCGCGGGGTTGGTAGCAGGGGGCTGAGAGATGGGGGCCGCGGTGACTGGAGCGTCACTGCGGAGTAAGTTGGCCCAGGGCATGGGTCGTTGGGGGCTCAGTCGCACTGGCAACTGCGCTGGGGGCACTTTGAAAGTAGCCGAGGGGCTTTCCCTCTTCTGGCGATCGCTAGCGCGCTTCGCCAGTTTGGGGGAGGAAGCCTTGGGGGCTTTCGGGCAGCCACGGTAGTTGGCTGGGTGGCCGGATTGGCCACACAGTACGCAGCTCGGGGGTTCGGTGCATAGAGCCCGATCCTTGGGGCGGGGACAGTCCGCTGTGCCATGGTCACCCAGACACTTGACGCACCTGGGTGTGGCGTAGCAATTTGACTGCGCGTGACCATATAATTGGCAGCGATGGCACTGGCCAATTATGTTGGAGCGGCGGGGTTTCTCAATAGAGATCCCCGATAGTGAGCAGACCGACTTGATCTTGAAGATCGGGTGGTGCCCTTCTACAGGGTCACACACCACGAGGACCATGTCATAAGCATGTCCGCGACGCGCCTTGTGAAGGCGGTGCACCGCTGAAACTGAGATGCCTTGGGCAGAGAGGTCATCCTTGATGTCGGCCGAAGGGATCTCCTTCGGGACTCGGCGGATGACTACGCGAGTCGGAGTCTCTTCAGGGAGGGCGTAGGTATGGAACGAGTAGTTCCTAGTACGCAGCATAGCGGTGAGCTCCCTGTAGTCCGCGGACGAGGGAACGGACACCTTGATGCCCTGTTGGGTCGATGTGGCGCTGGTGTACTGGATCTTACGATCCACGCACATCTTGGACACTTCGGTCCATTTGGCCTTGTCTTGGATATAGACCGGAGGCGGGGGCTTTTGCTTCTTTCCAGAAGCGGGAGCGGGTTTCGCCTTACTACCGCAGGGGCGGGGAGCCTGAGAAGGGGCAGGGGTGGGGGAGGAAGAGGCCGCTACGGCCTTTTTGGCTTTGCTGGCCTGGGACGAAGCCCCTTTCTTCCTCTTCCCTCCTTTTCCGACGACCTCGTAGTCGTCTTCCGAGGATGAGGAAGAGGCAGAGAGGGGGCCATCGTCGTCCGATATCGGAGCGGACGTGTCCATGCTCTCCGGTAGAGCCTGGACTGGGGTGGTGGGGGCAGCCTTTGTCATTACCGGGACAATAGAGCCCGGTGCAGCTGCGGACGGAACAATAGACGCGGCCGAGACAATGGGTCTCGCGCTAATTGGGTTCGCGGAAGCGGGCTCAATTGTCGGTAACGACAATAGAGCCGGAATTCCGGCAAGCGGCTTTGAGCAAGCCGCTTGAATAAGGCCTTGATCGGCCGGCGGGGGCGAGAGCGGGCTGTCGAGCGCGTCGCTGAAGTCAGCGACTGACGACGATGGCGCGGTGGGACTGCCGCGCAAAGCACGGCCGGAATGCTGGGCCACAAAGTTTGGGTCCGGGAGCAATTCCGTTAGGAAATAAGTGACCCATCTCGGGTCGTAGTCCGACATTGTCGGTAGGGAAAAATTAAAACCTAGATGCGAAAACACATGGCATTCGCAACCTATCAGCCCTATATCCTAATTCCCCGGGTGGATAGGCCCGGGGATGTGTAGCCTCCCTGTCGGGTATAGACAGGGAGGTGTGTACCTATGGTGAGCCCTAAGCTTGTAAACCGTTCGCCAATCTTATTGTGTGAACGGGCCCTGACCGGGTCTAGTGCGAAGGGGTAGACACTCCCAACCGACACTAGGTGTGTTGCTGTGGACGAAGTCAGAAACTAGAGTTGACTAGGAGATCCCCCAAGGCCAAACTTCTAGCTCTCGGCTCCAATTGACTGCCTCACCCTGAAGGGGATCGGCGGGTGTGATTGGGTCAACACCCCACTCGGCTTCGTTGACACCGTGAGGTTTCAACCGAGGACCACGAAACTGTGGTTTTACCCAGAGGGGGCCAAGACCGACGATAACGTTTTGACACAATTTCTGTTAAGAAATAGCGACTGTAACTACCTCCTTGAAAAAGGCTGTAGTATACAGGAAACACTTGTAGTCGATGACTACGAAACTGGCGTCGACAGGAACGTCGACCGGAACACACTAGCGGCGAGACAGGGTGCGGCGAGCAGGTAGCGGAGAGCAGGTAGCGCGCGGCACGTCCGTTCGGGGCGAGCGTCGGGCAGCGAGTGGGTGAGCAAAGTTGGCTGAGAAATAGCAAATTTTATATAACACAGTCCCCCTAATCGCCCTCCCTCGTCACCACTTTCTATTGCTTAAGCTAGGAAGAAGAAGTGGAGCAACAAACTCCCTATGTAGCACGGCTGTCTGTTCCGTTAGATATCGATAGAACCAAATTACATATATACGATGCCGTAAGTTTTCATGCTCCAATACATTCATTTATTGAGGCTAGGGCCGAACCAAAAATTGTTATAAATTGCTTCATGGAAAAAGTATAATCGAGGCTCATTCGTACGGACACGCTCGTGTATTGAATCGCGTGGTCCACCACGGATCACTGGCTTTTTCCTTTATTTTTTCAATTAATATCCGAACTGTACCCTACTTTTTTTTGTTTATTTTCCTTCTGTTGATCACCTAAATACGTCCCTGTTTTTAGAGTTTTGTATAGTGAGTTTTAAATTCCCGTGAGCTTTGATTTCGTAGAGGATTTAAATTTTGTATTGCAATATTTTGATGTATTTTAATAGTTTGTTTTTTTCGTTTCGTATTTTAACAAAAGCTGGTATTTGTTTAGATGTTAAATTGTAAATTATAATTTATTTGGCATTGTGTTCTCAATATTAGAGACCATAAAAATATTTGCAAACAAAGGTACCGCATGTATTGTTATCAAATATGAAGGGCATATTATCAGGTTACCTTCCAGATTTAACCTTTGAACGTTGGATGGTAATTCGAATACCTTATTGTCAAATACTAAACCTCAGTATTTGACAATAAGCTGGAATTTGTAGGTATTTGTCTATTCGAAATGGATGATTTTATTTACAAATCATTTTCAGAATTTATTTCAGCGAGTTTATTATTATAGTGGTATAAATAACAACATTTGATTTATGCTTTGTTTATACTATATTATTGTTCCAGACAACAAAATAATGTAAATCGGAAAAACAACAACACAACACAATAACATAAACATTTAAATGAATTTTCGTCTTTTTGATTTCAACACACGGCTTATTGGACGACTCGCACGAATTTAACTCGCACGAAACGTGCGAATCGACTCCTTTAAAAAATATTATTTATTCTGTAGTCGATTCGCACAAAGTTTATTTAATGGGGAGCGAATAGCCTACTACATTTTTGTGAGGGTGTCGATTTGCAGGCCAATAAATAAAATTTGTGCGAATCGACTACAGAAAAAATAATATTTTTTAAAGGAGTCGATTCGCACGTTTCGTGCGAGTTAAATTCGTGCGAGTCGTCCAGTAAGCCCAACACACTTATGAAATGGAAAGTAAAAAATTGCATTTTATAATAATATCGTATTGTTCTCCCGAAGGGCCAGGCTGCTGTGTACCAATAGCACACCAATATTTTGCCAGTTATGTTCAAGTCCCATGTAATACGGCATGCTTATTGTCATCAACTGGGCAAAAATCCAGATTTCAGGCTTTTTTTTTAGGGTGGGAAATCCTCAAATAACTCCTACTACTCTGTGTGGAGCGAAAGCGAGTGTCAGATTCTTATTAACTAAAACCCATCCATGTTCCTTCCTAGGCCCATAAAGGGCTAAGGGAACATGGGGGTAGCGGTAACCCTTTCGGAAAATTCCAGTGCTCAGCAATATAGTTATTGCGATCACTAGACCAATGAGGTAGTTCCATAAATACATACAACAAAATGGCCTATTTTAATCAGGTAACTTCTTTTGTCAGAGACTTTACTAATAGTCAATTATTGATGGAACAGTTTCAATGTAACAGAATGAAGAATGTTGGGATGATTTGTTTGCCAGAATAATAGTAATAACATATTAATCCAATGGTTTAATAACGAAGAGCTTCGACCGCTTCTTCTTTTGAGCGTTCATCGCTTAAAAGAAATGCCTAAGATCAATTTATGGACTTCAGCCGGATGATACATGTCGGCCAATATTTAAAAAGCTTGGTTTGTTACCGTTTCCTTCTCTATATATTTACGAAATATGTGTGTTTGTGACCAAGAAAAAACAGTTATTCAAGACAGCAAGCGATGTATATCCTCGGAGCAGACGTGATCCTTATGGACTAGTATTAAATGATTTACCAAAGCTAACCAAATATAATAAAAGCTGTCTAGCAATGTGTGTGCGTATTTATAATAAAATACCAAACAATCTCAAACTATTAAATGTAAGATTATTTAAAAGCAAATTATACAAATGGCTAAATGAATGTAGCTTTTATAGTTAAAAAGAATTTATGGATAAAGATATTGACATTATAATTCTAACAATATTGTACCTACTTAATTATAATTACCCTGTAACATTAAATTTTTGCATGCTATGTTTTATCCTAGCGAAATATGCTTGTGCTACTCTGATCTATACTTAACACCATTTGTATACCATGTTTTACGTAAATAAATTATTTTATTATATTATTATTATTATCACTTGAGGAGGCTCTCGTTGGGCAGTTGGACCAAGGGAAAGCAGTACGTCTGGATTGTTAGGAAGTTCCTCTTGATCGCTGATTGCTTGGACCCTGCTCCTGATAGAAAAACAAAAATATATGAAAAATTAACCGGTGTGGTGGTTTTTTATTTTGTTTTATAAAAATATAAAAAAAAATAATAATAAGTATTTACATTAAATAGTAATATATAAAAAAAATAATATTATAATATTTTTTTTATATCGACAGTTGTTATATATCCAATCATCTCCAACACAGCACATAACACTCCAAAAAACCGAAATTTAAAACACCTGAGAATAGTAAGAGTAAATTTATGCAAATTGAAAAAAAAATATCACTTCACAAACATTAAAGATTTAAAAAAAAACTAATAACCAACATTCTAGTCATATCATCTTACACACAGTCTCCATCGTTTATTTGGTCTCTCCTTTCACCTTCAAAAAATACCCTTAAAAGAGAAGATTTTTATTCAAAAACTGTTTGCTAACTCGATAATTTAGTTATGAGTCTCTTGATCCCAAAGCCTTATTCACACAGAGTTCTATAGGATAAAGGAATTGTTACCATTCAAACACTTAAAACATCTTACGACGTCTCGAAAGATGAAATAAAAGGGATTTTGTTGAGAGTAAGAATAAACGTCACGATTGTTTGCGTTTGTTAGAAAAAATAATGGCGGACCCGTTGCCATGGTGACGGTAAGGGTTTGTTTGTAACTTTAGCTTAAAGAAAAAATGTGAGTGAGATCGTATGTACAGAGGTTGTTCTCATTGGCTTTAGTAAAGGGTTGTCAAGGACAGATTTTAGGTCGTCTTCTTTTTGAAAAGAAAAAGACTTGATCAGGCTTGTATGAAAGGCGAGCAGCGAAGCCTCGAAGAGCGTTAAGCTTCGTATCCACTAGGGAACATTTGACGCGCAACACGCGAAGCTCAACATGCTAGGCAACGTTGCACAACAACGCGCGACAATGTCAGCTGGTGCACAACATGACGTGCGGCTTGTTGTTTGTTTCCGTGCAACATACCGTAGAACATCAAATGTTTTTGAGTGGAAACGCAAAAATGTTCGACTGGTGTAACGAACAAGTGCTCAAATTAAGTGACCCACGAACGTGGTTTTGTCTTTTTGATGCATCTTTTCATAAAATTATAACCACCGCCGCTAAAATTAACACTAGTTACGCTGGCGACATGTAGTCGACGACTGATCATGCGTAGACAGACAACGTTGCTAGACAAAAGTTTCGCGCTAACTTTCAACATGTTATGCAACATGTTACGCGCCAAGTGTTGCCTAGTGGATACGAGGCTTTAAGATGAATCGTACTAGCATTTCCAAACGCCTGGAGTTCCCTGGATAGCTAGCACTCGGTAGAACATAGTCTAGCTGAACTGGACTGAACTAAAATCT
The DNA here is from genome assembly GCA_951799385.1 of Hyppa rectilinea. Classification (NCBI taxonomy): domain Eukaryota; kingdom Metazoa; phylum Arthropoda; class Insecta; order Lepidoptera; family Noctuidae; genus Hyppa; species Hyppa rectilinea. Next base: position 9,440,502 of record OX637324.1, on the reverse strand, counting down.
AGATTTTAAGGTTAACTTGGTTACTTAAAATTAATACCTACTTCTCATTTTTTTAATCCTTATGGCTGTCCTCCGACCTGGAGGAGAGAAGAGGTCCGTTAGACTCTTACTAACGAAAAATGACCCTGGAGTTCCATCTCATACCTAAGGCGGGGCCCGCGAGAACGTTCGATGGTATGGTACTCCTAGCCCAGGCTCGCACGGGCGTTTTTTAATCGCGGCGAATTTTTTAAAACACTGGATTTTCAATTCTCTTTATTGAGTCGAGCTTTGAAAATCCAACGCAGCGCATCCTAGCACATCAAGAAAACACACTGTTGGATTTTCAACTCTTTGCACTGAGTGGAGCGTTGAAAATTTAATGTGCAGAATTAAAGGCGAAACAATGCCTTTGTGAATCTGAATTAATAAGGAATCAAGTTGCAACTTATAAAACGTCTGAAAATTTTCATCATTTTACTGCCCTTTTGCCAATTTATTAGGATTGTCCATGTCTTGTTGTTCCATACGTTATCTCAGCAGTCACCTACATTAATTCTAGCTACGTTACCTTACACACAGAGCCATCTATCTTCCTTCTTTCTTTTCATCTTTCTTTGATCCCCTAATCTAAAACCGCCTCAAAAAATACACAACTTAAAACTGTTTTTAGATAAAATTACTTTCAGAGCATTGTCAAAAGTTAATAATATTACAAAAGTTACTGATTCTATGAAACCATCAACAATATCCATCTATCCCAGGAACCGGAAAGTAAAAGTTTCAAGGTTCTGCATGGGACAGAAACAAATTGTCAAAACAATAAGGATGGTTTGGAAAACAAAGTAAAATATAAAGTTAATTTTCCATTATAATATATAATTCCATACAACATTGATTAGCATCTACCATAGACAGTATAATGCAAAATTTTAAACTCTTTTTCTATTATATTTTTTATCTATGGCAATAAGCCGATGTCGACGGTTCTGCCAATGTCTAGTGAATTCGAAAAGCAAGTATGCATTGATGGGAAAACTCTTTTTCTAATTTCAAAATAATGTCAAGTACGTTGCAAAACTCCTGCCATCTGATGAGCCCAAATGACAGCTGTCAACCTCTTGACACTATATGCATGACCCAGTGATGATGTAATTCTTTTTTTTTAATGCCTGCCCTTGTTTAAGCGGTTTTTACAACTTGCGGTTATATTAAGATATCTCAATGCATTTATTTTATAATGGGAACCTGAGGTCCCGGACCTTTGGAAGGCGTAAGAGGGGCTAAAACCAACACGCAGGGCCTGTGCGTGTTTACTTCGGCCCCTACACATTTTTTCGCCGTTCGTCATTTTTTATTGGATGAGGCACCAACGCTGTATGCACTATGCAAGTGGACCTAGGGACAACCTCTGTTGGTATAGGACTATGTTATGCAGGACAAGGAATCTTTACTATAGTATCATGTTAGTTTAATATTAATGTATTATACGCATAAACCTTCAGGAATAAATTCCACTAAGATCGTACAAACCTCATAAATATCTGTTGTGTAGTTTGGAAGAATGATGCGGGCACAGAGACACGTGACAAATTACTTTTGTCTATAAACTCAAACTCAAAGTATTTATTTCAAATACACTAAAAACAGACACTTTTGAATTGTCAAAGGATCGGGGAGTCAGAAAAAAAATCTTATACTTCCATAAGATTTTTTTTAAAGTTACTGAAAGTTACTGAAAGCATCTTTTTATCTATACATAATATGTAAAGGGTCTAAACAAACAGTTTGTTTACCCTATAATCAAATAACCATGATACTTTTTACGTAACGTAAAAAAACATATTTTTTGGTAATAAGCAATTATTCACAACGATATCTTCTCCGAGAATCTTTATAAGTTCCTTAAATCCAGATAACCGGAGTAATTAAAGTTTTTTTGGCAAGGAAACCTTTTTACTTTAAATTTGGAACGGTGCCTACTACCTAACTGCTAAAAAAAAGACCAAACTCCTATCATTCTACGATCTGATTTTATCTTTAGAAAACTGTGGACAGTTGCTAGTACATTTACCCTATCAGAAACCTTTTAGGAGGCTAAAAACGTTCCTACAACTGTTATAGGAAATTAGCTTTCAGTAGGAAATTCTACAGTAATGTAAAATTACAAAACTGAAATGGAACACGCTATTTCTGTTTATGAAAAAGAAAATTTATGTCAAAGAGTTTGAATGAGAAAATAAGCTATTAGATAATAATTGTAGAAAAACAATTGCCGTCTAGGTAATATATCTGGCTACTATTAGGGAATCACTAAAACCCGTTAACAATCAATCTGCCTAGCCTTTTCCCAACTATGTTGGGGTCGGCTTCCAGTCTAACCGGATGCAGCTGAATACCAGTATTTATAAAAAACGATTGCCTATCTGACCTCCACAACCCAGTAAGTAACTGGGTAATACCCTTGGTAAGCCACTGGCTGTCAGACTTTCGGGCTTCTGACTACCCGTAACGACTGTCAAAGATCCACGAATGACAGCCGGGACCAACGGCTTAACGTGCTTTTCGAGGCACGGAGGTGTCTCGATATGTTAATATGGTCACCCATCCACGGACCAACCTCAGCAAGCATAGCTCAACCTGATGGATCCATCCGAGTGACTGTTATTACTTAACCACGAGTTCCACTAAAACCCGAAAAATATAATTTGAAAATGGAACAGATCATCGGCTAACAATGCGTGACCAAGCGTCGTAACAGATAATTATTATGCCTCTCTTTCACGAAACTTTTAAACTTCACCTATTTTCTAATTAAGTACTCCTTTGTGATTTAATCGTCATTCATTAGAACCGTTATCCTTATGTCTTTTTAATTAAAAAATTCATTTGGTCTACTTTCACTTGTTTTTCTTTGTTGTTCGTGGTTTACATAGCCAAGGTTTTTTTTTGTATAATTTGTTCTCAATGTTGTCAGGTTTTGAAAAGAGTTTACAATTTATAGGTTTATTAAAATTACGAAAGTTTATGAGTGAGTGTGTGTGTGAGTTTGTATGTTTGTCCGTCATTCAAGCTCAAACGGATAAAAGGATCTGGATGAAATATGACACAGAGCTATGTATCTCTTATTATGACCTGGATTAACACATAGCATACTTTTTATTCTGGTATTACGTTCCCTTTGGATAATTTCCAAGCCAATTTATCCGAAGCCGATAAACAGCAACCAGTTATTTAATAAATAAAGCAAAAAAATATTTTTTTTTATTGATTTACCACATTTATGTACTATTACTTTAGTGAGTACAACTGACTCTAAAAAGGTTTTAAAGATTACTATTTAAACATCCATACGGTCAAAATAAATACGACACTCGCTTGATATACCATTTATTAACTTACACGGCAGTCGTATATTAGCGATAAAAGAAGGTAATAAAATATTACCAATAAACCTTGCTCTATTTCTAATCCAGTTTATTAACTACTTACCAGAAAACCTACATTCTTTTAACCCCGTAACTGTTAGAGTATTTTTACAGGCATTCGAGCTCAGGCTCCAGAAAAAACATTCCTACACGAAAAGTAAATTATTTGTGAGCAAAAAACATTGTACAAATATAAGACAAACGGAACAACACGTAGAACATGCCTCGGCTGAGTTAAGGTGCTGCCACACCGAACTCAGTTTGATATAGTGACCCGGTTTGATTTAGTATTGTGGAACAGGTCTTGCTTTAATGTCTACAATTGAAAGAATAAGGGTTATTGTTTGGTCAGGGGGATTGTCCAAAAGGGTTATCGCTGCCTCGAAACACAATGGGCTAAGGAAGGAACATGGATGAGTTTTAGTCAGTAAAAAACTGGTTTGTTGAAGTTTGGTTTAACTATAGGCGATGACACAGGGCATACCACGATAGTGGCAGAAAGACCCCTTTTTGAGGAGTGGCTAAAAGGAGGTCACTGCGCCCTCACCTATCCCACGATAGACAGAGTTACCACTACCCCGGAACAAAAAGGGGTAAGGCAGGAACATGGATGAGTTTTAGTCAGTAAGAGTCTGACACTCTGCTTCCGCTCCACCCAGAGCGGGAGGAGTCATAATTTTGACGATTTCCCACCCTCAAAAAAAATGTCGATGGCAAAAAACATCAAAGAAAAGGAGTTACAGACCATTTTGATAGCGACTTTGAATTAAAAAAAAATCATCACTACATAGTATAAAACATAGTCACTTTCTCTGTCCCTATATCCCTATGTATGCTTAAATCTTTAAAACTACGCAACGGATTTTGATGCGGTTTTTTAAATAGATAGAGTGATTCAAAAGGAAGGTTAATGTGTATGATTTGTCGACATATTATACGGGCGAAGCCGCAGGCGGAAGCTAGTTCAAATATAAATAAAAAAAAAATGAATATATACGATTAAAAACAATCATTATTATCCTAAACTACTCATTTAAAATCTCGAAACCTAAAAACATCGGAAAACTTTACAGTAAAATTGTAAATCCAATAGATTCCAACCATGTACCGGCAATTTAGAACCACCTTAATCCCTCTCACATACCGAGAATGCCGCCTCAGATGTTAGAAACACGTGCCCTATAAAAAGTGTTCGCCGGGCCCGTCACCGAATCAATGCGAACCTCGTAACTGATATATGGTTTACGTTTGAGGTAAATATTTTAGTTGCCCAGGCTTTCTTTTGTACTACCTCTCAAATTTATTACTTCCAATGGTCTAGAATGTTTCCACAGCCTGTCAATGACATTTTCAGCTGAATTATTGCCGTAAAGGTCGATTATATGTCTTTGGTTATTTCAGCGTTGATTGAATGTATGCTGACATTCAACGGTTTTGAATGGAGATTACTTAGTAAATTAGTAGATATATGAAATATATGTCATGTTAGATTTCTTTAGAATAACACTATTTTAAGGGAAAATGTCAGTGATAAAATTTGAATAATGATAATTTAGCCACTTAGAGACATTTAGACACCACTTAGACACCAGAGGGCTGGCCTATTTTATGGCCAAAGAATCAGCCAGCATTTTGGGCACTTTTCCTATTGACAGCGTACCTAGCGGAATTTTTGATACCTGATAATTATGTCCCCTCCTTTTTTATATAGGTACTGAAACATAATTATTATTATTTTGAACCGAATTTTTGGATTAATTCGTTTCTGGGCTTAATTGGCCGATTGAATTTGTGCCGAGTGATTGGTTTTTACAGTGAAACATATACAACAGTGTTCAAAGTGTGTTTTCACGTGGATTTGTGACGTTATATCGAAGTTCTTTCATATAAAAATCAAAACTTGATGAGCTTTTCTGATAGCATTTAGTTATAATGTAATGAACTATAATTAAAACGTCACATATTTACCAAAAATCGAAATGAAGAGTCAACGAATGACATCAAAGTATAAAAAAAAGGTTGAATTTCGTATTTGACAGGGTATATAGCGTTATTATTTGTTAATTGTCACGGGGGGCCTAGACTAGTGTCAATCGCTTCGCGTCGATTCGATTTCGAAAATTGAAGATCGAACAATTCGTTATCGCAGCGATTTGGATTGTCAAAAACGCCACTTGTCAACGCACAACTTAACGTACTCAACTTTACTCCTTAAGTCCGGACTTGTGCCCGGTTGACAGCAACATGCTCGCCCCCTATTTCACGGGACTCAAATACGACGAAATGAGTATGAGCGAAATGTGGGTATATAATTGATAAAACACTACCTACCTAGCAGTGTTAGCCTAGTAGTGTGACCGACGAACTGACAATTCTTAGGTCTCGAGTTCGAACCCAAGCCTCTGATTTTTCGGATACATGGTGCGTATTGTATAATTATCACTTGCTTAAAAACCGGTGAAGGAAAACGTTCTGAGGAAACATGCTTGAGAGATATTTCTCAGCATGTGAAACTAAGTCAGAGGCCCATGGGCAGCATAAAAACTCTGACACCAGGTTAGTCACTAAACACACGAAGGAAGAAGAAGACCTCTGCCGATCCCTTTGAAGAAAACAGGCATGATGTTATTCTATCTTTATGAAACGTAAAATTACCTACAAATAAAAATAAAAAAAAGGTAATAGTTCGTAGGTTAAAAACTACGAACTATTTCTAAAGGCCAATTTATTCTATATTAGTGTTCATTCATAAAGCTTTAACAAATAATATACCTGATAAAGGAGAATAATTATGGAGTTTGTAATTCGAATTGTTACTTAATAAATTCATTCATGCCCGTATTTAGAAACTCACTTAATACTCAAGCATCGATTTAAGCTATTTGATTAGTTGAAACTAGTTTTAGGTAGTGCTTAGGTCTTGAATGAGGTTCTGTAATACAGACCTTAGAATGTGTTTTTGCATATGAAGCATATGGAGGGGCTGCCGCGTAAGCGGGATTGTCCGAAAGGGTTACCGCTACCCCGGAACATAAAGGGCTACGGAAGGAACATGGATGGGTTTTAGTCAGTAAGAGTCTGACACTCCCTTCCGCTCCACCCAGAGCGGGAGCAGTCATTGGATGATTTCCCAGCCTTAAAAAAAAAAAAAGAATGTGTTTTTTAAATTATGCTTAAATGGTTCGGTCATGTTGAGAGGATGAATGAAAGGCGACTAAAGGTATTGGAATACACAACAATTATTATGTGAGTAATGGGTCACTGTCTGATCAGGACCAGGCCCATGCCGGACGGCGCGGCGTACGTGTTCCACGCGCTCCTCAAAGAGATGTTAGCATATGAAGGAGCCCGTTAGGGCCTTGCCGGGTAAACGGGATTGTCCGAAAGGCTTACCGCTACCCTGGAACACAAAGGGCTATGGTAGAAACATGGATGGGTTTTAGTCAGTAGGAGTCTGACACGCGCTGGGCTCGAAGCAGAGCGGGAGGAGTCATTTGATGATTTTTCACCCTTAAACTATCAAAAAGGATCGTTGAAGGTGGAGGTCTATAGTTAATGGAAAAAACAAGAATGAAGGTAAAAAAATACGTTCATATGCGGCAAACGTGACGTAGTAAAAAAAAAAACTAGTAACAAAAAAAAAGTTGTGGAGAAATATGCATCACATCCACGCAAAACGGCCATCGCTCAGCATAATGCTTCGATCCCATGCGAGACAGAGCCTCAGCGCTGATTTTCAGTGACAGCCGACGTTGACGTAATGACATCAAACCGGTGCAGCATTAAAAAAAATATAAATAGGCTAGAATTAAACTAAACAAGAATTACTGTTTACCGCCACGAAAAAACGCGTGATTTTTTATTTGTACGTGTGTAGTTTGTAACATTATTTGATATTTCATTAAACGGGCGTCCACGTTGATTATAAATTCCGATATTATTATGATTGGCAGCGATAAGCGTGTTATTGTCACCCAGTTTTTAATAAAACCACGAACATTTACAGTAAACTGTTTTTATATTTTGTGTTTGCATATTTAATTTCCGTGTGAAAATACTGTTGTGTGAAATTTATGGGATTACAGTAAAGGCAGGCTTTATACGTTGTAATATTTGTTTGTGTAAATAAAATTCTTTAAAACATTCGCTCTTTAGGTTCGTTTATAAATTATTCATATGATAAATTGAAGTTGCTTTTCGTGTGTTGCAGTGTGATTGCATTGTTCTTTTACGCAATGGGTTTTGAAGTGTTTTTAACATCATTAAGAGAATTACCTTCGAAGGTTTATATGCATCATTATTGTAGCTCGAAGATGTCCACTACTGGGTATAGTTCTCGCCTAAGCTCCACCATTTCAACCGGTTGGTTTTCTGTTTCCTGTACCCATCATCATCGGTCCATCTAATAGGCCTTCTAACGCTGCGCGTATACGATATGGAGAGCACATAAAACGTGGCGCTACAATGATGACATTAATTTAACACACATAATATATACGAGTACGTTTTTACATTTTCGTTTCGTGAAGACATTGTATTTCTATTAAACGTTATTATTTACGGATTTATTTAAGAAGTTAGAAAATAGCATCTTAGAGCAACCTGTACTTAAATAACTGTCGCGCAGCAATATAAGCAATACTATTAGGATGAGACAACTGCAAAAAGTGATTTTATTATTTAGTTTGTTTGTGATTTTTTTTTTCCAATGTATTTTAACCTATCAACATTTTTAAGAATAACAGACTATTACTGACTGAAACCCATGTTCCTGTCTTAGCCCTTTATGCTCCAGTGGTTACATTTAGGCTAGGTTACGGTTAGGTATAGGTACTCCATATAAATAAATAATAGGTATGTACAATTTTCGACGGCGTAGTAAAGAAATCTTCATGTTTCGTCAAGTAGTGGGTAACAACCGTGCGAAGCTGGAGAGGGTCGCTAGCTACGAAATAGCCAGATTTTTTTTCCTATTTTACAAAAGACTTTTTGCCTTTGAACCAGGTAAAATACAAGCAAAAATTTCTGCGAAGATGGACAGTTGAGATTCTGAAGAAAAATGTTAAGATAAAGAGAAAGACGACGCCTTACTTTTTCATTACCGTCTTATATTTGGTGTCGTAAATGTCTTCTTCTGTCTTGTTTTACTAAGAAGTAGAAGACAAGGACAGCAGATGATGTTTAAGAAAGCGTTTGTAGATACGAACATTTTGAAGAATATCCAAGGGATTGTGGAGGGACTTGCATTACTAAGTTTTAGTTCGTGTGTTACCAACCAGTTTATATAAACTCTCGACTTTACTTTAGTGACTGCTTCGTTGGTTAAGTCATTGACTGCCACGCAGCAGACACAATAGAAAAACTATTGTTTGACGGACACACGGTGACCGCGTTTGCGTTCAACGTGTTAAGTGGTCGCAATCGCTACTATTGAGTATGAGGACCTGGGTTCGATGCCCGGGTCGGGCAAAATGTTGTTGGGTTTTTCTATCTAGAATTTCTCAGTAGCAGCCTTTTTTTTTTTTTTTTTTTAAGGCTGGGGAATCATCCAATGACTGCTCCCGCTCTGGGTGGAGCGGAAGGGAGTGTCAGACTCTTACTGACTAAAACCCATCCATGTTCCTTCCGTAGCCCTTTATGTTCCGGGGTAGCGGTAACCCTTTCGGACAATCCCGCTTAATCTCAGTAGCAGCCTGGATTCTGGATTTGTGTCCAATTGCTAGCTTCGATCAGGATCATGCCCGGGCTGGACGGCGCGTACGTGGTCCACGTGCGCCTCAATGAGATTTCAGAATTAGCGAAGGGCCGAAGCCTGCCGGGTAAGCGGGATTGTCCGAAAGGGTTACCGCTACCCCGGAACATAAAGTGCTAAGGAAAGAACATGGATGGATTTTAGTCGGTAAGAGTCTGACACTCCCTTCCGGTCCACTCAGAGCGGGAGAAGTCATTTGATGTTTTTCCACTCTCAAAACAAAAAGCCAAAGAACAAGCCAGCCTTTGTGTCTCAACCAAAAGTTGGCCGATTTCGTTAAATAAACCAAATTTACCCTAGTTGCGAAATTACCTGAAAATTTACTTCCCACTTAGTGAAATACAAGTCTTGTGGGATAGTTCAACAAAGTTCAAGAATATTGTTAAGTTTTGTTATGTAGTTTGTAGCTTTAAGAAGTCCCAGCGTTGTTAGATAAAGTTAAATGATTTACGTGGCATCGTTTCGTCTAACCGTAGACGATTTTAATAGCACATGACCTAAAATATATACCTAAGGGCTGAGTTTACCAACGCTAGGTAGAATTAATTCAATTTCTACATTTACATCATATCTATCTGTAATTTCGCATGATGTCCTTAATGAAGATTATTCTTTTCATTCTATATGAGGAAAAAATCATGTTGATTTTATTTTCGCGAGCTACATACAAAAGTCTATCTGCTTAGCCTTTTCCCAAATATGTTGTGGTCAGCTTACAGTCTTACCGGATGCAGCTGAATACCAGTATTTGAAATGGAGTGACTGACTATTTGACCTCCACAACCCAGTCAGTAATTTGGCGGTACGATACCCCTTGGTATGACTGGCTGTCAGACTATCAGGCTTTTGACTACCCGTAGCGACTGTCAAAGATCCACGTTTGACACCTGGGACCAACGGCTTAACGTGCTTTCACAAGCGCTTTAAGTAAAAAACAAAAAACATAACATCACGCCTTGATTCCTAAAAGGGTGAGGCTGATATGTACTTATAGTACACCAAATTTTTCCAGTTTTTGCCAGTTGCCCATATAATGTAATGTAATTATCAAGGACCTTATGGATGACATAGATACTGAACGTGAACGTGGAAAACTGTCCGTGAGAGCAAACATCATTGCTCGCAAGTTTGCCCGGTGTACAAGTGCGGGATTGTCCGAAACGGTTACCGCTACCCCGGAACATGAATGGGTTTTAGTCAGTAAGAGTCTGACACTCCTTTTCACTCCACCCAGAGTGGGAGGGGTCATTTGATGATTTCCCACCCTCAAAAAAGATTTAAAAAAAATGCACAGTCTGTGAGAGCAAACGTGTTTACTCGCTGGTTGTCCCGGTGTACAAGTGAGGTAAAAATCAGTCTCTTGACGCCTTCTGTACTATAATTAAGTCATTGACTGCCACGCAGCAGACACAATAGAAAAACTATTGTTCGCGGCCCACCGGTGACCGGGGTGGCGCTCAACGTGTTAATAAACTGCGAATCTATTGCCATCAATCAGGCACTGATCCAGACTTCCAGCTGCTACTGGAAATTCCCTATAGAAAAATCCAATATCACTTTGGTCGACCTGGGAATTTAAAACAAATGAAGATTACAAATCAAACTGTGAGGCCCGAAGTATCAGACAAAATTAGCAGCTGAGCCCGCATCGAACGGGCTCAGTAATTGGTCGATATATTTTCGTAAAACCTCCGCTTGACCGACGCGACGCCTTGTCGCGGTTCCTATGCCCAGGTTATATGAAATGGCTATTTGTTTTAGGCCAAATAAAATACGTAGCCTCGGAGTTGATATAGCCAGTTCGTCTGTGTACTTTGTCGAAGGATTTCGATGAAAATTTTAAGTAAATTGATGGTTGATGGTCGAAATACTTTTATTTGGAAAATGGAGAGTAAAACTTTAATAAATTCTTGCTAGAGTATTAAAATCACTTTTGTAGATCTATTAGTTCAAGGCAATTTTTACTATGGTTTGGGTTATATTGGTAACGTTTACATCAATAGCATAAAAATTCTGGTAAAATCTGCTTTGTGGAAAGTTGCATACATTAGTTTGATGTTCACTAGTATTTACAAGTATTGTGATATAAAAACGTAAAACGATAGCATCCAAAAGTCAAGGACATCTTAAGATTTAATCTTCAGCATCAATCGTCTTATTTATTGACATTTATTTCTAGTTCACAATAAGGTCGAATTTCAGAAACCCGAAAGTCTGACAGCCAGTCTTACCAAGGGGTATCGTATTACTCAGTTACTGACTGGGTTGTGGAGGTCATATAGGCAGCCGCTCCATGTAAAATACTGGTATTTAGCTGCATCTGGTTAGGCTGGAAGCCGACCCCAATATAGTTGGGAAAAGGCTAGGTAGGCAGGCAGAATAAACAGATATACCCCGTTCAAGGGCTGTCAGAGTCATATTTGTAATATTGACACTGACGGGTCTTGAAGCCGGTTTTGATTTGCTCATCGCGTTCAGTGTCATAAGGCACTAAAAAACCCATAGTGGCAATGCTGCATGTTTTTTACCTTGGATAGACATGTGGACGAAAGTTTTGATGCCCAATGACCTCGGGGGAAGAGCTTAATTTGTTTTTAATACTTACGCATATTGTATCATATTTTAGTGTAGCTTCTTTACATAATATAAAAACTTTTTTACAAAAAATAAAACCGACTTCCAAAAAAAAACACTACAAAGTGAAAAATAATTTTGATTTCGGAAGTCGGTGGCAAAAAATGAAAATACAAAACCGAAGACACCGACTTCCGAAATCAAAATTATTTTTCACTTTGTAGTGTTTTTTTTGGAAGTCGGTTTTTTTTTTTTTTTTTCACAAAAAGTTTTTATTTTTCACTTTTTAGTTGTGGTACCTACACAACCCCCCCCCCCTCCCCATAATTTAATACAACTACCTGGTATGTAAATTACAGTATTAGAACATCGTCCACATATATCAAGTAGGATTTTTATTTTATTTTTGTTGATTTTCAAAAACCGCTTATCCGATTTCGATAAAATTTTTATGGGACCATTTGGGAAGTATACCCTTTCCAACAAAAAAAGAATTTTTCAAATCGGTTGACAAGCAACGGAGTTATGCGGGAACAAACATAAAAAAAATATATATATATATACAGTCGAATTGAGAACCTCCTCCTTTTTTAGAAGTCGGTTAAAAACAAAGTCGCTCCCCGCCTTCTGTCCCTCTGTATGCTTTAATCTTTTAAACTATCCAACGGATTTTAATGCGATTTTTATCAATGGATAGAGTGATTCAGGAAAACGGGTCACAGTATGTAATAATAGCTGCTGCCAGCGGCTTCACCCACGTGGATGCCGGAAATAATCCCAAGTGAAGGTATTACTGGGATAAAAAGTATCATATGTGTTAAGAAAGGTCATAAACTACCTCTGTGTCAAGTTTCATCCAGTTCTGTTCACCCGTTTGAGCGTGAAGGACGGACAAACATACAAACACACACACACGCACTTACAAATTTTCACCTTTATAATATTAGTGTGACGTGTGATATTTATGTAGGTATGTATCTTAGTAAATATATAACGATAGACATGTTGCAAGATAGATTTTCTCTTCATAAGCCCAAACTGTATTCATGCATCATTCGCTCCAAACTAGTACAAAACATACTCTATCTTAGTTAAGCTTAAGTTAGTTAGCTAGAGCTAATTGGACTACCTCGGCTACCATCCAATTAAGCTATAAGGCTACCTCATTTGAAATGTGTCCAAAAATAATGCTGAAAAATTTACCATGTTTAAGCTTCAGATGTTTTCTTTTCAACATCTACGACAAAATCTATATTGGTTTGTTTAATGGAACATTTAAGTATATAATAATTTAAGCGGTATTGTCCGAAAGTGTTACCGCTGCCCCGGAACACAAAAGGCTAAGGAAGACACATGGATGAGTTTTAGTTAGTAAAAGTCAGACATTCCCTTCCGCTCAGCCCAAAGCAAGCGAGTCAATTGATGATGTCCCACCCAAAAAGCAAAAAAAGCAAATGATATTAGTGAGAATATAATTGTAACTTTATGTATTATGGCACCAGCATGACCAACAGCTGATTCAATTCCTATATAAGTTAGATCAGTGGTTCCTAACCTCTTTAATATTGTTACCCCTATGACCTATCAGGGAAAACCGTTTTTACCCCAACCTTAAACCTTGTTACCAATACAAGCAAATGAAAATATCTTTATTAATCACAAATTGAACATCAATCTTACATGACGATGACGCAACGGCAGCTAAAACGAAATGCTACGAGCGCGGTACTTACTGCGTGGCGATCTATAATTTTATTAGATACTAGCTGACCCGGCAGACGACGTCCTGCCTTAACTATGATACCTACCTACCTTTCCTACCTACCCTACCTACCTACCTTTCCTACCTACCTACCCTACCTACCTACCTTTCCTACCAACCTCCACAACCTACCTACCCTACCTACCTACCCTACCTTACCTACCTACCCTACCTACCCTACCTACCCTACCTACCCTACCTACCCTACCTATCCTACCTACCCTACCTACCTACCCTTCCTACCTACCCTACCTATTCTACCTACCTACCCTACCTTACCTACCTACCCTACCTACAAACATTTTTCCAACAGTGACTGCTTGTAATTCAATATGAACTTTATACAATAGCAATAAAGCTCGTTTTAGTTAGAAAACGATTGTATGGGAAAAAGAAAAGGGCTGTTTTTAGGGGTTTTCCGGCAATTATTCGAATTTTTCTCGTAAAAACCATCTTTGAACTTCAACAAACATTTAAAAAAAAGAATTGGCCAAATTGGTCCAGGCGTTGTTGAGTTATGCGCTTAGCAACATTTTGCGATTCATTTGTATATTATAGACTAGCTTCTGCCCGCGACTTCGTACGCGTATCCTGTTGCTTATGCCAGCGACAACGGGGTCATCAAAATCGAAGATCTGAATCACGATCAGCGGTCAGTCGCGCATCACGTTCCCCACTTGTCTCTAGAGATCTAGAAGTCGATGCGTAGATACGCTTGGAACTCAAGCGTAATTCTCTATCCGTGAACGTCTCCGATTCGCGAGACAATGCATGACTTGCACGATCGGTGGTCAGTCGCGTATCACGTTCCCCACTTGTCTCTAGAGACCTAGAACTCGATGTGTAGATACGCCTGGAACTCAAGCGTAATTCTCTATCCATGAACGTCTCCAATTCGCGAAACAATGCATGACTTGCACGATCTGCGGTCAGTCGCGCATCATATTCTTCACTGGTCTCTAGAGACCTGGATGTAGATGCGTAAATACGCTGAGAACGCAGGCGTGCTTCGCGATCCGAAGAGGTTTCCACGGAGCGAGTTGCAGCCGGATGTTTTCAAACAGCATCAAGTCTCTCGTGACGCTCTTTGGTAGATCCTTGGGATCTTATGATCTTCAATCTTTTAGCTCTTTTGGAACATTGGGAAAGATTTGACCTCTTTCTAGGCATGGTTATAGTTTTATTGTGAATATAAGTGATCAATTAAAATCTAAGGGACTGCTCTCAGGCGTTATCGGGTAGGCTACTGTGTCACGAAGATAAATAGAAAAGGAAACTAAACACTCAAATAACATAAGTCCGAAGGCATATTTATTTGGTAACATAAAAAATAAATGAGAGTTTTGGCCAGTAGAGTCAAATTTTCAATGATATAAGTACAGAGGCCAGCACATCAAGTTACCACAATCTGTCAAATTTCTTTGATAGTATTTTAACTTTATTGCAAAGACATAAGGTTCATTTTCAATTGAGAAAATTTGACAGTTAGGGATAGCTTGATGTGCTGGCGTCTGTACCATCGTCAGCGAAAATCAGTCCTAAACTGTTACCGCCTTCACCGCGTGGAAGTACTCCCAGCTTATGTTATTTTACAATATACAGTGAAATTAGTGATAGCTTTGATTTCCACATCAGATGTTTCTGATCTTCGATTTTTATAAGTCAATAGGAAATGACCATCAGACCGAACAACTTTTGCTAAGACGTCATTCCTATATGTGTTATAGTGTAGCTGGGCTCTTG
Organism: Hyppa rectilinea; assembly: GCA_951799385.1. Taxonomy (NCBI): domain Eukaryota; kingdom Metazoa; phylum Arthropoda; class Insecta; order Lepidoptera; family Noctuidae; genus Hyppa; species Hyppa rectilinea. The sequence goes on along the minus strand of OX637324.1, from coordinate 9,425,264 downwards.
GGGTTCTACAACAGGTGTTCCAGATCTTCGATTTTTATAAGTCAACAGAAAGTGCTCATCAGATTGGACAACTTTTGCTAAGACGTCATTCCTATACAGAGTTGATATGACAGAGACCTCACCTACAAACCCTAAAATAAAAAAGAAAAATAAATGAAATATGCAAACAGTCAGTATTCAAGTGAATCGCAATAATCGAATGCAACTATTCGCCTATACTCTCCAGGATACGTGCGTTCGCTACGAATAACTGAATCCTTACGGCAGCGGCGTGTTTTTTTTTTTTTTGATAATGGCATCTCGCAGCTCAACCATAGGGTTGTATACTGCTTAACCGGACTTGCCTGTGGATACCACAAAAGAATTGTAGCCTCCAGCCAGGACTTATAAAAACTTACAAACTAAGCGACTACACGCTAAGGGCACCCCCTGTGGGGTACGGACTTCGGCTTAGGGCGTCGCTGGGGGAGACAGCAAGGGACAGTTGGATCGGGGGTAACAGCGGCGCCGCTCTCAGCGCGCTTTATATAGCCACGGACGCGCAGGCGCGATGCGTATACGTACTCTGATAGAATACCTTTTTTTTTTTTTTTTTTTTAAGGCTGGGAAATCATCCAATGACTGCTCCCGCTCTGGGTGGAGCGGAAGGGAGTGTCAGACTCTTACTGACTAAAACCCATCCATGTTCCTTCCGTAGCCCTTTATGTACCGGGGTAGCGGTAACCCTTTCGGACAATCCCGCTTACCCGGCAGGCTTAGCCCTGAGGGGCCCCTTCATATGCTGACATCTCTTTGAGGCGCGCGTGGAACATATACGCGCCGTACGGCACGGGTCTGGTGCTGATCGGACGGTGAGTCACCCATTACTCACCGTCCGCAGGCCCGCGCCTACGGTGGCCGGGAGTCGTCACGTGGCTCCCGACGCCCGGAGCGTCTCCCGCGGCGGCTGGGACGGGAGGACCTTTCTCTCTCCCATCCCGCCACCTCCTTTGCGAGCATAACTTTTTCGCAGAAGGAGGTGACTGCCTCCCACTCCCTCTCGCCCCGGACCATGGCTTGCACCAGGGCCGGGCGCGAGAGGTCGCCGCCGCCGGGATAGAATACCTTAACAAATGTTTGCCGTGAATCTTTAAATTGACATAACTTTTTTATTTATGAACCGATTGACATGAAATAAACACTAAATGTTAAGTGACGCTTACTAAAATATATTAATGAAAACCGTATCTCAATCGAATAAGCCGTTTCTGATATTAGCGTGCACAAACACACAGACAAACAGACAAACAGACAAAAAAAAATTAATTACAATTTCGGGTTCGGCATCGATATAATAACAACCCCTGCTACTTTTTTTTATATATTTCTATTGTACAGACACCACTTTTCTACAAATTTATTATATGTAAGATAAGAAGATATAGATAGATTAGTTCTTAATTAATAGATTCTTCGTTACCCCCACAAAAAAGCTTTTTTACCCCCGCGGGGTATTTACCCCTAGGTTCGGAACCACTGAGTTAGATAGTTAAACATACAATCCAAGTACCGTACTTTGCTCCATCACAAATCAATCATTGTTAACATACCACTAATAGTTTCACCATTGAAACTAGTGAGTACTTAGTGTAATTGATTTCCTTTGTGGGTTCATGTGATTACGTAGCCTCCGGGAACATGCTAGCTAAACTTTAAGTTTACAATAATACTCTTTGGTCGTACCCTTTATTAATAATAATAATAATAAAAACTGTTTATTTCAATTAAAATACAGTTTTATACAATTCTTAACTTAATCTTAAACAAAAATAGAAAATATTTTACAGTTAAGGAGTTGCTATTCGATTACAATTAATTAAATGTCGCTTGAATATGTTCTAAGTCTGCCTTTTATTTTCGTTTTCCAGTTTACAAGCTATGTGTTTTGGCAACTTGTTTAGTATTCGGGCGAGACTGACATTCCATACTCTCTCACCATAATCGTTATGACATTTTGGTATTTCAAAGGTCGGGAGGTAGTCTAGTTTACGTAATGTGATTAATCTTTTTGCCCTATTCAATTTACACATGTCACTACTGTACTGAGTTACAATTGCTAAATCTCCCTCTATTACGTCCTTTACACCTTTAAGAAGTATAACCCTTTTCCTCCGTGACTTTTACGGTCTTCCAAAGATTTATAAGTCAATTACGTATGGGTATTAAATCTTTTTTAGGTATCCAAGGTAACTATAACTCTTTGAATCTTTTAGTAGTACTGACATTTTAATAATCCGCTTATATTCTCGACGGGTTGTCGGAAATCGAAAATTCTTTTCTTATTTCGATCAGCGCTGTTGATCTTGTGTAGGTTTTTTTGAGACAACAGGAAATGAACTCGTATTCCCAATTTATCCTCCCCGGAAGATAGTTTATTATCATTTTTCTTGTAATATTTCGATATTGCTTATCTTGTACCTATATGTTGTGTTTTGTTTGGGAGTAACTGCAAAGCAATTTTTTCCATTAAGATGGGAGTCTAGTCTCAAGGAATTTGAAGATTAGGTGATTGAGAAACTATTGCCGTCGCGCTGCGTCGCACTTTCCCCTGTAAAGTGCAAACGGGACCACTGCAGCTCAGGCTGATTTACCTACAAAAACAATGACCAAAAGACGTTTTGTTTTCCGCTGTTTTCTTTTTCAAAACTGAACTGATCCTAAAAATTCTTATTTAAAAATGCCGCGGAAAACTATATCTATGCTTCTATAGTTAAATACTTATCAAATTTGTCTCATAGTCGTCTGAACATGGCAGTAAAAACGGGCTATATTTCGGGATTTTGGATTGTCATAATTGTTTTAGTGATTATATTTTGGAAAAAATTAAAATATAGGGGCACGTAATAATTAGACCTAGATTTTTTTGGGAAATAAATCATTGCTCTAGAGGCAGTATCCACGAAGAAAACAGCGTTAAGCGTTTGTATGGAGAAAGGCCCAATAGAGTCCCTCTTAATGAATGACGACATAGCGAAAATTGATAATTCTACACTTTTAATTCTAAATGCTGTCCCCGAAAACCAGCTTAATCTACTCAATCGAACAATATTCCAAACGTATAATATACTACATAGAGACCTAAACAAATGCGTAAACACAGACATATAATCTCTTAATGAGCTTACACACATTATACTCGCGGAATCCGCTTACAATTTATTAGGGCCGTTCCAGAGCATACATAAGTTATGCTTATGTTCGTGCAAAACGGACTTAAGACGAACTTCGTCGCGTTCGTTGTAAAGTCAACATAAAACGGAATTGAGTCGTGGAGATTTTGACAGAGAATGGACTTTTTATAGAGATGCTGTAAAAGGTGATGTGTTTCGTGCCTTGAGTGGGTTATCTGCCAATTGAAGTGTTCGTAAGTTACGGGAATGTTTTGTTTTTAATTCTAAGTGCTTTGGGACATAATAAAGAAAAATTGAAAAAAGTGCACAGCTTTGAATAAAGGTATACATAGTAACACCCCTTATTTTCAAGTTCTTCCAACTAAACAGACAGCTGTGCTGCTGGGGAGTTTGTTGCGCCACTTCTTCTTCCTAGCTAAAGCAATAGGAAGTAGTGACGGGAGGACGTTTATGGGGATTGTCTTATGTAATTTTGACCTTCAAAAAGTGTTAATTTTCAGCCCAGTTTGAAGAAATGACTTTAGATTTTGATTATGCGGATTCTTAGATTATTCTTTTTTGTATGAAATGTTATGGTTTGTACTCTATAGTCTATTCTCGGCCATATACTTTCAGAAAATGTATAGAGCCCAAATGATCACTATTTCAGGTCTTTTCTGAAAGTGCCGCCCAACGGACAAGAAATATACGTACGGACAGAATAATAATAATCCGTTTGGAGTAATAGTTAATATGAAACAGAAGTTGCAGGTTTTCTCTTAATCAAGTTATACAAGTTATAATTCATGTAAACAAAACATTTTAAAAGAGTAACAGTGGAGTTCCCTTATGCTGACATCTCTTTGAGGCACGCGTGGAACACGTACGCGCCGTCTGGCATGGGCCTGGTCTTAATCGGACAGTGAGCTACGCAGATAACTGGAGTATAAATTGTGAGCAAGATACTCATTGAAGGTCGCGTAAGTAGTTGAACAAAGTTTTTCAAAACTTGAATCACCAATTCCAGTGGAAGTTAGGTAAACTTTGGAATTCCGTAAATTATCGAATAATTTAAACTTTGTTCAGGTTTAAGTTTATTGATTTCCAACCAAAGTTAGTAAAAGCGGAGGGATTCAGATCGTTTATTGTAATAAACCAATAAAATATCCTGATAACAATAATGTTAATCAATTTATGCCAATCTACCCCAACTATGATGGGGTCGACTTCTAGTCTAACCGAGTGCAGCTGAATACCAGTATTTTACATGAACTGACTGCCTATCTGACCGCTACAACCCAGTCAGTAACTGGGTAATACTCAAGGGGGTAAGAGTGACTGTAAGACTTTCAGGCTTCTAACGAAACGACTGTGTGTGTGTTGTTGAATTTATGATTAAGTTTATATAATTTTATATCTAATACGATTCTCAATTCTTTATTGCGGTTTATAATGTTGTTAGGGTGGGCGTTTTTGGGGGACTGTCTTATGTAACTTTGACCTTCAAAAAGTGCTGATCTTCAGCACTAAATAGTCCTAATTTGAATAAATGACTTTTGATTTTTTTGATTTTGTTAATATAGTGATTAGTAGTTTTAAAATTAATGAACGCTGTCGGGCACCGCATAGTAGGAGAGACGAGAAAAAGCGATTGTGTTTATATTTTTTATGTAAGTAATTATAATATGTTAATCTTATTACTACTTTTCCTTCTTCTATTATTTAAGTATTTTAATAATGTTTTAATTACTTACATAAATATTTTTTTAAATTTTTATCTCACTAATATTATAATGGGGCGAAAGTTTGTGAGTGAGTGTGTGTGTGAGTTTGTATGTTTGTCCGTCCCTCACGCTTAAACGGATAAATGGATCTAGATGAAACTTGGCTCAGAGGTAGTTTATGACCTGAATTAACACATAGGATACATTTTTATCCAAAATACAATTAAAAATATGAACATATTTCATGCAGATACGTATAATCTTTAAAAAGCATTGAATTACAACGACACATAAAATATCAAGGCACCTCTTAATCCTCTAAAGCGGAAGTCTGTAATTAGTCATGTCCCAGATACATCCTGACTTAATGTGCTACCTCCTACTTAAAGCGGCCGGATTACATCCCCAACTCAATTTGTCTTGAGTTTTCGCTTTAAAGTATTAATAAGTCAAGCTATGATGATACAGGGCGAGAGAAACCGGCTTTCAGTTTGAAAGTGATTCGAATTATTCATACTTGCTGGCTGTTTTCAAGCAACACGTCGAAGTGTATGGTTATGATAATAGAAATAAAATAAACATTAAAACATGTTACATAAAAGAAAACGCTTGAAGAAAAATAAAATACAATATTGAACTTCATAATGACAGTTTTATGGCTAGAGAGAAGCAATTGTTAAGATGCTGGTAGATACAGATGTATGGTATTGAGGGATGACTTTTTTTCGTTTCGTTTGGAAAATTTTCATGGATGAACTCCGCCCGGGGGCGGGCAGAGGGGTGGGCTGGTAGACTCACACTGACTAAAAACTACCCCGGTGTTCCCTGTCCACATTTGGACATGCTGGAGCCATTCCCGTGGATCAGGGGAACTTGGAAAAAGGATGATAATAATGATAAATTAAAACTAAATTTAAAGATAATTTATTACATCGATACAGTAAGTATTTATTTAATTTCACTGAAGATACTGAAATTGATGCCCAAACAAAGCCAGGGTTTGTATTTAGGTAGAAAATTATTAGAAAATAGATTCAACGAAATGTTATGGCGTCAATTATATCGATCAATAAGCAGCTTTACCATGACCAAACCGTCTTGTTAATATTTTTATAAATACAAAGTAGGTCAATCAAAGGCAAAAACTAAATTTAAAGCAATTATTTCAAATAAACCAATTACGGGCACTTTTGAATATTTACTCAGAGAGATGAAGCTAGTTGCCCATTTTAAAGCGTAGTAGGTAACCATTGAGAAGAATGGGCAAAAAACTCAACGCACACTCTTTTAAATCAAAATATGGTATAGTATCTACACGTCCTACCACAAATAACGTCTCAGTTTCACATGCTATACTTTGTCTCATTCATACCCTCACTGGGAGACAACTTTAAAGAGATTAATATAATTACTGTGCCTTCTCAGTATATTTATGGAATTATTTTGTAAACACATAACAATAATAATATGTTTAAAAATACAGTGACATCCATATACAGTGTGTTAGGTTAAACGAGGGACATACTTTCAGGTTGTATAGTACACATGAAAATCAACAACTTCTTCCATGGGACCAACTCAGAAATATGAAAAAAAATCTCAGCTTTTCCATACATTTTGTCGAATTATGCGAACCTAAATGTACTGAACAGCTGATTTTTTTTTTCATGATTTCAGGTATAGTTCCATAGACAAAGTTGTTCATTTTCATGAGTATAGTAACCCCAAAAAGTACCTATGTCCCTCGTTTAACCTAACACACTGTATAAGTACTAGGAACAAACAAAAAATTGTTTTTTCTATAACCGAGTTTAAGATTTCGTTATAGACCTCAACAACTACGCAGAACACGATTCTATATCAAACTTTGCATGCATTAAAGTGATGGCGTTTGGCTCGGAAACATCGAATACGTCATTTAATAAGATCTTCTGAGACAAGTTTGCCAAGTTTCCGCGATTTTGTTTGAGTTATGTTTTAGATTGCATATTTTGTGTTCAAAGTCCCGTTTGAGTTATGTTGTTACTTATTGCTTGATCATTTTTGAGCCGGTCTTTCTTTCTCTTTCGTGAGGTTAGTGACTAACCTGGAGTCAGACTTTTTATGCTGCCCATGAGCTTTGACTAGGGAGTGCAATCTTGCAGCAAAATCTTCAATCTCGGTATTTGCAAGATTGAAGACGTCTAATCTTGCAAGATCTCGGTATTTTGCAAGATCTCGCAAATTTACATGTTTTTAATTTAATTTTAGAAATATTCTATTGAAACTTGTTAAATTTATTATTATAAGAGCGAATCAATGAAACAAGATATATATTAGAAAAAACTGAAACATTTATTAACCTTTTGACCGCCACGTCAAAAATGAAAAAGCGTGCCCTCAGCGCCAAGCTCGGAATTCATCTTTTAATACCTACAAAATAGTAGTGAGGTCGAAATTATTATTATTATTATTTATTTACGTTTAAAATTCTGTCACCCAGTCGCGACCGTGGCGTTCTGGGCACATTTTGGTTTGTCGTCTATACACGACTGTGGCGGTCAAAAGGTTAAATAAAATCAATGGTTATTTTGGAAAAAACTTCATATGTACATGTAAACCTTTAGGAGAACGTGCGGATGTTTTCAAAATGGACTTACATAGTTTACATTGAGCTGTCAATCCACCATCTGCCTTTAAAAAGTACTTCCATACTTCCAGCGGACTACTTAACTCCTTATAAATTACTGTCGATGACATGATGGCACTAGTTCACTAATTCTAATAACTAATTTTGCCTGGAAACTGTCTTTTTAACTATTAAAAACAATCTGAACACTGCGTAAACAAATAATACGTCACAATCACGAAAACAATTTGAATAATGGCAAAAAAATAGGTATAATGCCGCCGGCGCCGCCGCACGCGACAATCCCGCTTCCCCTCACCCCGCCCGCGCATACACCCCATTCACTCTAGCGCCTGACGGCGGGATTTGAACCGATCGCGGCAATTCAGTTTGATTGAGCGCGGCCGCGCTCTTGAATGGTCATGGAACGCGTTGCTATCCAATCTTGCAAATCTTGCGAGATCGCGCGCGATTTTGGGTGCAAGATTAATCTTGCAAAATTAGTGCGAGATCTCGTTATTAAGCGAATCATAATATACACATAAATTAAAAAAGTCAGAGGTCTTCTAAAAATCGGTGGCTCGTGTAGATGCTTACGTAAACATATTACTGAAATAAAATAATTTGTTTATTCTCAGTACTAACACGGTTACTTAACAGAGTGAAACAAACAAATCAAGCCGTCTCAATTTCACCGTATAGCAAATGTTTTTCTTTAACAAAGAATATTCTGCCATCCTTGGATTGACAGACAAGTTATTTGGCTCAATAAACACTAGACGCAATGTCATTTTTGTACCAGGTATATGTAAATATTGTAGGTAATATTCTTTGTTATGAGAGGAGCTCGTGGCTAAGTAATAACATCCGCACGGATCGATCCATCAGGTTAAGCTACGCTTGCCGGGGTTGGTCCGTGGATGGGTGACCATCTTTACATATTGAAACTCCTTCGTGTCTCGGAAAGCACGTTAAGCCGTTGGTCCCGGCTGCTATTCGTGGATCTGAAAGTCTGACAGCCAGTCTTAACAAGGTATCGTAATACAAATAGGCAGTCGCTCCATGTAAAATACTGGTATTCAGGTGCATCTGGTTAAACTGAAAGCTGACCCTAATATAGTTAGGAAAAGGCTAGGCAGATTGAATTTTCTTTGTTATGAATGGTTAAGAAAATATTTTCACACATCCACGTATAAGATGAAACCTTTTATTGTCTTCTTGTTTTCTTTTGCCCAGTTTATGAGACAAAAAGGTATGATATAAGACACTTCCTCTTCGTCCTAAAATAGATCATATTTTGTAAGTAAAATGGCCTTCGTTATCGTTAGAGGTAATTGAGTGATCGGATATCATCTATTTCTATTTCCTCTTCAGTAGTAACTATGATGGTCGAAGGTATACACTTTCAGCAGGATTGTCCGAAATCGTTACCGCTGCCCCGGAACACAAAGAGCTTAGGAAGGAACATGGATTGGTTTTAGTTAGTACTAGCTTTTACCCAACTTCGTCCGCGTGGAGTTCGGTTTCATCGCAAAATCGGTATAAAAAGAAGTGTTTTAGGTATTAATTCGAGTTAACAAAGACTTGTAGTAAAATCTCCTTTGAAATTGACTACCCCTTTTCACCCCCTTAGGGGTAGTTTTTTAATGAACTTTGATACACGTTATTCTTATTTTTTTTATTTTAGGTATAAATATTGAGTTTTGAGTTAATCGGTCCACGTGTTTAAATTCTTCCGTGTAGACTTTGACACCACCCAATCCTCTTTAAGGGGTCGTTTAGAAAAAAACTCATATACTTTTTTACCCCCTTAGGGATGGAACTTCCGAAAATCCCTCCTTAGTGGGTGCCTACATTATATAAAGTATCAATGTGCAAAAGGAGAAACCCAAACTCCATAGAAACTTGGGCCTGGCGTTACAGAGCTGGAATTTTGCCATAAATTAGAACACCTAGGAAGATTTCACGAGCCCAATTTTCACGTCTCTCAGCAATGGCCAAATTGATAAAATCAGAAAATGTTTACATGTTAGGTTATTTTTTTTAAACAAAAGCGGTAAATTCTGATTAATATTACTGAAAATCTCAGCAAAAAATATGTTTGCTAGATAAGGCCCACTACATCACTATTGGGTTGAATTTTTAAACATTGTATTTACTACCAGGGGATTTGATGCTATGTCAAATTACAGTAAACTGAGATTGCAACAATAGGTTTATTAAAATAAAAAACCGTTTTATTGAGATAGAGTTCTATTAATCACCGTCTTCGTTTGGATTATCATAATATAATAATACAGTATCTAGGAATTGTGCAGGAGGAAACTGACTACCCTGGTGCCGAACGAACGAAGAGAACCTCCACAGTGAATACACACTCGCCGGTGTCCTATAGGTGTCTGTTCACTCTCTTCTGGTCTATTTCCACTAAGAGATACAGCATTGGCATGATTCCAGCAAACTTGACAGATAAAGTTATTTTCATTTACCTGAAGCAAACATTTACCATTTGACTATTAGTTTTAGCACTAGCATTTAGCAATAAGCATCTAAGTGGCACAATTAGGTAAACATAAGCGGCTTTATTACATTCCCACTGCAAGGACACAGGACTCCTCTCTGAGAGAAGGAATCGGCCGTAATTAACTATGCAGGTTCAGTGGAGATTGGTGATATTACATGCTTACAAAAATGTTACGTTATAGAATTATCGCATACTAACCGAATGAGGCGCGACCCATTCCTGTACAATTGAAAGAATCACTTCATCTTCCAATCTTCGCCTTCCTATTATATTCCTATTATTTCGCTATTCCACAATTAATGCACACAAGCTCATGATACCGTATTAACCAGTCGTCAGAAGAGCAATATCCAGATCCGGTTTTCCAGCAAAGGTCAGCAGGAATGGCAGACTGCGGTGTCCAATATTCAAGCGAGGTTCAGTCAGAAGTCAATCAATTTCGGAGTCCAGTATTCGAGCAGTCAGCAGAGGTTTAATATTGTAATAAATCTCGAGAATTCAAAAAAACACATTCTATGTGCAAAGATACGAAAAGCGAATGAAACTAAATAGAACGATGACAATTATTGACAGACGTTGACATTGACATTTGCCGTGTACTAGTGCAATCCGCGCTGCAATCGATTTTTTCGATTATTTATTTCCTTTAATGATTTTTAAATCGTGCTTACGTTAAAAAATAATTATATTCCTGAATTTTTTATTTTACTATGATTTCAATTTCTAAAAAGCAATTATACTAAAATAATGGAGTATTATACAATTATAATTTGTAATTATCGTTATCCGCTAAATCGATTACATTCTCCAATCCGTAAATAACACTGACTTAACAACTTAATCACCATTCCATCTAACAATACTTAAACACCATATCACAGAAAAAATCTTTCGTAATTTCAGACGTGCAAACGAATAACTATGAGGAAAAGATAAAATTATTACCAATTCCAAAGATTGAGACATATTGAAGAAACCCACGTTTTTCATAAAGAATTCATTGCACGTTCGTTTTGGAGACTTTTGATTCTACCATCTTTACTTACACGTTTCGATTGATCGTGTAGGTTCCTTTTGGATCTTCCATCTGAAGTTTCATATTACTAGCGTTATTATCATTTGACTCCTTTTAATTATTATCTTCTTGACATTGTGTAACTCTTGCAGAATGTGATCTCCGAGTCTTGGTCGTGCATGACTTTAGGACAGCAGGCAAAACGTGCTACATTTACAATGATAGGTGATTAAGTGATATAATTCGTTTATCTCTCGGTACCTTGCGTCGCCATAGTTCAGTTTTTTTTTTTCTAAGTTAGCTCTGTAACATATACATCTGCTAACTCGAAGCTATTACACCAGTTCAAATCAGCAGTGATAGCCTACTGATGTGACCGTCGAACTGCCAACTTAGGTCTCGAGTTCGAACCCGAGACCTCTGACTTTTCCGATTCATGTGCATATTGTTAATTTATCACTTACTTAAAACACGCTGATGGAAAACATCGTCAGGAAGATAAGATAGATAAGATAAGATAAGATAACTTTATTTGCTCAAACATGTGTGTACATACAATTAAAAGAAGAAAAATGCATGCAAGGTGTTTTAAGAAGTACATGGAGTTGTGCTAACATGTTTACCATATTTCCATGGTGTGCAAATATTAATACAAGTTTACAATCATTAATACGGACAAAGCTGACGTAAATATATAAATTATAATTATTAAAATGATTGATGAAATTGTCAAACTCATACAAAAATTGTCAAAATATTCAATAATCAGTCATTGATAATCAGAAAAAAAGAAACAAAAACCAATTAATGTCAGCAGTAAGTCAAAAATAATTAAAATACAAAATAAATTAGATTAAAAATTATTAAATACAATCATCATTATCAGGAAAAATATTACATTTCAGATATATATAAAGCATGTCAATATCATATAGATTCACTTAAAAATTCATTCACATCATAATATGCTTTACTAACTAAAAAAGATTTAAGTTTTCTCTTAAATGCTACTAAGCTTAGCTCTTTCCAGTCATTGGGGAGCTTATTGAAAATAGCTGAAACTGGCATGCCTGAGAGATATTTCTTAACAGGTTGTGAAGCTAAGTCAGCGGCCCATGGGCAGCTTAAAAATTCTGACACCAGGTTAGTCACTAACCACACGAAAAAGAAAGAAATACCAGCTCAAAAATGTTCAAGCTATAAGTAACTTCATAACTCAAACGGAACTTTGAACACAAAATATGCAATCTAAAACATAACTCAAACAAATTCGCGGAAACTTGGCAAACTTGTCTCAGAAGATCTTATTAAGTGACGTATTCGACATTTCCGAGCCAAACGCCATCACTTTAATGCATGCAAAGTTTGATATAGAATCGTGTTCTGCATAGTTGTTCTAATTTTGGTGAGGTTGAGGAAGAGAATTAATGGAATTTCAATCTTAACAGATGCTGAAGAAGGTAATATTTTGTTTGTCTGTTTCAAAATACTTAATATTTAGATTAACATGATACAATTTTGATCATACAAAACACGTTTTTTTTTTAAATTTCATAACACTACGGTTATATTGCTTGATTGATTGATGATGAGGTCCAAAAATTTATTGTTTCGCAGATGTCATCAATAATAATTAATTTATCTCAATCTGTGTAAGTACGAGTAATTGTTTTAAGTCATTAAAACATACACACAGTAAACATAATATTTAAAGCTAAGAAAAAAACGCGTTGTCATTTATCGCATTAGAATGCTTTACATCAATAATCGTGATTTTGTCAAATTATTTAGCATGAAAAACTTAAATACAAAAAAAATAATTGAAAAATAAGTCCTTTGCCCGTTGGTCCTTTATTATGGTCTCGTTCAAACCCTTGAGTTGTGGGATATAAAAAAACACACCTTGTTATTTTGTAGGACTTGAACATAACTTGGCTTCGTGCAGTTTTGCACAAACACACACGTTGTGTTATTTTTGTGTGAAACCCTTTCTTTCTAAGAACGACCATTGTTTTTTATGTTTTCATTATTTTTGCATAGAATACCATCTCTACATTATTATTTCTCTAACATTTCTTAAGGTTATTACTTGACACAAAGGGCACCTAGGGCACATACAAAGGGCTTGATAGCACCAATGAAACTGAACGCGATTAGTAAGTCTAAACTGCGTTTAAGAGCTGTCAACGTACACATTGTCGTGAAACATTGACACTCAGCTGTTGAATGGAGTTTAGATGTGCATCTGCACATCTTTTTTTCACTTGTCAAAATTGGCACTAAGTCAATTAATTCAGAAACGAATCAAGCCTGTATCCATGAAAGTCCATTTACTTTATACGTGCAAAATTTTGACACATTCAACCGAAGAGCAGCCAATTCAGGAAATGCAATGTCGCATATTTGACGACGGATGAAGTGGAAGTAATACAGAAATTGACTGTATAAAATCGACTCGGCACATGGGAAAGGAGTGTCGCTGTTCGTTGGATGGTGTGATATTTATGTATTAGTGTCGTATAAGTTTATTATCTGTTGACATTTCTCCCCGAGTCCCGGACCTTGAGAAGGCGTACTAGGGTCCGCATCTTGCACAGGCCCGTTAGACGCTTTTAATGAAATAAGGCCAAAAATATGTATAAAGATGGCTAATTTCAAAAGCGGTTTTCTCCTTAATTATTGAATGAAATTGTTTGTTGTCACACACATTGCATTTTCGAATCCATAAGTTTACCGAACTTGTCGTTTCTCAAAGTTAAAACAGTTATTTTAGAAGTAAAACACTTCTGAATATTATTAGGTGTAAACATATTAGTGCTCGTGACTTTACGAACCTTGTAAGTGCAGTCAACGACCACGCCCGGTTGGTGTGTAAGATTTGCAGGATATGGAAACAAAAATATTGGAATTTGTGCTTGGATGAGTAAAATGGACTGGTTACCTAGCCCATATACTGCCACAAACGCGTATGTGTGTTGAAGGCACAGAGCTTAGAATAGCACAATAATAGTAGCAGTATTTGTGCGAGACTATGCATTCATAGTCATAGAAAGTGGCCTTGGTCCATTTACCAAGGACCCTTTCTGATCAATGTTTCATTTACACGAAAATGTACGGTTCTTTTATATTTATTTTACATTTTCTATAAGCCTTTTATTATTCAGTTTTAATGCTGCTCTCAAAACTGTAAAGGTAAAACGTTTATAGACATGTGACGTCCTCCAATCTGCTCTGAGCCTATGTGTTCGATTATGGCCCACTCCCTCTCACAAAGAGAAGGCCTGTGACCCAGGTGTGGGAACATGCTAAGTATCAATGAATAGAAACTTTTCTTATATTCTCAATTCTTCTGCATTCGTCATAAATGATTCAGCGTGTTTTTTCACATTATAAGTAACAATGTTGGTTACTTCATAATCTTTTGGCATCGTAGAAGACAGTCTATCATTATTTATATTCTAAATATTCAATTGTGGCTAAGTAATAACAGCCGCACGGGTTGATTCATCAGGTTAAGCTGCGCTTGCCGAGGTTGTCCGTAGATGGGTGACCATCTTTATATACTGAGTCTACTCCGTACCTCGGAAAGCACGTAAGGCGTTGGTCCCGGCTGTCATTTGTGCATCTTTGACAGTCGTTACGGGTCGTCAGAAGCCCGAAAAACTGACAGCTAGTTTCACCAAGCGGTATCGTATTACTCAGTTACTGACTGGGTTGTGGACGTCAGAAAGGCAGTCGCTCCATTTAAAATACTGTTAATCAGCTGTATCCGGTTAGACTGGAAACCGACCCCAACATAGCTGGGAAAAGGCTTGGCTAATCGATTTTATTTTAGTTTCGAGGTTTCACCACGGAGTAAATTATTCGGGGAATGGTGAAACCTTTGTATTTACTCCGTGGTTTCACCATTCCCCGAATAACTTTAAAAAAACAAGTGAAATCGTTTTCGAATTGTAACTATGTATGTCCTAAGTAAACATAACAGAAAAGCCCTGATAATCTGTTATACCTTAAATGAATTGTGGCTAATCGCAGTGTATTAGGCGCAGACGCCAGCACATCAAGTTATCCCCAACTGTCAAATTTCCCAATTGAAAATGAACCTTATGCTTTAGTAATAAAGTTGACAAACTATTAAAGCAATTTGACAGATTGGGGTAACTTGATGTGCTGCCCTCTGTACTAGACACCAGACATCAAATATCAGCCGCTATCGAATAATTAATAACCTCATACCCAAGTAGTATTTTAGGAAACGAGCGCTAGGCTAGATGTTACAACCTACACGACTAAACTCCATTTCTTTTAGCATTAGGCAAATCTTCTTCTTTTCGTGTGGCTAATGACTAACTTGGTGTCAGAGTTTTTATGCTGCCCATGGGCCTCTAACTTAGCTCCACATGCTGTTGAGGAATATCTCTCAGACATGCTGGACAAATAACACCAAAATACCGACAGTTACTCTGTAATATAGTTCGAAAAAAACAAAAAAAAACGAAAATCCGACAGCCAGTCTTACCAAGGAGTATTGTATTGCCAGTAACTTGGTTACGTGGTCAGATAGGAAGTCGCTCCATGTAAAATACTGGTATTCAGCAGCATCCGGTTAGACTGGAAGCCGACCCCAACATAGCGAGGAAAGGCAGATGATTATTGTGTAATATTGTTAAAATTACTGCACTTAAGAGTTATATTTTAAACGTAAATGGCAAGTAGATTACATTGCTTTGTACTTATCCTGAAACAATGGATTTTAATAAACATTTACATCGAAGTTGCTGTAGGATGAAAACCGTTATTTGTCTTAAGTTATAATAAATTAAGTATAGTTTCAAACATGTCTCGCTCATGTACACAATATTGTTCCGATCCTCATACATATTTATCGGCGAAGGCTTATGAAGAACGCTTGAAATTCAGGCGTTTATTAAAATTTGTATAGGACTAGGGTGTTGTCATTTTGTAAACTTTTCGATGTCAGCAAAGTTGCATCAACTAAATGAAATGCATTCATTAAAGGAACTCTCTCTTTGGAAAATTGGAGAGGTCAAAATGTGTTAGATAACACGGTTTAATTTCTGGTTAAAGCAATCTATATATATAAAAGAAAGTCATGTTAGTTACACTATCTATACCTCAGAAACGGCTGAACAGATTTGGCTGAAAATTAGTGGGAAGGTAGCTTAGAACCAGGAGACGGACATACGGTAGGTAGGGTAGGTAGGGTAGGTAGGGTAGGTAGGGTAGGTGGGGTAGGTGGGGTAGGTGGGGTAGGTGGGGTAGGTGGGGTAGGTGGGGTAGGTGGGGTAGGTGGGGTAGGTGGGGTAGGTGGGGTAGGTGGGGTAGGTAGGGTAGGTAGGGTAGTTATCATAGTTAAGACAGGACAACGTTTGTCGGGTCAGCTAGTATTATCATAAATTATTCAGTTACAGAAAACAGGGGTTCATTGATAACAACTGTATAAATTAGATTTTGCCTGTTAAGGACAAGTTAGCTACTTTGCATTATTACATTCTTCTTCTTTTCGTGTGGTTAGTGACTAACCTGGTGTCAGAGTTTGAATGCTGCCCATGGGCCTTGGACGTAGCATCACATACTCTCGAGAAATATATTATTATAATTACATTGACTACTTCGTTGGTATAGTGGTCGCAAGCACTACTGCTGAGCATGAGGTCCTGAGTTCTAGTCCCAGGTCGGGAAAAAGATTATTAGGGTTTTTCATTAGGAATTGCTCAGTAACAGCTTGGTCTGGAATTGTGCTCGGTTGATGAAAATGACCTAACATAGTTGGGAAAGGGTAAGCAGATTGATTGATACACTAAAGCAAAGGGCGGATCTCAATTTTCAATTTTAGCCAGTGTTTTGTTTAAATCCTATTTCATTCCGCAGTCGTAGGTAGTATGTTATCCACCACGGTAAACGTAAACGAGAAACAAGTACCTCAAATCAAAATTTTAATGAGAATGGTTGGCAAAATAATCTGTTTCCTACTTATCATGACCTGGATAGTCGCTAGGGTATACAACGTGGCGGTACAATGGTGACATTAATTTAACACACATATACGTTTCCACACTTTCGTTTCATGAAGTCATTATATTTCCATTAAACTTTGTTAATTACGGATTTACTTAAAATGTTAGAAAATAGCATCTTAGAGCAACCAGTACTTAAGAACTGTCGCGCAGCGGTCATTTGCCGAGGTCGCGGATCATATAACACTCGGATCAATGAAATTAAAACGAATAAGCAATAGTATGATGAAACAACTGTAAAAAGAAGGCGAACTTTTTTATTAAGTAGTTTGTTTGAATTTTTTTCAATTTGCGATTTATCTTAACCTGTCAACATTTATGATGATGTGTATCTGTAAAAAAAGGCCCATTCTCAAATAAAAAATAATATAAAAAACGTACCTCTACTGAGTAGCTTTATCGCCGAAAGCGATGTCTTTGAGACAACTAAATGGACAAGTATAAAATTAGAACAGACATAAGGCTGGTTGTTTAAGAATTTACTACTACTAAAAATAGAGAATTAGGAGACGGGCTACCTTCTAACGGACCAACTAGACATGAACAAATGAAATTATTATTATTATAATAAACGTATTATTATAAGGTGAATTACACACTGATTTCACTCTTTCAGTCGTTACAAATTTGAATTTTGAAAGAAGAAGGCTAAGCGATGTTTAACTAAACAAACGCTATAAAACGTTCATTAGTAAGCGGTGGGGTAAGCGGGTAGGTCTAAAACTGCTATAAGATCTAAATAAAAAAAAAACTCTTTTTTTATAAGTTTTTTATTTTTCAATATTTAGTTTTGGTACCTACCCCACAGTCCCTACAGCAATATAAAACAGTGATCTGAATTATTCATAAATATTATTATCATCAATGTAATAAGAGTGTGAGTGAAGCTTACTCAATAACTGTTCAAATGAAGTTAATAAAATTAATATGGGACCACTTCTGAATCATTACAAGCAATTCATAATATTGGCGGAGTAATCACGTAACAAACGCACAGTCAAATATTGAGAACTTCTTTTTTTTAAGTTGGATAAAAATACACGTAAACCCCATACTATTAACGATAATTTTATATTTACAAACGATAAACATACGAGCGTCCAAAGCCCTTAATGCACGCTCACTTGAATTCTCTCAAGCCTCCCGAAAACGGTCACGTATCGGAAGGTCCGAAATATGAGCAGATTCACGAAAGATTTTAGATTACCCCGAACCTCTGCTTATAAATCCGGGGCTCTTATTGGCGAAATTGTGAGATTATATGGGTATTACAACGGTAATTCAAATGGGATTGGGAATAATGACATTGAATGTGCAGGTCAGGTCTTGTATATGTCGGCGGGACTGTCCGAAAGGGTTACTGTTACTCCAGAACGTAGGAAGGAACATGTATGGGTTTTAGACAGTAAGAGTCTGTCACTCCTTTCCACTCCACCCAGAGTGGGAGGCGTCATTTGATTATTACCGAAACTCAAAGAAAAAAAAGGTAATGGCAACACGCATTATTTTGAAAAGGTTTTTATTCGGAATGTTCTGAATGCAGCAGTTCGAATTAAAAGATTTCATGAAAACATAACTTGAACAAAACTTATTCACCAATGATAGTTTTATGTAATAACAACATTTACTTGCTAAGATCGCGCTGAATGGCATACTCGTGTCATGTCGCACTCTCAAAAAAAAAACTTTTAAATCAACATCTGCCTAGCCTTTTCACAACTATGTTGGGGTCGGCTTCCAGTCTAACCGGATACAGCTGAATACCAGTATTTTACGTGGAGCGCCTATCTGACCTCCACAACCCCGTCACTGGGCAATACGATACCCCTTGGTAAGACTGGCTGTTAGATTTTCGGGCTTCTAGCGGCCTGTAACGACTGTCAAAGATGCGCAAATGACAGCCGGGACCAACGACTTAACGTGCTTTCCGAGGCACGAAGGAGTCTCGGTATGTAAAGATGGTCACCCATCCACGGCCAACCCGGGCAAGCGTAGCTTAATCTGATGGATCGACCTGTGCGGTTGCTAGCACTTAGCCACGAGCTCCTAAAAAAAAACTTTTGAATATGTACTGTATTTAGATATTTAATAATTTGTGAAGGCTGAATACTTTTAAATGACTCAGTTTAAGCAAAACTTTTTACTCTATATTGTATACATAATCAGTTCATAATGTTCCCACTGCTACCTTTCATAGACTAAATGCCTAGGTCTCCACTCAGGCATATACTCCGTCAGATAAAGCGGGCCGTAATACAACGCTGAACTATGTGTTGGTAAATGTCACATGTCTTTGAATTTTTAGGTCTGAGACTTGAGTTACGTCACGATGTTCTTTCTTTTACCTTTTTAAAAGAGTGACGGTTGGTGGTGAAATTAAATTAACAACGTAAACATCCCATAAGTCTTTACAAACCACTGAGCCACCACCGCTCTCACTTAAATCCTTTCGAATGACATCCCAAATTGTATTGCCTTCAGAATTACACGAGCGTGAACAATTTCAACTCAATCAGATTATGGGAAGTTGGCAAAAATCTATCACAACATTGAACTCAACTGCTTGTAGGGCGTAAAGCTAAATAAAACGGTTGATGAACATTGTGTAGGAGAAACGACGTGGATACGTAATAACAGCCACACGGATTTATCTATCAGGTTAAGCTACGCTAGCCGGGGTCGGTCCGTGGATGGGTGACCATCTTTACATATCGAGACTCCTCCATGCCTTGGAAAGCACGTTAAGCCATTGGTCTCGGCGGTCATTCGTGGATCTTCAGTCGTTAGTCCTAGTCAGAAGCCCGAAAGTTTGACAGCCAGTCTTACCAAGGGGTATCGGATAACCCAGTTAGTGCCTGGGTGGTGGAGGTCAGATAGGCAGTCGCTCCATGTAAAATACTGGTATTCAGCTGCATCTGGTTAGACTGGAAGCGGACCCCAATATACATAGTTGGGAAAAGGCTAGGCAGATTTTGATTGTAGGAGAAACGAGAGCATAAATAATAGTTGATATTGTTAAAACCACAAATTCAAAAACAGGTTTGGGCATTCCTAACTGGTTGTGGTTGCACTGTGGTTTCATGTAGTAGATAACTGTCCCTAGTGTTCCCGCATGTTGTAACAATTTCATCGCCGCGTCCCTTGCATGTATTTTAATTTTGTTATAAGGTCGGCGGAGCATGTCTACTTCTTCCATACAATCTATTTCAGCCCTCATCTTAGTATTCGCAACTTTACCAACTAAATGACCATAATTCGTCATTCATGCATTCTTTCTTCATTTAAATGATAAATGATTTTATATTTTATAATAAGGTTTTCACAAACACTTTTACACGTCAATAATATTTTTATGACTAGATGAGGACTGTGCAAAGCGATGGTGATGAATGTGGATGGCTATAGGTACATGTAGAGGAAGACCAAAGAAACGATGGATGTATTGTGTGAAAGATGATATGGCTAGGAAGGGAGTGACTAGCGAGATGACGACTAATAGAGAAGTATGGAAGAAAAAGACATGTTGCGCCGACCCCAAATGAATTGGGATAAAGGCAGGAGAATGATGATGAATAATGAGGACGGCGTTTCCTATCTGACTACTTTGAGAAAGAAGGGCGGAACAAACTCTGAGTTTTTCAAGTCCAGACATAATCTTGGTCAGATCATGTTAAAAACATGTAGGTTGGTGTGTGAAATGGTCTTTCGAGGAAAGAACCAAACAGATTAGTGGGCCTGTCCAGTTAGTGCAAGCATTGAGCAATCGTGCAGCTCAACTCAGAACTTAAGGAGCCCAACGATTTTGTTAAAGTCTACTCTTTGCTACAACTTAAATCTTTACTTATATTATAAAGAGAAAATATTTGTATGTATCTTTGTAACGATAAAACTCAAAAACCACTTAACGGATTTGGATGAAACTTGGCACAAATATAGATTATGGTCTGGAATTGCATATTAGCTAAAAATGTATGGTTCCCGTGGATTTTTCTACGTACATGGTTGAAGCTGCTGGAAAAAGCTAGTCATTTATATAAAACAAGATTTTATTCATACAAATCCACCGTCACTTTCATGTTTCAGAAGTGTATGTTACAAGTCGCATGTCTGAAACAACTCAGGGTAAATAAATAATACGAGCGGTGTTCCTCGCTTTGCTCTCAGACTTTTAAATAAGTCACGAATTTTGACTTGTTGAATTGCTAATGGGACGGACTTGGTCGCTCTGTCTCTTAAGTTGTTCTTTTTTTCGGGAAAAGGTCAAGGCTGGCAAGTTATAAAAGATTAAAGGGAATGGTCTATGCATTGACGTCAACTTAAACGTGGGCCGGAATTGGACGACGAAAACTATATGAGTAATTTAAGTTTACAGTCATTTAGTACATTTAGTTTTTTTTTATTCTTACAAAAATACGAAGGTATACAATACTTTTTTTTTGAGCGTGGGCAATCAACAAAATTAAATGACCCCTCCCATGTGGGTGGAGCGGAAGGTAGTGTCAGACTCTTACTGTCTAAAACCCATCCATTTTCTTTCTTAAGACATTTCTGTCCCGGGGTAGCGGTAACTCTTACGTTCAATCTCGCTGAAGAGTATACAATACTAGGTTATTCATAATAAATGTAGATTTTAAGTATACCTAGATACTAACCATATTTAAGCCTTAATTAAAATAAAACATTTAAGTACCTTTAACAAAACAGTAGGTAACAAATGTATGTTCCGGATTGGATTGTCGACCTCTGATTATTCATATTGTTCAAGTATATATACTTACTAACAAATATGTACAACGTTATTACGCTATTACGTTATTAATTGCTGTTTCGAAGTATTTTTCACTTTTAATTTCTTTTCATTGAAACACTTTTATTTTATTTCAGTACACAAAGGAAATAACAACGATAGCGTACGAAGATACTCAGCAATACAATTTAAGCCGAAAATTCACATGAAGATCATAGAAAACCGAATATTTGTGCTACAAATTCGGTGGCAGAGCCGAAACGCTACTGTTTTAACATTATCATGTTCGGTACTAGAAAATTATAATTATGTCCACTAATACATTGAAATTTCGCCGAACCGTACGAATAATTGGGTTAGGTGCCTAAATTCAGCCTAAATTTGTACAAATACTGTCTCTCTACCTAGTGTCTCGTTAGTATAGTGGTAACAAGCGCTATTGCTGATCGTGGCGTCCTGGGATCAATTCCCAGGTTGAGTAAAAGAGTAAATAAGTTATTTTTTCATCAGAAAATTCGAAGCCCGGTGTCTGAATTTGTACCCGGTTGGCGGCGATCTGCTTTTTCTTGAGGGTGGGAAATCATCATATGATGCTGATGGATGGAGCGGAAGGCAGTGTCAGACTCTTACTGACTAAAACCCACTCATGTTTCTTCTTAAGCTCTTTATGTTCCGGGGTAGCGGTAACCCTTTCGGACAGTCCCGC
Source organism: Hyppa rectilinea (assembly GCA_951799385.1). Classification (NCBI taxonomy): domain Eukaryota; kingdom Metazoa; phylum Arthropoda; class Insecta; order Lepidoptera; family Noctuidae; genus Hyppa; species Hyppa rectilinea. Next base: position 9,402,753 of record OX637324.1, on the reverse strand, counting down.
TGACCCGGCATGCTTCGGCCCTAACGGGCTCCTTCCTTACTGCTGCCATCTATTTGAGGCGCGCGTGGATCAAGTCGGTACGCGCCGTCCGGCACAGGCCTGGTCCTAATCATACGGCGAGCAATCCGCTGGCCCCCTGTTACATGGTAGCAAACATATCTAGTGGAATGTACTAATATAGGATCTCTGCCTAACCCTCTAGGAATAAAGGCATTATGTTATTACCTCTCTTCGCGTATCTACCTTGTTTATAGCCTTATCTAGTCCTTGAAGGTGAAACTAGTCTAGACCAACTTATATTTTCTTTATGGTTATTTATTCTACCGTAAAATATTATATTATGTACATAATATATATTTTCTTTTATATCTTTCTTCATATTAACTTTTTCGTAAGAAATGGCATCTATTGACTTTGTTAAATATTTTTGAGGGGAATGGTGGCCCAGTCGTAACGGCCGCGACTTACAATTTGTAGGTCACAGCGTACATTTTGATACCACTAGGCACCGCTCTTAAAACGGTGAAGGAAAACATTGTATCTAATTCGATACTAACGCCATCTATCGAGCGTACTGACAAGGAGTGTTAGTGCTGGGTCTCGGATTTTTAGAAACGTCACTTCATTTCATAATCATTATATTAAGAATACATTCTACTTCTAGGAATTTAATATTGTCACCCTCTTACTTTTTGTGGTCTAAAACGCAGACTATATCAAGGACTTCAGCTATGCTTAAATACTTTGTTCCTCCAAAGCAAAAGGAATAAATAAAGATTCTACGAATTTTCTCACTAAATTAAATTTTAATTATTCTTGTCGCTATCACTCCGAAACTTTCTACAATTCACCAACTTCGGCGGTAATTTGTCAAATAACCTTGTTCGTTTTTAGGGTTCCGTAACCGAAGAGTGTCGAGTAGAACCGTATTATTAAGCCTCCGCTGTCCGTTCGTCTGTCAGCGGGCTGTATCTCATCTATACTAATATTATAAAGCTGAAGAGTTTGTTTGTTTGAACTCGCTAATCTCTGGAACTACTGGTCCGAATCGAAAAAATATTTTTGTGTTGGATAGTCCATTTTTCGAGGAAGGCATATATGTAACATCACGCTATGACTAATAGGAGCCGAGCAGCGAGTGAAACCGCGGGAGAGCAGCTAGTGAACTATAATAGGTAGACAGTTGTAATTTTCTGAGATTCTGTATATTTTCTATTGCCGCTATAACAATATCTATATATATAAAAGAAAGTCGGGTTTGTTCCCTTCGTTATAACTCGAGATCTGCTGGACCAATTTTCATGGTTTTTGTTTCGTTGGATTTGTCTCCGCCCTGAATAGCAGAATACATTTTTTTTTTTTTTTTTTAATTTATTTTTAGGTAGGGTAGGTAGGTAGGTAGGGTAGGGTAGGTAGGTAGGGTAGGTAGGTAGGGTAGGTAGGTAGGGTAGGTAGGTAGGGTAGGTAGGTAGGGTAGGTAGGTAGGGTAGGTAGGTAGGTAGGGTAGGTAGGTAGGGTAGGTAGGTAGGGTAGGTAGGTAGGGTAGGTAGGTAGGGTAGGTAGGTAGGGTAGGTAGGTAGGGTAGGTAGGTAGGGTAGGTAGGTAGGGTAGGTAGGTAGGGTAGGTAGGTAGGGTAGGTAGGTAGGGTAGGTAGGTAGGGTAGGTAGGTAGGGTAGGTAGGTAGGGTAGGTAGGTAGGGTAGGTAGGTAGGGTAGGTAGGTAGGGTAGGTAGGTAGGGTAGGTAGGTAGGGTAGGTAGGGTGGGTAGGTAGGTATTACAGTTAAGACAGGACAACGTCTGTCGGGTCAGCTAGTATAATAATAAAATAAACTTCAAAGTTAAATGATTCAGTACAAATTTAAGAAACGTATTTTTCTAAACAAAGGTTTTTTTTAAATATCATCATGTAGTGTCAAATATTATTGTAGGGTGGTACAAACCCCTTCGTGTATGACACGCACTTGGCCGGTTTATAATAGATCAAAACTTTATAATTTGTTCACCTATTCTTGTTACATGATTCTAGTTTGTTCCTTGTTAGGGAAAGTTATAAGTAATTACTGTCAAAATGATTAGGAACAACTTTAACTACAAGAACACGAATTGTGACAGGAGTTGTCACAAGTTCTGTTTATCTTATGTTTTTTTTATCTTTGCAATTAAGTCGGTGTCGACTACTAGTAGATGTACAGTCGCCAGCAAATAAAGTTACTACACACTGTCAAATTTTCCCAATCGATTTTGAACTTTACACACAACGTTTTAAGTTTTAAAATAATTTGGAGTTTGACAGTTTGGTATAACTTGATTCGCTAGCCTCAATACAAACGTCAACTTCGTTAAGTGACAGGTAGCTATTATACTAACTAGTGGTTCATTCTAACACGGACTATGAGACCGTTACTCGGCCTAAATATTATTTTTTTAAACGACTTCAATAAAGAGGAGGTTCTCAATTCGATTGTATGTTTTTGTACAGACGCCAGCACATCAAGCTATCCCTGTCATTTTTTTTCAATTAAAAATGAACCTTATGTCTTTGCAATTAAGTTGAAATACTATCAAAGATTTTTGACAGATTGTGGTAACTTGATGTCCTGGCCTCTGTACATTTATTACGGTTTTACGCAAAAACTGCTATACGGATTATGATGAAATTTAGCACACATATAGACCATGACCTAGGTAAGGGCGTAGACAACTTTCATCTTGGATCGTAGACGACGTTGACTACAACAGCTAGTAATAAAGGTCCAGATGAAAATTTGACAGGAGCACCCAAATCTTTTTTCGCTATTTTTTTAGAACATGCCAGATAAGCAACAGACCTATGGACTGACAGAACTAAGATTCCCTTTCAATCCCAGATGAGAATGGAAATTCGATTCAGCTCAAAGGAAAACATCAATATTCAAAGCGTGATCTCTATGTCCTGTCGTCATAGACGGAATGTTAAACTGAATTCTGAAAGATTCTTTGACTGTATCGAAAACTAAAAAAAACTAGGAAATTGGGAATATGCTGCCAGTTATATTGCACAATGTAGGACGTAAACGTAAGCGTAAACGCATTACTTCTTCTTTTTCATGTGGTTGATGACTAACCTGGTGTCAGAGTTTTTAAGCTACCTCGATACGTCTGGCTATGGTCCTGCGAATTTCTGGAGGCGCGATACCAGTCAGTGGATACAGCATTCGCAACGGGGTCGGTTTTAAGCAACCAGTAATAATCCGGCAGGTCTCATTTAGAGCTGCATCCACTTACTTAGCATGGGCAGATCGGCTCCATACTGGACACGCATATTCACCAGCGGAGAAACAAAGTGCCTTACCAGTGTTGGCCGCAGGACTAGAGTTTGTGTTAATTTTATACTTAAATTTAATTATATAAATGTAAACGTGTAAATTTTTGGCTTTCTTCTACTTATTACATCTGACTACTAGAATGAATTATTATTAGCTGTTAGTTAGTTACTATGGGCTACTACTTAACCCATATTACTGTATTGTTTCATCGCTTTCTTCAACCAAAAATAGACCACTAAAATCTTATATGAGGACACTAAATTTCCAAGAAAGAAGCCGTTTAAAATGTCTACTCGGCAATTTCCAATATTTCAACAAATCAGTGAAGGAAACGACCTAGAAATATTCAACAAACGTTCAATCCTAAGCGTCCGTTAAAACTCTTGTGAAAATACAAGTTCGTATCTACCGCGAACTTTCTGATGCGAGAATTGGAATAAGAAATTTTTGCACCAATGAATACAGAAATTGAAACGGGACTTTGTGAGAACTCATTTTTTTGTCAGCACTACCAAACGACCATATTCTGGGCTTATCGGAAGCTATCGTGAAGAATTATGTCAGTCGCCTCAGTTTTGTTTCGTTTCTCGTATAAAAATATACTTATGGATTCGGTTCGTGAACATCTGAGTGGCATGCCATAACGAAAGATCGATTTACTCCAAATTCGCTTTACTGGGGATTACCGAAGTAAGCGAAAGATGACATACAATCGATTTGTATTTTATGAGCCTCCTGTTTTCGTTGAAATATTAATTAATAGTGTTTGTTTACTAACTAGCAATCACTTCTTTTTTAGAGGTTGGGATATCATCCAATGACTTCTCCCGCTCTGGGTGAAGCGGAAGGGAGTGTCAGACTCTTAGCGACTAAAACCCATCTATGTTCCTTCTTTAGCCATTTATGTTCCGGGGTAGCGGTAACCTTTTCGGGCAATCCCGCTTACCCGGAAAACTAGTAATCACTAAAGTAAAAACAAAGCAAGAGTGAACGGCATCTTCTGGGAATGCTCATTCTATCATAGACCTCATCCATTGCTTTCCATCAGGCGTGATCGTGGTCAAGAGCAGGCCTAAACGCAAAAAAAAAATTGTTAAATCCAGACAGAATTCCAATAAAATAAAATTTTAAATTCAAAATATTTTTTGTTGAACAACCAAAGCTGTTCAACTAAAATTAAACCGTGTGTAACCGCTTTTACAAGATTTTTTTAACCATAATGGCAAAGTGTCAGATATCAGTAAATTTTAATTGGATTTGAAACATTATGAGTCTACTTGTTTTCTATTTAAAGGTACACCAGGGGTTCCCAAACTTGTTATTTTGTCAGCAGCGCACTTTAAGAATAACTTATTTTTTAGCACCCTTCATATTTTCTCTTACTTAATAACCACTATCTATATACAATTACAAATCGCCCCCAAACCTCTATACAACGCCTCCATTCTTTTTCTGGGTCCCTTACTCCCCCTTTAGGCCTGCGGCGCCTACACGGGGGCATTATCGCCCACTTTGGGAATGGCTGGTGTACGGAGACACGTGTAAAACCCTGAATAAGTTATATGCTCTCACATATACTCATTAACCTACATGAGGCAAGCAAAAAACGACAAATTTCAAGGTCAAAACACAATTAACACCAGTCCAAATCCTCATGAGCTTTAATCTACACTATGAAACACAATATAGGACAATTGCCAATTAGGAACAGCTAAATCAAATCAGCTTGAACTCCGGTCAATAGATCAAAGGTCTGAATATTCAAAAACCCAAATCACCGACTTTGGAGACTCGCTAACATAACTTTTGTTGTTACGTCACAGAATACATAAATAAGAACAGAAGGTCAGCTTCATACAAATAGACATGCTTCTCGTACAGCGAGTGCAAGCGCACTTGTGACTGACATTCGTTTTACCTTGAAAATGGGTTTAAACTTAGGTACTAAGAACAATAATAGAGACTATGGACTTAATTTAGACTTTCAGGATGCCTAGGTGAAATATTAAATTGCTTTTTCCACTTCCGAGGTTTCAGATAATCTCCACGGTAAAATGTGCTGACTTCTTATTGGTTAACCAATCAGAAGCATGCAAAGACCAACTGACAAACTCAAGTGTTGCCGGTACAAAATATTTACATCAAATAGTGACTGGCTTGGAAACTAGTCTTTTTGCGTTTCAATTTAATTAAATAAAAACGTAAATAAGCGAACCTTAACAGTATTTAGACGAAATGATTACAGAACCAGAACAAGAGTAAGATGATTATTTCCTTGAGATTTTAGTCGGGACATTTTGCTTTGACAGTCTCGATGGTCCAGTGGGCGTTGCTGAGCATGAGGTCTTGGGTTCATAATTTCGGGTCGGGCAAAATATTGTTGGGCTTTTCCAACTGAAATTTCTCCGGAGCAGCCTGGTTTGGGCCCAGTTGATAGCAGTACGCTCGTTACATGGAACTCAAATATACGTGGAAGTACTATAGGTCGAAGACTGCCTTGCCTTTCAGGGATTACAGGCGTGATGTTATCTAATTTGGTATGGAAAGACCACCTAAGATGCTCTGTGTACACAAAAAGAATTTGGGGATGTATGTATAGTGTGCATTCGATTGTTTAGTCTAAAGTCATCAGTATAAGCTGTTTCGTTCACTCATTATATGGAGTGGGCCTTCTGCAACTATTTATTCTGTGCTTCCGTACCTAGATTGGTTCTATCCTAGATGATATCTGAATCATACCGCCGGGGATTACGGTCTCTGCTTTGAGATTCGCAAGTCTGCATATTTTTCGCTCCGGTTCAATTTATTACATCCCTTCATGTTTGGGATTAGGGTTGGCTTTTGCTCGGATACACGTCACAAGGGCTTTAATAGGGAATAAAAACAAGATGGACGTTGGACGTTTATTGGGTCATTCCCAATTGGCGCAAAATATTTTCTATTTTATTTTAACATTAGCTTCTGCTAGCGGTTTTGCTCGCGTAGATGTCGGAAATGTATGTATTCATTGGAAATTTTCGCACAAAATAATGGAAATTATCCCATGGGAACGTACTACAGGGATACATAGTATCCTATGTGTTGATTCAGGTTATAAACTTAGTGACAACCTTCATCCAAATCCGTTCAGCGTTCTGGCGTGATTGAGTAACAAACGTCCAACTAAACTTTCGGGTTTATAATACTAATAAAGAGTCCATGAGCAGCATAAAAACTCTGACACCAGGTTAGTCACTGACCACACGAAAAAGAAAGAACAAGAGTGGTAAAATATAAACTTAAAATTCGTGTAAAACAAAATAATTATTACATAAGTGTTCTGCAGATAATAAAGAAAAATAAAAACTTTAAAAATTCTAGCCGTTCTATAATAAAGTGGACTAGTCTTTTATAAAACTCCGTCCTCGGATGTGTCCATTGAAGTCATTAAAGTTTGTATAAATAATAAGCCAACGATGTTGCAGTGCATTTTGTATTGTCATATTTTTAAACATGTCATGAGCTCAATGTCATTTCCTTTAAAAGGTATGAACAGTATAATCGGGAATTAATTACGAAGCAATTCGATATTCGATTTCAGTTTGCCGTGTTGAAACCATTTCATGAAACTGTCAGAGATTGACAGTTGAGATTTAAATGTGCGAACAATTAAAATTGGCTGGCTAAGTACTAACAGCCGTGAAGGTCGATCCATCAGGTTAAGCTACGCTTGCCGGGGTTGGCCGTGGATGGGTGACCAACTTTACATAACGAGACTCCTTCGTGCCTCGGAAAGCACGTTAAGCCGTTGGTCCCGGCTGTCATTTATGCATCTTTGACAGTCGTTACGGGTCGTCAGAAGCCCGAAAATCTGACAGCCAGTCTTACCAAGGGGTATCGTATTGCTCAGTTACTGGGTTGTGGAGGTCAGATAGGCAGTTGCTCCATGTAAAATACTGGTATTCAGCTGCATCCGGTTAGACTGGAAGCCGACCCCAACATAGTTGGGAAGAGGCTAGGCAGATGATTCAATTTGCTTATCCAGTATCTTCCTTGATTTTGCATCATATCCAAACGTTTTTTCGACAGCGAAAAACATCAAAATATAGGCACAATAAATAATATTTTGAAGCAACTGAGAATGGCCCGTTCGTTTCAAATTCGGGTTATAGGATTTGCATTAATTAAAATTTATCATCGAATTCGTTTTTACGACGCGTGTAGAATTGGTGCTATATTTCAGGAGGCTTTAGGCTCTGAATGTTTAACGTTTTTTTTATAAAGTGTACGTGAATTTTATTGTGACCTTGCTAAGTAAGCTTATGTGTAAAGCCATGCTTCATGAAAGCCAGTTTAAAACTAGGAGCGCAAAAACTGTAACCGTTTAATAAACGGGTAAGGAGAAGCAGACGCCTGAGCAAATAATTATTTATATAAGTAAAAAAGAGGTAGATATTAAGGTACAGACGCCAGCACATCAAGCTATCCCTAAATGTCAAATTTCCTCAATCAAAAATGAACCTTATGTCTTTGCAATAAAGTTGAAATACGATCAAAGAAATTTGACAGATTGTGGTAACTTGATGTGCTGGCCTCTGTACCTTCCTACCCAAAATTCGATTTTCAAAACATCTAAATTTCACACTAATAAGTGGCATGTGGAAGTAAGACAGCATGTCGTAATGTTATCAGTCAGTCGATTCTGTCAAAATCTCACCGTGAAAGCATAAGTCAAGTGAGCTGTCGTCCCACCTAATGCTAGGGATTGACACTATTGATAGCTCACTTAAACTCACTTCACCTACGTTCACAGCACTACATTAGCGAAAGAGACAAAAGGTGAAGAAAATTGGGCTAAATAATTCAGTTTTGACGTTTCACTTAGGGAATGTGTCTAACTTACGTAAGTATGACTTCTTTTTAAATAAAAATATCACAGTGAGCCACGATCAAAGCTAAACGGTCAAAGTCTCAAACTATTACAAAAATATTTTATAGCAAATGCCAAAATTAGTCAAAATTACTTTAAATTATAGGTCGACTCTTTCGTTGGTGACAGTTAACGTGGGCGAGGGATTGACGCTCCCGCCCGACGGTCCTACCGCCCGCACACATGGACGAAAAATTGGTCTACCTTTACGTCACTTATTTCGTAATGTTATTTTTTCTTAAAGGTTACATATCCAATAAAATTACAGTCATTAAATTGATTTGCTTGAAGGAAAATGCGTCTTTTAAAAACATGAAACTTGTTACAGTAATATACTGTAAATCAAGTTTATTAAACGTATTATTATTGGTCGACTCTACACGTGACCAGAGGGCTGGTCAATTTTTAGGCCGAAGAATACGCATTGCCATTCAACGTGGTAACGCTGCCAGCCTTTTGGGCACATTTCCCACTGACAGCGATGGGGATGAATTTTTTGAATTTTTATATATATGTATATATGTATTTTTAGTTTTATGTGGTATAAATATATTAAGTAATTATTTTAGCATGTAATAATTCCATAATTCCATTTGTAGAAATAAAAACATATCTAGTCATAGTATCTAGTATATTAAAATTTCTACACGGTGTTCCAAAATAATCACAAGTAAAGTCAAAATGTTATTCCAAATACAAATTATTAACTCTAAGTTGTCAAGAACCTTATGTAATGTCAGTGAACTATGTTGAATAAGGTTAAATTATACATATGACCTTCATCATTTTGAGGCTTTATACGTTCAAGAAGGGTTATATCCTTCTTGCTACCTTTTTGGCCTTTCTAGCCAGAATCTTCAAGGGTAATTTGAAGGTTATTATAGTGTATCCACCTGATTAAACCTCTTTGTTGCCTTTCTATCGTCCGTGATTAGGAATTTTGGTATATATATTATATTGGTTCTTGTCAGGGCTCTGAACCGGTTTAAAAAGAGCGGTTAATTTCGATGAAATACCGGTAAATATATCGTTCCTTCATTAACCGGTTAAACAAGTGAACTGTTCATATGTAACCCAAATGATAAAGGTTACCGGTTACATAAGCACAAACGGTTTTGACACCCGAATTAACCGGTTAATTCCGTAAGTCGTAAATATTTTTCGTCTACTTTTTTAACACTTCCAACAAGTTACGAAATTTGGTGAAGGAAGACGGTGGCGGCGACGTTGAGAACTTGCATGCGACTTGATGCGACTATTTTGTAACTAAATGACATCGCAACGTCTTGACCGTGCTTGTGAGTGGCGGGGGCGGGGGTGTTCAAATTTGGTTTTAACCGGTTAATTTTCACTTTTAAAACCAAAATTCATTAAAAACCTGTTTCCCACATATACCGGTAAAAACCGGTAAAGTGCAAACCTTAACCTAAATCGATTTCGGTTTGGGGTCAATGACCGTAACCGGTTAAGAATTTCAACCGGTTTCCGAGCCCTGGTTCTTGTATCTCCCTGATTGTTAGGTTCTAGTTAGTGCAACGTCCCGAATCTAGCTAGTTATGGAAATCATGTACTTAGATACTTTCAATTTAGAATGTACAGACGCCAGCACATCAAGCTATCCCTAACTGTCAAATTTTCTCAATTAAAAATGAACCTTATGTCTTTACAATAAAGTTGAAATACTATCAAAGAAATTTGACAGATTGTGGTAATCTGATGTGCTGGCCTCTGTACCTATTTTCTTTATTCTTTTACTTCAGCAGTCCATTATAGGCTTCTTTGATTGTAAAAGTTGCCATTGCATAAAACTATCATTGGTGAATAAGTTTTGTTCTAGTTATAATTTCATGAAAGCTTTTAATCCGAATTACAGTGAATACTATCCGCATTTAGAACATTCTGAATTAAAGCCTTTTTTTTGAGGGTGGGAAATCGTCAAATGACTCCTCCCGCTCTGGGTGAAGCGGAAGAGAGATTCAGACCCTTACTGACTAAAACCCATCCATGTTCCTTCCTTAGCCCTTTATGTTGCGGGGTAGCGGTAACTCTTTCAGGCTATCTCGCTTACATATTGTATTACCTATACACGTTTCAGGTAATGTTGCTATTACCTGAAACTGTCATCGGTGTATAATAAGTCATTTCCGTTGAGGTACTAAAACTTTTATGATATTTCGTTCAATAGTATTCTCTTTTAATCATGTACCGGCTACTTCTATAGCGCTAACGCTGGTCTCGCAAAAGTCTTCTATTAATACAGTTGTTTTTTGCAAAGACACGACAAGAGTTAAGCCATCATTTGAGCATCAACAATACATGGATACCAATCCAAATATCTTGCAAAGCAAAACCTCGACAACAATATCACTCAGAAATCTACAAAAAGTAAACAGTAAGTATAGAATTTCCTCCCATTTTTTACACAGTTCATCCCGAAAGTAATAACAAAGTCACCCATTTTTCAATAGCGTGCGCCATGTGGAATAGAAAACGTTACGGAAAATTATATTATTTCTTATACGGTAATCCACTATACTTTTTTTGCCTCCCTACGCTGGAATTGCTTGTACAGTCAGCAGAAAATCCGCTTTGCTATTTCCGAAATTGTTAACGGATTTTTTTGCGGGGTTTTCTTTTGTTTAGCGCTTGTATGGGGAGCTCGTGGCTAAGTAATAACAGTTGCACGGATCGATCCATCAGGTTAAACTACGCTTGCTGGGGTTGGTCCTTGGATGGGTGACCATCTTTATATATCGAGATTCCTCCGTGTCTCGGAAAGCACGTAAAGCCATTGGTCCCGGCTGTCATTCGAAGATCTTTGGCAGTCGTTACGTGTAGTCAGAAGCCCGGAAGTCTGACATCCAGTCGTACCAAGGAGTATTGTTTAACCCAGTTACTGGGTTGTGGGGGTAAGATAAGCAGTCGCTCCATGTAAAATATTGGCATTCAGCTGCATCTAGTTAGACTGGAAGCCAACCCCAACATAGTTGGGAAAGGGCTAGGCAGATACGGAGAATTTAAATTGGTAGTCAATTGAGACCATGCTGTAATAAACTGTATCAGCCAGACGGATTGATAGTAATTGGATGAACAAAAATGCTTTGGTGACAAATAGCTTCCTTTAGTACAAGCTTATCCTTTTAGCCAGAAAAACGACCCCGTGCTCACAATTAGGCGATAAACTAATTAAAATGTCTAACTGCCTTCACTTTGTTTCTGTTACTTAATTATTATTTTCGTTTTATTTCCTGAAAGGCCATTTAGTTTGTCACGCTTCAACTTATGTGTAACTAGCTTCTGCCCGCGGCTTCGCTTGCGTGGATGACGGAAATTGCATGTTATTATACATATTATAAACATTCCTCTTGAATCACTCTATCTATTCAAAAAAACTGCATCAAAATCCGTTGTGTAGTTTTAAAGATCTCAGCATACATACAGACATTAGAACAGACGCGGGAAGCGACTTTGCTTTATACTATGTAGTGGTGATTATTTTATATTATGTATCCATTTATGTACAGATACATATAAACGAGCTAGAAGAATGGAAGTGAAAAGTAAGTACAGACGCCAGCACATCAAGCTATCAAATATTCCCAATTGAACTGACAAACTGCCAAATATTCCCAATTGAACATGAACCTTATTCTTTTGAAATAAAGTTGAAAACATATCAAAGAAATTTGACAAATTGGGGTTACTTGATGTGCTGGCCTCTGTACAAAGGTGATGCTTATTTCTAAAGAAATTTCTTTCAGCATACCAGCGTTAGGAAAGTAGATAAATAGATCTATACAACGTGCGTAAGAGTGGAAGAAAACACGAAATACGTAAATGATAATCTTCTTCTTTTCGTGTGGTTAGTGACTAACCTGGTGTCAGAGTGCTTAAGCTGCCCATGGGCCTCTGACTTAGCTTCACATGCTGTTAAGAAATATCTCTCAGACATGCTGGTTTCCTCACGATGTTTTCCGATAAATTCCGATAAATGATGATGTAAAATATACATACCTACTTCTAAAATAAATAATACTAAAATATATTTTAATATTGTAATTTAAAATAACAAATACATATAATGCAACTATGCCGAAGAAAAAAGATAGTGTTGTTTCACTCTTCTTTTAAAAAGAGCTAAAATATCAATTCGTATTTGTTAAGGACCCATACCCAAACATACCGTATTAACAGGCCGTTTAAGTACAGAGTCAAGCTCGCAGTTAATTAGCTGTGCTCCACATGGCAGAAAATCGCTGGACACTACAGCTTTTACGATATTATTGTTATTATTATTATTTATTGCAACAGAAAATATTATACGAAGCTCATTTGAAGATGTATGTTATAATTAAGTGCCCTAAGTCCTTTGCTGTTGGACCATTTTAAAGTGCAACATCACATAACGCGTTATTTATGATTCTACACACCAGTGTGAGACTAATAAAAATAATTTAAGAGTCTCTATAGCAGCAGAAAATAATAATAATATGTGTGTGTGTGATAGCGGTCTAACACGCGTCTATTCATCTAAGAAAAATTGTATAAAAGGTTTCTGTAAATTCTTAGAAAATATTTTTTTAAAGATTTTGTAAATTCTTAGAATTTGTAAAACAATAATTTGGTAAATTCTTAATAGAAAATTATCTTAAAAAAGATATTGTAAATTCTTAGAATATTATTTTTAAAAAGTTTTTGAATTATTTTCTAAGCTAGTTCAAAGCCATAACATAGCATTTTGTAGCAGAAACTATTTTATTTTACAACATGTCTTTTAGAAAAGCGATCGAAAGCAAGATTGATAAAAATCAAAACCTTATATTTTTAGTTAGACAACCCTGTAGTTACGATGAGTATTTATGGACCTCTCTCAACCCTTTACACTGTAAGGGGAAGTATACACTGTAAAGAAAAAAATATGAGAATACAGCCCCAATATTTTCTCATCCGACTGTACACATAACCAACTTGTACCACGCACGAAATGGCACTGGAATATGTTTGACTCATATTTCCTCATCTTACTACCGACCATGAATTATTCATGAAGATATTCCCTACATCGGACATTTTTTGTACGAAGATGTTGCTTCCGAGCCTGATAACAATCTAGGTTCTTTAACAGTCCCTGAACATGGAATTTTCATTCTTCTTTTTATAGATTTGAATTGAAAGATTTTTGGTGTGAGTTTTCATAGTGAGATTTTACAGAATATAATAGAGACGCTCCGAGGCTCGGGAGCCGCGTGATGACTCCCGGCCACCGTAGGCGCGAGCCTGCAGACGGTGAGTAATGTGTAGCTCACCGCCCGATCAGGACCAGGCCTGCGCTGGACGACGCGTTCGTGTTCCACGCGCGCCTCAAAGAGATGTCGTCATTAAAGAAGCCTGCCGGGTTAGCGGGATTGTCCGAAAGGGCTACCGCTACCCCGGAACATAAAGGACTATGGAAGTAACATGGATGGGTTTTAATCTGAAAATTTCTTTCGCTCCACCTCCTCTTATTTATTTGATGATTTCCCACCCTCAGAAATAAAAAACTTACTAGGTACAGGGACCAGCACATCAAGTTACCACAATCTGTCAAATTTCTTTGATAGTATTTCAACTTTATTGCCAAGACATAAGGTTCATTTTTATTTGAGAAAATTTGACAGATAAGGATAGCTTGATGTGCTGGCGTCTGTACATGGGACTTAAACATAACTGGTGAAATGTATGATAAGTTCACCTCATCTGCATATCTCTTCGCGTAAACAGGCGTGATGTTATGTTTACAAATCTCGGGTCACAAAAGCCATCGCAAAGCCAATTCAATCGATGTTGTCAATCAGTTTAGATTAAAACAATTGTCATTTTATTTGCGTTACTTTTCATGACATTGCATTCAATACAACTTTGGAGCATCCGCCAGCACATCAAGTTACCACAAACTGTCAAATTGTCTCAATCAATTTTGAACTCGACAAACAACGTTTTAAGGATTAAAATCATTTTGAGAAATTTGACATTTTGGTATAACCTGAATCGTTGGCGATCGTATATTGTGTTCTTTCATAGTTCTTTTATTATTTCAGGCACGCGTTTCTTGTAGCGTCAAGTTTTTCCTGTTTGTTCTATATATTTTTGATGTTATAAGATGTGTAATGGGGGCCAAATTGGGTGTTATATTGACGAGTGATGTGAATGCTAATCGTGCAATAATGTGGGAATGAAAGATGCTGCAATATTTGGATTGTGAATATGGGTAGGGACAAAAGTTTTAAAACACAATATTATTTTTAAAAGATTTTAAGAGATTTTTTTTACCGGCTCTCTTTAGGGATCGACCAATTGGAACCGTGTACCTGGGTTGTCACGTTTAATAAGTGCCCATGTATTTGTATATGATACTAGCCTTAGCCCGCAGCGTCCCTCATGTGCACATCGGAAATTAAACACGGGATAAAAAGTGTGTGTGTTAATCCAGGTTGTAATCTATCTCTGTGCCAAATTTCATCCACTAATATGTATTAGTGTGATAAAATAATTTTAATTTGATAAGCATGTTTATTATTTATGTATTACGTAGCCGATTACGAGCTCAATCATCATTCTCTTGCCCTCATCCGAATTCATTTAGGGTCGGCGCAACATGTATTTTCCTTCAATACTTCTCTATTAGTCGTCATCTCGGTAGTCACTCCCTTTCTAGCCATATCATCTTTCACACAATCCATTCATTGGTTACGAGCTTAATGTGGTAAAGTAATTATACAGATAATTATGCACTTTATCAACCCATAAATTCCAAAATTAATTCATAACATTGTTATGTGTGACAACGCTGCAACTAGACAGGTTATATGAATATTAAAATATGACGTCATTGCCTCTATTGATGGATGTGCTGTTTCCAACGAACAATACAAAAGAGAGATAGGAACACCGACTGTATGGACGTATACGAAATAGGGTTTAAAAAATAGTATTTAGAATCTCTTTAGGTGGGGTTTGGGGCAGGTCAGTAGAACAGGAAGTATTAAAAAATACACTGTGCATTTCATATTTTTTTAAAACAAATATCCATATTGTTTAAATCCCGGACCGGGTTGTTGTAGATTCGTCACAAAGTAAATTCGTCACAAAAAAAATGTGTAAATTCGTCATATTAATTTTGTTTATTGTAAATTCACGTTATAATCCGCACCGATAGCAAAAAAATAAATAAACAATAAGTAGAATAAAAATGTTGTATATTTTTCATAATCACAGCTCGTTTACTAATTTACTTTACATTTACATAAAAATCTCAGTTTTCAAATGAATGATTTATAGCAATAATTTTGGTTGCAATCACTACTTTAAGAATATCATATTTGAAAAGAGGATCTGTGACGAATTTACTCATGTTTTTAATACGTGTGACAAATGTTTCAAAATAATTTATGACGAATTTACTTTGTGACGAATATACAACAACCCCATGGACCAGCAGCAAATTTAATAACGATGGGTTCAGTGGTAATAATTGTGGCTAAGTAATAACAGCCGCACTGTTATTACTTAGCCACAATTATTACCTCAATCTAAAGTAAAAATCCAATAGCTGTTCCCTCCATCTGGTCACATCTGTGTATTGCACCTGCTATAAACGAACCATTACGGAGAATTGAGCATTACGTTAAGCTGATACTTCTCTCATTTTACGTTTTTCATTAGATTTTCAATAGTAGAAATGACTGGGATAGGAACAAGAATAAAAATAAATTGAGATGGTGTTTTGTTTTGGTTAGCATACTGTGAATAGGAGGATAGTAATGATGGAGTGAAGCATCATTATTTTGTTTCAGTTTTTGTGGAGGATAGTTTATCATTATGCACACATAATACAATATAGCACAGCAGATATAATGCTTAGTAGGTATGTCTAGACTATTCAAATAAACTGTAGACGTCATCCAAAAAGAAGCCAAGCTCAATTAGGGCTCTTGTTTGAGGGTGGGAAATCACCAAATGACCCATCCCGCTCTGTGTGAGTGAGGGAGAAAGGGAGTGTCAGACTCTTGCTGTCTAAAGCCCATCTATGTTCTTTCCTTAGCCCTTTATTTTCCAGGGTAGCGGTAACCCTTTCGGACAATCCCGCTGAATTCATTGTGGCCAAAGAACATCACGGAAGCGTGAAAGATCCAGACGTAGATGGCATATCGAACTTGATATTTATCGGAGTGATTGGTCTATATTAGCTCAAGATTGAAGCATTGCCCTGCAGTTGATCAATACAGGCTGATTATTTCGTCTTTGAGATCGTCGTGACCTGCTGTAAAGCCACAAAAGCAAGCAAAAAAACAAGAAATTTAAATGGAAAGCAATCAATCGATGGCAGACCCAAGTAGGCCGCTGCGGAACAAATGGTGCGGAACAAGCTCCGCACCTGGGCTCCCCCTCTGACGCAGAGTCTCCGCCCTCAGCTGGTGGAGGAGGTGGTGAGCGCTCTGTTCCCTTCACGGGGGGAGCATACTCCCCCGCCTATGGCTCCGCCCGAAGTGGACCACGAGGACGACGACGACATCCCCGCAGTGACCGAGGTAGATCTGAGAGCGGCGGTTGGAAGGCTCAAGGCCAAGAATACCGCCCCAGGACCCGACGGCTTGCCAGGTAAAGCCTGGGTCCTGGCCTCAGGGGCTCTCGGGACCCGACTGGAGGCGCTCTTAAGCGCATGCATGGAGAGAGGCCAGTTTCCGCTCCGTTGGAAGACGGGGAAGCTGGTCCTCATACAGAAGCCAGGGCGCCCTGCGGACTCTCCGTCCGCATTCCGGCCCATAGTGCTGCTCAACGAGGTCGGCAAACTCTTTGAAAGAATTATTGCGGGCCGCCTCGTCGGGCACCTTGGAAGGACGGGGCCGGACCTTGCGGAATGCCAGTTTGGCTTCCGCAAGGGGCGCTCGACGGTGGACGCCATCATGCGCGTTAGAGCCCTCACGACGGGGGACGCGGTGTCCCAGGGTAGGGTCGTCGTGGCGGTGTCACTCGACATCGCCAACGCTTTCAACACCCTGCCCTGGAGTTGCATTGGGGAAGCACTCCGGTATCACCGGGTGCCGACCTACCTCCGTCGAATAGTCGGGGCGTACTTGACGGACAGAGCCGTCATCTACCCCGGTCGCGATGGGGAATGGAACCGGCGAGAGATGTCGTGCGGTGTCCCGCAGGGATCGGTTCTGGGGCCGTTCCTGTGGGACATCGGTTACGACTGGGTGCTGCGGGCCGACCTCCCTTAAGCGTTAGCGTAGTTTGCTACGCTGTCGACACGCTGGTCCTGGCGCAGGGGAGGTCGCATCAGGCGGCGGCCGACGCGATGACACGCGGGGTTGCGACAGTCGTTGAGAGGATCCGGCAGTTGGGTCTCGAGGTGGCACTGCACAAATCCGAGGCCATGTCCTTTCATGGGCCTCGGAATAGGCCACCATCGGGATCCCAACTTACGGTAGGAGGGGTTCACATCGGCGTCGAGACCACGATGAAATACCTGGGTCTGGTCCTCGACAGCCGATGGAATTTCATGGAGCATTTCCGACGTTTGGCCCCCGGCTGGAACGGACTGGGGCCGCCTTCAAGCGGCTCTTGCCCAATCTGAGGGGGCCAAACGCCTCCTGCCGGAGGCTTTACGCGGGGGTCGTGCGGTCCATGGCCCTATACGGGACCCCGGTGTGGGCGCGTTCATTGCGGCGACGAGCCGCTCACTATCTGAACGCGCCCCAAAAGGTGGTAGCCATTCGGCTAATCCGGGGGTACCGCACGATCTCGGGCGAGGCGGCAAGCCTCCTTGCCGGACTGCCGCCGTGGGATCTGGAGGCGATAGTCCTCGCGCGCCTGTTCGAGTGGCGCGCGGAGGTACTAAGCCGGGGGGAAACTCCGTTTCCGCAGCAAATTGCGGCGGAGCGGACGGACCTCCGGCGCGATCTCATGGCGGCCTGGAATCAGCGACTGTCGCAACCCAGCGCAGGGCACGCCACGATAGTGGCGGTAAGGCCCCTCTTTGAGGAGTGGCTAGAGAGGCGTCACGGCGCCCTCACCTACCGCCTGACGCAGGTCCTCACCGGACATGGATGTTTCGGGAGGTTCCTGCACATCATCAGGCGGGAGGAAACACCCGGGTGTCACCACTGCGAGGATCGCCCAGAGGACACGGTAGAGCACACGGTGCAAACCTGCCCCGCATGGGCAGAGCACCGCCGTGTCCTCGTAGAGGCGATCGGCGGCGGCGACCTCTCGCGCCCGGCCCTGGTGCAAGCCATGGTCCGGGGCGAGAGGGAGTGGGAGGCAGTCACCTCCTTCTGCGAAAAAGTTATGCTCGCGAAGGAGGTGGCGGGATGGGAGAGAGAAAGGTCCTCCCGTCCCAGCCGCCGCAGGAGACGCCCCGGGCGTCGGGAGCCACGTGACGACTCCCGGCCACCGTAGGCGCGGGCCTGCGGGCGGTGAGTAATGGGTGACTCACCGTCCGATCAGCACCAGACCCGTGCCGTACGGCGCGTTTATGTTCCACGCGCGCCTCAAAGAGATGTCAGCATATGAAGGGGCCCCTCAGGGCCAAACCTGCCGGGTAAGCGGGATTGTCCGAAAGGGTTACCGCTACCCCGGAACATAAAGGGCTACGGAAGGAACATGGATGGGTTTTAGTCAGTAAGAGTCTGACACTCCCTTCCGCTCCACCCAGAGCGGGAGCAGTCATTGGATGATTTCCCAGCCTTAAAAAAAAAAAAAAAAGTAGGCCGCTGCAAGCCTAATCTAGCAAGATGGGAGATTATTGACCCAAGCAACACACACTGCGTGTCCATTGCGTGTAAAAAGTGCCCATACCTTGTACTTCTGAAAGTCTAAATCAAAGTCAAATTTCATTCAAGTTAAATTTGACTTTGACTTTGATTTTAATAAAACTTACTACTGCTAAAACTTACTTTTACTTTTTTTTTTACTAAAACTCCACTGATGCTGCGATTGGTGTGTTCAGCTACTGGGCCAAAATCATCTAGTAAAAGCTACAATATTTTTACCTTTGCCTACGACGCCAAAAGAAAAACTCTATGACTTTACCCCTAGAAACCATAGGTTACAGACCTTTGTAAGGCTTACGAGAAGCCGAAGCCAGCTCGAAGACGGTCGTTAGACGTTTGGAAAGAAATGAGGCAGTATAACTAATGTGTATCTCTATGGACTATACTAGTGCATCTAAGGACAACACCCGGTTGGTGCAGGATTGCAGAACATGGAAACAAAACATTTTGGGCTATGGGTTTGGATGGGTTTGGTGAAATGAACACCTTGAACTCTAGACAAAATCAAACTGGTTGCTAAGTAAATTAGGTAATAATTTATAATGTGTACCATATTATTTTATTATATTGGAATAACTTCTCACACATTGATAAATTTATTATTATTAACTTTTAGAACATTTGTAAATATGTGAGCACCATGTACTTATGACATAATTAAGTTTACATGCCTTTGCTATGTGTTTTTCTTTTCACCTCTTGTGGTGTATTGTTTTTATTCTGGTTTTTGCATCGTCTAGACATATAATGTTATAATTTCATGTATACAAAACATTGTAAAACACTTTTAAAAGAGTAACGGTGGAGTTTCTTGCCCATTCTACTCCACAGGAAACTACCTTTTGGAAGGGGCGACTAGAATCAATTCTATTCCTTGTTCATTTTTGTCGTTCAAAAGTGACTTTCTTGTGCCTATTTGAAATAAATGATTTGACTTTGACTTTGAACTATGTCCCTGTTTGAACAATGCTATATAATATTATGTATATACACATATAAAATGTCTGGAGGTGACTGACTCTTAATAATGGGCCCCCAAAAACTGTTGCTAGCTCGTAGCGACAAAGGGGCAAATTATTATTATTGCCAAGCAACAACATTTTTTTTACTTTCATGCTCACATAATTATAGGTTTAATAAGTGCTTCTACTGCTTTAGCACAGTGTGAACTACCACATTGTGTTTCAAATAAAAATACACGGTATGTTCTCATTCACACGGTATATTTTTGGAAGGCGTTTAAAAGGCTGGTTCTTAACATAAAATAAATAATTGTTGTGTGCAAAGAAAGGTGTTGTACGTTTCTAACGAAATTGCATTTGAATTCTAAATATTTATTCTGACAGAACTCATTTTGAATTGTTAAAGGGTGTTGTTAAAATTACAAACTCTTTGAGACATGGGTGCACTCGAGCATAAATAAATACACTTACAAAATTCAAAAGTGATTTTATTGCGTTTGCAATTTTATGAAAACAACTTTTTCTCAGCATGATTAAGTCTCGTGGATAAGTACTAACAGCCGCACAGGTCGATCCACCAGGTTAAGCTACGTTTGCCGTGGTTAGCCGTGGATGGGTAACCATCTTTACATACCGAGACTCCTCGAAAAGCACGTTAAACCGTTGGTCCCGGATGTCATTTGTGCATCTTTGACAGTCGTTACGGGTAGTCAGAAGCCCGAAAATCTGACAGCCAGTGTTATCAAGGGGTATCGTATGGCCCAGTTCCTGGGTTGTGGTGGTCAGATAGGCAGTTGCTCCATGTAAAATACTATTCAGCTGCATCCGGTTAGACTGGAAGCCGACCCCAACTATGTTGGGAAAAGGCTAGATAAATGATGACCTTTTTCACAGCTTAATGTATTTCAGTTTGACAGTTCAACAACATTCATTGCGTAATTTACGTTGAAGGGCAAACACAATTTTCGAACATCGGAAGCAAAGGTATTAACAATAGGTACCCTTCAAAATCAAATAACGAGCTACGCAATTAGGGTGTGGATTGATAAATATTTTTTTAGGTCAGTATAATTACATTTCAATGTTCAATTAAAATCAAAGTTAAAAGTTTCAATTAAAATCAAATTTCGATCAAAGTTAAAAAGCGTTCCATTCCACCAATTATAATTTACCCAGTTCTAACATACCTAGACCAAATTCCCAAAAACTTTGTTTTGAAATTATCGAAACGTTCCTAGAATTACAAATGGTAGAAGATTGACCTGAATAATTAAATACTCGATTGTTTAATGTAGGTATCGATTTAAATTGAAATAGATTGAAGGTTTCTTATAACTAGATAGCTTCACGGAATTGTTAGGTACAGAAGGGTTACTCCAAACAACAAGCTAAAACAGTGGCAGGCAAGCATAAACGCGTACGTGCGGCAATATCAAACAAATGCCGGTCGCGAGTGCACATGCACTCACTGTACGTGACGCGTGTCTATAAGTGCGTGCGTTTTCAAATTAAATCAAATCTTTTATTCAAACTACGCTGAAAATCAGCACTTTTCGAAGGTCAAAGTTATGTACATAAGACAGTCCACCCTTCACCACTTCCTAGTGCTTTAGCTGGGAAGAATAAATGGCGCAACAAACTCCCCAGCAGCACAGCTGTCTGTTTACTTGGAATAACTTGACTCTACACATTTATCGTATGAGAAGTAATTAACATTACAAAACACATCATATTAAAATCAATCATTTGCCACATGTCAGCTAGCACACGCCAATATACCAATTAAAACATTGAAAACTAACTGTACTCAAGCTTAAATAAAAAAAAAAGAATAAAAGAGCCTCCAGGTAAAAGGGCGTGCCCGCTTACATGTGCAATGCTGTACTATGTCCTAACAGCCGTAACTCGAAGTTACAAATGATAAACTAGGGCCATCGAAGTAAAATCAATCAATTAGTGCCTAATAAGTACTAAAAAGAATCAGGGTAAATAAATATCACCAATTTTCGAGGTCACTATGCTAACCACATATGGCAATACAACTCATTAACTAAACCATTTAGTTCATTGTATCTAGTCAACCTTCTGTTCGTATCGAATTTGTTGTACCACTATAAAGCTAACCGTTTCTTGGTAAATAAGCGATAAAGATGAATCGATTTTCAATCTAGGTTAGCAAGGGGTTGGTAAATGTTCGTGAGAGATTAGACTTGCTGTGGTAAACGGTAGATAGACTGCATATTAAAGTGGAGGGGTTGTGTCTTAACAGGAGCTCGTGGCCAAGTAATAACAGCCGCACAGATCGATGCATCAGGTTAAGCTCCACTTGCCGGGGTTGGTCCGTAGATGGGTGACTATCTTTACATATCAAGACTCCTCCGTGCCTCGGAAAGCATGTTAAGACGTTGGTCTTGACTGTCAGTCGTAGAACTATGACAATCGTTGCGGGTACTCGTAGTCAGAAGCCCGAAAGTCTGACAGCCAGTCTTACCAAGGGGTATCATATATTATTACCCAGCATGTGAAGCTAAGTCAGAGGCCCATGGGCAGCATAAAAACTCTGACACCAGGTTAGTCAATAACAATACGAAAAGAAAAAAAAGGTGTGTACATAAATAATTAAAAAATAAAATAAATAAACTGCAGCAGATTTTGTTGTACACTATTGAAGTAACAATAAATTAAGTTTATATTTTATATGAAAAGAATTTCAGATTTTTATTATTTCTGTATTCATTATACAAACACTTGTTTGCATAATATCTGCATTGTTTTCACGTCGATATTTGTATACCTGTGTACATTTTCATAAAATTCTGAAAAAAAAAGCATTTAGTAAGTACCTCATAAGGTACACAAATCTTAAATAACGTGGTAGACGTAAATAATTAACCTAATTAGCGCCACGCCACTGTCAGCAATAGCCGACAAGAAAAGATACATTTTTTATGACTTGGCGTGGGAGGCGACGCGTTTACGCTCTGGCGTTCAAAAGGTTAAAAGGTAGAAAACAGAAATATTTCAGAACAAAATGACTCTTAATAACTCATTTAGCCACCTTAAAAATAAACATTACACAAGACGGGACCCTTATGTTTTCATTAAGAGACACTTAGCAGAACAAAAGACTTTAGAGCGTGGCATTTTAGACCTTAATTGGCAGTATTAATGTGTATTTTAAAACAACTTACCTTCTTGGATAAAGACTTCTTCGTTTAGTATTTTTGACGTGGTTAGTCCAAACTTAACACGTTGAACGCCAACGCGGTCACCGTGTGTCCGACAAACACTAGTTTTTCTATTGTGTCTGCTGCGTGGCAGTCAATGACTTAAGCAAAGTCATTTGTAAGCGGGATTGTCCAAAAGGGTTACTGCTACCCCGGAACATAAAGGGCTAAGGAAGGAACATGGATGGGTATTAGTCAGTAAGAGTCTGACACTCCTTTCTCCCGGAGCGGGCGGATTCATTTGATGATTTTCCACCACCCAAAAAAAAGGCGTAGGCGTATTAACGTGTCTTCTTTATAAACAACTTACCTTCTTGGATAAAAACTTCTTCGTTTATTGTTTTTGAAGTGGTTGGTCCGAGACCTACAAGGTTACAACCTGACCCAATTTAATTCTCTCTCGTATCTTACGCCGCGTATCTTTCAAAGACAGTAATGCCTAATTTCTTATTTATACTAATAAAATTAGTGGGCATTGCGCCTAAAGATATTTTTTGTAAGTACATTCTTCGCTTGAATTTTCTTTCATCTCGTGGCTTTGAGGTTTCATTCCATGTTTATAACAGCACCACTCAAAAATATTCTTCTCTCTTTTCGTGTGGTTAGTGATTAACTTGGTGAGTTTTTATGCTGTCCATGAACCTCTGACTTAGTCGTCGGGCTGTCAAGTTATAGCTCTCGAGTTCAAACCCAAGGCACCTCTGATTTTATGGATTCAAGTGCGTATTAAAATTATCACTTGCTTAAAAATCGGCGAAGGAAAACATCGTGCGGAAACCAGGATGTCTGAGAGATATTTCACATATTTTATTGTGCACTCAAAAATAATGAAATTCCTGTTTAAATCGCAAGAAATTCATTGACCAAAACGCCTACTTATCTCGTTCTTTAGAAATCATGTTGTGAATAAAACTCTTGGCCCCTATATTACAAATTAAAAACTAATAACCATTTTCGCAATAATCTTTGTCTGTAAATGTTCCGACATTTTGTACATTGTGCATGTATCAATAAAATAAACTCTTTCCAAGTTGGCGCTATGGCCGGGAACAGCAAAGTAATATTCTGCAAGCGGAATTGTTAAAATTCCAAAAAAAAAATTGATGAGATTCACAGTACGCTGTCCATTTTTGGTTTACCAAAAGCGGTTTGAATTTATGTGCAACTTAATTTTTTGTTATATTTTGAAACTGGTCAAAGAATCAACGGAACTCCGGGTCAGCGAGACTGTGCGAAGGAACATGGTTCTTTTTTTTTTGGGGGTGGGAAATCATCATATATGACCCTTCCCGCTCTGGGTGGAGCGAAAGGGAGTGTCAGACTCTTACTGACTAAAACCCATCCATGTTCCTTCCTTAGCCCTTTATGTTCCGGGGTACCGGTAACCCTTTCGGACAATCCCGCTTACGAAACACGAATAGCCTGAATTTGTATATTTTCGGCCGGACACCTGGCAACCTTTGTCAGGCCTCATCTTTGTCGGAAATCACAGAGCGGGAACAGTGCGTGCTAATGTAACATATCTTTGAATTTCCGGTTCTAGGACATGCCATTTCCTCACGTTATGATAACATCTAATAAATATTTCTTTCTGTCTTTCCAGAATGTGTCACCACCCACCACATCCGGACCCAAACAAAAGAAGATAGCAGTGCCTAAAATGACTATTAATTTAAGTATACCATGTGAAGTGCTACCAATGTGACCACATTAAAGTGCCAAAACAATGCTTTGCTGTAGAGGACTCAAACTACTCTACGCCACTATTGTTCTGTTACTTGAAGCCGAGTTGCTAGTGAACACGGGTGCTATGGAATCGAAAAGGTCTTCCATTTTGGTCGCGCAGAATGCAGACGATCTGAAATCGTTGGAGCTGTGTACGACAAGGAATCAGCAACGTCTTGGGAGTGTTTTTGGGAATTTTACGAGGCACCACAAGAAAGGTAAGACTGTGTTCATTATTTTTAAAAATAGTTTGTTGATACCCCTAGTAGGCATGATCACTAGCGCATCTAGTTATTCCAAACTGTCAAATTTCTCCAAAAGTTTTTTGATATTTCTTTCTTTATTTTTGTATTGATCCTGGTCTTAGCTTCACATGTTGTTGAGAAATTCTCTCAGACATGCTGGTTTCCTCACGATGGTTTTTTTCACCGTTATTCAAGGGTGTGATAATCATACAATACGCACATAAAATCTGAAAAGTTATAGGTGCGTACCTTGGGTCCGAACTCGAGACCTAAGACTTGGCAGTCCAATACCACTAAAGCACTAGGAATATCTTAAGTTCAAAATAGAATGAAAAAAATTGACAGTTTATGGTAATTTGATATGCTGGTGACTGTACATGGAAGTAAAGCATTAGCTGAAGCGAATCTCTTGCGCGTTGTGGTACGAAATGAGTTCGCACAGACTATGTCAACTAGCTTGGTATAGGTAAAGTAAGGTCTACGAATAACAGCCGTGACCAAAAGCCGAATATACTTTCCGAGACGAGAACGGTTTTCTATATTTGATAAGTTGACTAGGTCCACGAACCGACCGCGGCAAACGAAGCTTAACCTTCATTGGACCCAAATAATTTAGATACGAGCCAAAAAACATTGAAATTTAAAAATTCTGTAGTATCCAAGATAAAGAGTGAAGCAGAGAGTGATTTAGTGATTGTCAAATAAAACAATCATCATCTGCCTAGCCTTTTCCCAACTATGTTGGGGTCGGCTTCCAGTCTAACCGGATGCAGTTGAATACCAGAATTTTACATGGAGTGACTGCCTATCTGATATCCACAACCCAGTAACAGGGCAATACGATACCCCTTGGTAAGACTGGCTGTTAGATTTTCGGACTACTGACGACCCGTAACGACTGTCAAAGATGCACAAATGACAGCCGGGACCAACGGCTTTACGTGCTTTCCGAGGCACGGAGGAGTCTCGGTATGTAAAGATGGTCACCCATCCAGCGTAGCTTAACCTGGTGGATCGACCTGTGCGGCTGTTAGTACTTAAGCTTTGGAGCTCCGGTGAAATAAAACAATATGGCAGTCAAAACTTAATTAAAAAGGTGACTGGATGTTCTAACTGACGTGAATAGTACCGTGACTATAAATTCCTAATCATGGAAACAATCGACACGCGGAGTCGTGTCCGCGTCCCGCGTTGGATTTACCACAGTGTTACTAGAGCTTTATACTTAATTGGCAAAATGTGATTGGGTTGTATACACCTCTAGCAACTACTAAAAATAATGCAGCCGTTATGTTCTGCGTTGAGTTATTTACTAAACACAACACAATGAATGCTTAAGTACACGGTGCGCCCTTCCAAATTGTAAACTACGATAACATTGCCCACCCATCCAAAATTAAAACGTTTGAAAGTATTTGTGTAAGTAATTACAAAGCGCCACCAAGACTCACAACGCATGTTGCTGCCGTAAGACATATACAAACTCTTTCGTAAGGATGTGACTACAAACATTAGAACAGTATTTTGGAGAGGCGTGCCATGTTATTGTAGTTTATCTCTACTAAGTTACGGGTGAAGTATTCATACTGAGAAGAGGGTACAAACACATTATTAATGGGGTTTCCATGACAACCAAGTGCGTCTGCAACTTTTTTCGTGTTACTGCGACTTTTTTCGTGTTAGTAGTGTCAAAACGAAAAAGGAACGCTAACAGCGTTTGACGCGACAGATGATAGCTAATATTCTTGATAATAAGTTATTAGTAGGTAATTACTTATTATGTTTCTATTTTATATTACATTTTTTCAGTTTAAAAGTAGTATAAAAATGCATCCAAATCTGTGATAGTCTGATGATCATGGATCAATGATCGTCAGACTGGGAGCCAACCACCAAATTTTAAAGCAGATTTTTTTTTAATATTACTCCAATGTGAGAATGAGACGGAGC
This sequence comes from Hyppa rectilinea, assembly GCA_951799385.1. NCBI lineage: Eukaryota > Metazoa > Arthropoda > Insecta > Lepidoptera > Noctuidae > Hyppa > Hyppa rectilinea. The sequence continues at coordinate 9,375,616 of OX637324.1, read as the reverse complement.
TATACAATCTCTTTTCCATGGACAGTAAAGCACTTTTACTACACCTTTAACAAATCGATCTTCCTAGCTTCAATCTAACCAGATGCTTCTAAATACCAGTATTTTAATATTTGCAACTGCCCACAATCCAGTTACTGAATAACGCGATACTCGATGGTAAAACTAGTAGTCGGAGTTTTGGGCCAAAGACACTTTCCGAAACAAGGACAGGTCTCAATATTTGATCCACGAACTGACTGCGGCAAACGAAGCTTAACCTTCGTTCGACCCATGCTGTTATTATTTAGCATTTAAAGATTGTGTTGTATCCAAAGGTAAAAAGTGAAGCATAGCGTAATTTGGTGCTTTTCATATAAATCAATATGGCAGCCTAAACTTATTTAAGAGATGTCAGGGCCAAGCCTGCCGGGTAAGCGGGATTGTCCGAAAGGGTTACCGCTACCTCGGAACATAAAGGGCTAAGGAAGGAACATGGATGGGTTTTAGTCAGTCTGACACTCCCTTCCGCTCCACCCAAAGCGGGAGAAGTCATTGGATGATTTTCCAGCCTGAAAAAAAATAAAAAATCCTAAACTTATTTAAAAAGGTGACTGGATAAGGTACCAACATAATAAAACTATGAATATTGTGATCCATGGAAATAAGTTAATTAAAGCTTTATTTGTGCACTTTATATTAACGTATGTTTCCTAGAACCAAAACCTGGCCCCATTATCCAAAGCGTGTCCAAAGTTTCTAAACGCAAATTTATTTCCAGGAAAACCTAGAAACTAATATTCTTTCCGAAAAATTCTTTCCGAAAATATTTTATTTTGAATTTGTAGCTTAAATCCGAGAATTGTAGGAAATTCTACAAAAGATTCTATTGAAGACGTAGCGGCGCTTATCTATATTATTACGTCATAAGAATGGACATGAGCTTTGCGAACGGAGCAACGTTAGGACCGGGAGTTATTTGAAATGAAACTCTAGGATAAAAGACTATTCCGGGAACTGTGATGGATATTGGTTGTTGGCTGTAAATGTGATTTCATGTACCAAAAAACTTGTTTGTACCACATTCCGATGTTATCAGGACAGAACTGGGGGCCGCGACAAGTGTCAATCGCTCCGTGTCGATTCGATTACCAAAAATGTTGATTGAACAATTCGTTATCTGAGCGATTTGTATTGTCAAGAACGCCACTTGTCAACGCATTTGTATGCGAATATTGATCGAGTTTCGTTACACGGTTTGACATTGTCAAGCACTTAGCAATCGAAAACGATTGAACACGTGACATTTCGAAACATACATTTCGGATTTATCTAATTTCGTTATCGTTAGTGAAAATTTGACTTTGTCTGGGCCCCTTGAATACTGCTATCTATTCACTTAATAGATTCCGTTAATCGCTTACCACGGCTCCCTCGTGCATTGAGACTGTGGGCTGTTTCTAACGGAAACTTTGCGACCTAGTGACACAGTGTATCTACAGGGTGAGTTGCGATGAAATATGGGCGAGAACTGCATAATTAAGAGCAGAAAGAAAGAAGAAAAGACAAACTTTTTATTCTGGACACGGACAGAAAATATAAAGAAACAATAATAATTAAAAAAACAAAACAAAAAAAAGTAACAGTTAAAAATTAAGGCAAAAACAAAAAGATTGAAAAAAAAACAAAGAACTGTGCGAGGCCAAAAAGGCCCCTATCTCAGAATAATGCTGAACGAGTTGAGACTTCAGAAGTTCAGAATACGATTTATAATATTTACTACAATACGTTATTAAAGGTTACTAGAAATGGATTCGTTATATGAATACATTTGTGTATCCAAGAAAACGGAAACCACTTCGAGCAACTAATTAGTTTAGTTAGTTTACCATTTTTTGTAAATAATTGAAATAATTTGAGATTTCATGATTTTCCTATCATTTAATTTATCAAGTTTGTTCGAGAGATTTCATCCTGATTATTGATCCTAACAATCGATGCAATAAAAGAATATTAATGATATTATATTCGTGATATTTAAGAATAAGGGGAATGTTGTGACCCAGTAACTGGGTAGTGGATTTAAAATAGGAAGTCGCTCCCTTAAAAATACTGGTGTCTAGCTGCATTCGGTTAGACTGAACTAGACTTATTGCTTTTTTATGTTTTTATAAAAAATATTTAAAAATGTGTAAGAACCTATCATTTATACAAAATAAAATAAAGGAAATTAAAGGTTAATAATGTTTTGCCGACATGTAATTATAATACGTATTTTCTTTATGCTTTGATGTTATTAACAAGAATAATTATTATTATTTCTTCCTTCTTAGATATTTTTTCTAAATTTTCCTTGAGACCGAGACTAAAGTCTATCACTGCCATGATGTGAAAATTAATATACCAAAAATTAAAACGTAGTATTGAGTGGTTACTGTCTATTTTTTTTCTAAGATTAATATATACAATTATGGGTGATGAACATGTTATTCACGTAATTTTGAAGAATATTTAGAAAAATATGATATACTATAATATAGATTTCTTAAAAAAATATTTGGACAAGTATCATCAACCAAAGAAATATATACACATACATAAATTGAATTCTTAACGCTTCTTTTTTAAAATCCATTAAAAAAACCACCTGTATACAGTAAAACTTACACAATTCGATACACTCTGTATAGAACATACAGTAGGTACTTCTAAAGTACTACAAGTAAACTCCAAGCGTTGCGTTTGAATTCTCCAACGATATAAAAGTCAGAGGGTAGACTAATATAGCGTACATTATTTGAATCTTTAATTATTAAAGTAATACGTGGGAACGTTTATTAATTGATCATGCGCAAGGGTCAAAATTCGATAACATTTCTGGCAACTTTAATCTACTGTCGTCTTTGTGTGGTTAGTGACGAACTTGGTGTCAGAGTTTTTATACTGCCCTTACTGACTTAGCTTCACAGGCTATTGAGAAAATCTCATTTTCATTCATTTATTTTACATGGAGCGACTGACCTCAACAAAACAGTACCTGGGTAATACGACACCCCCAGGTAAGACTGGCTGTCAGACTTTCGGGCTTCTGACTACACGTAACCACTATCACAGATCCACAAATGACAGCCGGAACCAATGGCTTTTTTTTTTTTTTTTTTAGTCTGGGAATCATCCAATGACTGCTCCCGCTCTGGGTGGAGCGGAAGGGAGTGTCAGACTCTTACTGACTAAAACCCATCCATGTTCCTTCCGTAGCCCTTTATGTTCCGGGGTAGCGGTAACCCTTTCGGACAATCCCGCTTAGGAACCAATGGCTTAACGCTGGCTTAACTTTTCGAGGCACGGAGGCAGAAGCGAGTCTAATAAAATATTGCCAAATCATGCCGACTCCAACCCGTGTTTAGCGCCCCTGGCAAAGAGTAAAAATCCATCAAAAACAATCACCGATTCACCACAGGCCTCACGATGACATAAATTCATTGTCCAACAAATACCCATCGGTCACGTCATCATTGGGCGTCCTTTACCCTACTAATCCGGGCTGATTGCCGACGGGATTACCTGGAAGCCGCCTTTGTATTACTGTTATGCTATTAGGCCGTGAATGCCGTGATATTACTGCGATGACGTCAGTTATAGAGGTCATTCAGGGTAAACAATTGCGTGTGTTTAGTCTTAAAGCGCATGGTAAGATTGATGTTGGTCGAGGTTAGTAGTTTGAGGTGATTTGTGTTGTTTTTGGGATGGTTTCGATAAAGAACCCTGCAGACAGGTGCGACGCGACTGCTGTAGAACAATTTCTTTGAAAATCTCACACAGAGAAGAATCGCGTCGAACCTGTCTGCGGGGGCTTTAAATAAGACACGTAGGTTGTAATACTTTGACCTTTAGCTGGCTTAGTGTAGTACAGAGTTTCAATAGAATAAGAGGTCAGTGTATACTGGTTTTGTTGTAACTGTGTGCGGCTTACCGCATAAGATTAGGATATCCGTTAAGATTTATGTAAACGAATCTAATGTAGGTATTTCATGCTATTAAGCCATTGTGGTTACCACTGCCCCGGAACACAAAGGGCTAAGAATAGAACACCGGTGGGTTTTAGTCAGTAAGAGTCTGACACACCCTTCTGCTTCAAACAGAGTGGGAGGAGATATTTGATGATCTTCCATGCTTAAAAAAAAATGAAAATACCGAATTGTAATCACCAATTGATTAGTCTATAGAAGATCAAATTCTTCGAATGAATTTATCAACAAGCATGTATAGAAGATCACTTGAGCTTCAAAATTAATGTAAATATAAAATGTTTTTCTATTTACTAAAACAATCATAAATCAAATGTTAATGTGCTTAAAAATACGATCGGATTTCCTCTCAAAACCCCACTCAAAAATGATTAAGTGTATCTTGTATCCAATTATTTAAAGCTCCGATGTGTGGAGCAATATTAAAAGGTAGAGGCTAAGATAATAAATGAACAAGATATAATTGAAATTGAAGATGATACTCAATATATTATTAAATCTAAAAACGAATATAAAGAACACGCAATATCACTATAATTTGAACTTTGATTAAGAGGATTTTTGATTTTTTGATTTGATTTGACACAAGTATTTAATTAATTTATTAAAATGGTATATACAATATAATAACATAATCTAACACACGTATTGTATAATTATCACTTGCTAAAAATTAGTGAAGGACAACATCGTGAGGAAACCAGCATTTCTGAGAGATATCTCTCAACAGCATGTGAAGCTAAGTCAGAGGCCCATGGGCAGCATAAAACTCTGACACCAGGTTAGTCACTAACCACACGAAAAGAAGAAGGAAGAAGATCTAACACAAACACTTAAAAGAATTAAGGTACAAGTATGTAAAACTAATAAATAATTAAAATATGGCGTCGAAAAATTCCTCCACATCGCTGTCGACTATAGTAATGCACCCAATAGACTGGCGGTATTGCCACATTGTATGGCAATGCTAGCCCTCTGACCAAGGTAAAAGCCAGCGTTGGATCACGGGAAGTGTTAACTAGCCGTTTGGAGATTTTTTTAACAAACTATGAGCAATTGGACCCTTCGGTCCGAGAGTTTCAACCCCAAACGGATCGAAAATATAGTAGGCATGTAATAACAATAATGCACTTGCGAGAAAAAAATCACATCAAACTACATTCAAAATGCAAATAAAACAAAATATTTAAACAGTTCTTTAAAATAAAATGTGTACTACGTGTTTCGGAACAAATTATCATACCGTTAATAAAAGGACCACTTAGACCTGCCACTCAAGCATTGTTGTAATTTTCAACATTATTTCTCGTATTTCCATTCCACATTTAAGAGTTTTACGGTGCTCGTCAAAGTATTACCTTTCTACGTGTGGTGTCCGAATTTAAATGAATATTAATGTTTTGTTTTCTTTTGCAGGTCACCGAAGAAGAACAACAACAACTTCACCATCTCCAACAACAGTTACCTTCTCAACAATAAACGGAGAAGAACCTACAGAAGTATATACAACAACAGAATATGTTCTAACAACATATCCAAAGCTACCCAAACCACTTCGCCTCTCCTCACTATTAGATAAAGAATATAATGATGATGTACATAATATAGATAACATAATAGATGAAGTTACATTAGGTAGAGGGAGACATACTAAACATGATAGAATAACAGATAAAGAAATTATACAAGAATTAGATGAAACTGCGCTATCTAAGTCTATGAATAAAGTTAAAAAAATGTACAGAGATTCTGCGGGTTCCACCTTTAATAAGTTAAGTGGGAAAGGTGGAAAACCTGGTATATTTTTGACCGAAAACTGTACGACAGTTATAGCTCAAATAGGTACTACAGCGATATTGCATTGTGAAGTTAGTGATATCACAGAGAATACGGTAAGTTGAAACAAACTTTTTTTATTATTAGATATAGTAACAAATCAATTCAGCAAAAGTAATTGCTAAAACCATTTTTTCCATTCGAAGTATGTATATTCATCGGATATAAAACAAGTTTTCTTGATATGTTATAACTCTAGAATTATATTCTATAAATAGAAATAATACAAAAATTCTAATTCACACAACAACTACAAATATGTGGTCCAAACATGCATCGTTTCGAAGATATCATCAATCAAAACTAATTTATCACGATTGTAATTCATTGATCCTTATTGAAAGCTGAAAAAAAGCGACGTTATCATATTTCAGGTTAGGGTGTTTTACATTAATAAACGTGACTTTGAAGAATTATTTTGAATAAAACACGAAAACAAAAGAAAAATACATAATTGCAAAATAATTCATTTATGCCAGTTTATTTGCCTTTGGTATGATTACCCTAGAGTTATGACATATCAAAAAAACACCTTGTGTTCTAAAACCTATTAAATTCTTGACGTGGTCGAACGCTCCACTTTGATTATATTTTTTTTATCCACTCTATCTAGGCTATCAAACATAAACCCACCAAAAATTCAGTTAAGCTAAGGATAATCGAAACAGAAAATTGAAAGCTTGTATTTTATTAAACGAGTTCCCACAAAATTCCAACGTCCAATATACTGTAACAATCAAAACGAAATTCTTCAAAAAGTTTCTAACAAAACCGAGTATAAACACGCATAGAACTTCGGCTGTAACTTTATAAACTCTTGAATGACTTCCAAAACTCCAACCAGAATGTTTGTTGTTTCGTTTATAGCGAGAATTACAAAAATTTGTTTAGCTGAATTCATAACTCGTATAAACATACATGGGTAGTCAACGCGTTCTATATCGTAATTGTTATGAATAGCTCTTCCAGATTGTTGCGTGAACTTTCCAAAATGTTTTTTTGGGTTTACTGTTATGTTTCGTTCTTTCTGTTTAAATGAAATATATATAAATCAGAATTTATGAGTGATCATTGTTACTCAACTTCTTCTTCTTTGTGTGTGGTTAGTGACTAACCTGGTGTCAGAATTTTTATACTGCCCATGGGCCTCTGACTTAGCTTCACATGCTGTTGAGAATATCTCCCAGACATGCTGGTTTCCTTTTAATGTTTTCCTTCATCGATTTTTAAGCAAGTGATAATTAGAATACGGTAAAATCAGAGGTGCGTGTCTGGGTTTCTCAAGTAAGAATTTGATATCATTAAAATGTTTAGAATTCAATGCTTTCAAAATTTCAGAATTGTTACCACTAAATTCAAAACTTTTATTAGAAAAGTTAAGGCCCTTGCAGACAGGCGCGACGCGTCAGTACAACATGACTCAAGTAGACAACTTCTATGAAAACCTGTTCTGCCAGAATCACTTCGCCGCCGCGCCGTCGCGTCATGGCTGTTTGGTAGAGTCTTTATACTGCGCAAGCAAGATGATAAAAGAATTCGATATACAGTTTTAAGCTTAATGTTTTCTTGCAGGTGACTTGGATAAGAAGAAAAGACTACTCATTGCTGTCAGTTGGTCTGGTCACGTATAGTGCTGACAGCAGGTTCTTCTCAGCTCATGGAAGACATGTTAAGGTATGATTTTATATGGCTTTATAAGCCAACAATGTTTCCACTTCTGAGATATACTCTTTTATCTGAGAGAGGAAGTAGCCTGTATTAAAACAGGCAGAACGTTTTAGTTCTAGCACATAGTGGTGATGAAAACATAATGTAGACAAAGTAAAGTCCCAACGTAAACGTGACATCAATCAACGCAGCCTATTGCAGTCCAATGCTGGACATAGGCCTCTCCCAGGCTGCGTCACAATACCCTGTCCTCCGCCTTCCGCATCCAGTCAGCTCCAGCCACCTTCTAACCAAACTTGACATAAATGTTCATTAACTCCTATTGCATATAATACAATGGACACCATTCTAATTACTTTTAGTTTTCACTATAGTCCTCTTTGGCTCATACAGTTAGGTACTTACTATTAATAAACAATAACATACAACTAATTTATAAACATATCACCATATTCAATTAAAACCTAATTAATACACTTGTAAAACAGTGATGTGGTTTTGTATTCATAATAATTACTTGGTAATGTGAATGCACCGCGAAGTGGGCTGGACATTAATTTAGCGGTCGTTAGTGGGTGAATAGGCTAAATTAACAGCTTTAACCCAAATTGGATTTTTCCAGTAAGGGTCAGGAAGGGATTGTGATTTGTTTTTTTTAGAACGAGACCTGTGGTGGTCGCTAGGAAGCATTATAGCCGCAAAGTCAAAGTGAAATCATTTTTTTCAAATATGCACTAGAAAGGTACTTATGAACGTCATAATGAACAAGAAATAGGATTGATTCTAGACGCCCCTTCCAAAAGGTAGTTTCGTATGTAAAAGTAAGTTCACCTATGACCACTTTTAAGTATTCTCATTTTCTCTAAAGTTTATCTTAAAGATAAATGTTAATTTTGTATATTCAGTAAACGAAATCTTGGTTTGTAACAACGACAAAAAAACTATTTATAACTATTATTAGAAAATCAAATCCGAGAACCTCCCTTCTCTGAAAAATTAAAAGATTCAGATGAATCGATTTGAAATGGATAATCTGAATTATGATTTTAATATACAAATAATTATAATAACTGTCTTTGGGTAACATTATTGTAATTTTCTTTTACCTCTAACTTTTTTTAAAATAAATGATAGCTTATGTTAGTTCCTGAATGTTCAGTTTTTTTTATTGTTGAAAAATTGGTTAAAATCGGTCCAGTACTTTCGGAGCCGAATAGGTCTAAACAAACAAATCTTTCCTGTTTATAATATTAGTATAGATATTATACATTTTTCATTCAATCCAATACAGACATACACTATTCAAACATAAAAAGAAATTCAAACCCCAAGACACAAATCAACTCGACATTAAAATGTAAGTCAAATACGTAATAGTTCAGACTCAAGCCTCCTCAGTCAGCATTTTACATCAAATGAATCGATGGAGTCGTACAGGTCAATGAATTCGATCCCGGTCAGCGCTATCTAAAATCGTTGGAGAGAGAGGAATTTATAAAATTAAATGTGAATGGTTCCCAATGTAGTCTCAATATTGGAATTTATAATAAAGCACAGATAATACGGTTGACTGATTTGGAGACGTGGATAGGTCTAAATTGAGCAAAGTACAGCCTAGGGGATAATACAGTTTCGATCAGGTCTGGTAACTGCTCAACACTTGAAACGACCCTTTTTATATATTTTCTTTTTGTTCCCTTTGCTATGTGTGTAAATTGACAGTCGAGAAAATTTTATATCTATATAGTCTTGTTTCAATCGTTTGTAATAACATCCGTGACTTACGATGGTTCGGTCCTAAGCAGGAACTTTACTTTGTGTATTTAATTTCATCACTCAAAACGGTTTAGGAAAACATCGTGAGGAAACCGGTATGTCATAGAACCAAAAATTCTAAGACGTGTGTAGTAGATTATGGCCCACTACTTCTCACAGAGAGGAGGTCTGTGTCCCAGCACTGGGAATATTATGTATGTTATGTAATAGTGTGTGATGAAGTTTCATACAAATATTTGAACGAAACAATCTTTAACCTCAGTATTTAATAAATCTCCTATTTAAGTTACGCCCCGAGGAACGACAAAAACTCAAGCGTTCATGAACTTTTAAAAGTTAGAAACGGCGGAGTCTAATCTAGAGAAATTAGTAAAATATTCCTTGCGGGGCAAGCGGAAGTAATTAATCGCTTGAACCACGATAAATGAGGTTCTAATAGTTCACGTTGATCGTGACTAATGATATTGCGTTCCATGCGAAAGTAAGTGTCGCAAGTAGGGGGGGCTACAACCCCCCACTACTTACTTGCGACGCTTCAGTAGTTTTGTAGTACAGAAAGTTTGGTGCAAGAACGCCAATAGCTAATAATGTTTTATGCTGTTTTTGTATGCAAGAACAAATTTTCTTTTCGTATAAGAGAGTCGTGTTCTCTTTATTTTTTGCATTCATGTTAAATGCATTTTGTACTAATCTACACATACATTTCTAAAATAAAGTCGCTATTCGTATCTGTCTGTTTGACTACTTAGTTCTTCAATTTTACACAATGGATATTGAAGAGATTTTCACCATCTTTCTTTTTCAAGTGACTAACCTGGGGGCCTAGACCAAGTCACATTTCCATGAACGATAACGAAATTAAATAAATCCAATATATGGAATTGGCGTAATCTTTCGAAATGTCACGTGACCAATCGTTTTCGATTGCTAAGTGCTAGACAATTTCAAATTGTGTAACGAAACTTGAACAATATTCCCAACAAATGCGTTGACAAGTGGCGTTCTTGACAATCCGAGTCGCTGAGATAACGAATTGCTCGATCAACAATTATCAAAATCGAATCGACACGGAGCGATTGACACTTGTCTAGGCCCCCTAGTAGGCTTATCAGTTAAAATCTCACCGTGATGATCTAAGTGAAGAGACTTCAATGTGAGCTCACAATAGTGTCAATACCTAGCATTATGTGGAACGACCGCTCACTTGACGTTCACTTCACCTAAGTACTCGTATTCACGTTAAGATTTTTACAAAATCGACAGAATGGTGAGATAATTGTTGTTCGACTAATTATAAGTGAGGCTCTCTTATGAGGAAGATGAAAATAGAAAAAAAGGTATTTGGTGACCAATTACTAGCATCTAAGAGGATCTGGGATTTAATCAAATTAATTCGACAAAGGATTCCCAATTGATCTTTATTAAGTTGCTTCGACAAAATTACAGGAATACTCGATTGTGATAATATTACATGCCATTGGATTTATTTACAAAAAATTAACAACAAAGCTTTTATCTGCTGGTTTATTTAATTCTACGAACCAATAATTTTATTTTCACGAATTCCAGCACTACTAAATCCCATTGTTTTTCAGCAGAATTCCACTAGTGAAACTAAACGCGATCAACTCATCTAAACGGTGTGCAAGGCCTGTCAGTGTCAATATTATAATGAAAACTAGCTTCCGCCCGCGGCTTCACCCGCAAAATATGTCGACAAATTATACATATAACCCTTCCTCTTGAATCACTCTATCTATTAAAAAAAACCGCATCAAAATCCGTTGCGTAGTTTTAAAGATTTAAGCATACAGACAAAAATAGCGACTTTGTTTTATACTATGTAGTTAATGACACTGACAGGTCTTAAACGAGGTTACGTGCTGATCACGTTTAGTCATATTGATGAAATTAGCCCTTAGCTGTGAAAATGCTGGACTTATGATTATGAGGCTTTAATTTAGAAAATGTTGTCTTTTGGGAAATTTTAAGTTATGGTCGATATTCTGTCTATGGCTAACATAACGCTCACTACGGAATAAAGATATTTTTTTTAATGGCATCTCGCATTAATAGTTTAAGTTAAACGTGATTGTCCATATAACTAGGTAGGTACAGAGGCCAGCACATCAAGTTACCCCAATCTGTCAAATTTCTTTGATTGTTTTTCAACTCAAACTCAAAGCATTTATTTCAAATAAACCAATTAAATACACTTATGAATTCTCAAGGGGTCGGTCAGTCAGAAAGATGAAGGTAGTTGCCCATTCCAAAGCAGTAGGTACCTATGGAGAAAAACGGGCAGGAAATTCCATGGACACTCTTTTAAATCAAAATATGGTTACACAATATTGGTTAAAAATCGGTCATAGTTAAAAGATTAAAATAAACAAAAATTGAATTACATTTTAAAAGAGCCGTGGCAGCAAAGACATGTCCCTACTGACGGCGACCGTTCAAGAACAAGACGCGTGGATAAGCACCATTCAGCTCAACCATATTGAAGAGAGCTAAATGATCCAACACACGCGCCACCACCAGCGAGACATCACTGAGCATTTAATAACAAAAGATTTCATGGAAGAAGTCGCAAATTGCCAAACAGAAATCAGACAGTTCGCAGAATAATCATTATCTCCGAAACGTCTCGTAACATTCAATAGAAATACCTTAAATTCCAATTTCCTATAACCACAACTGAGAGTTATGTAAGAAATATTCTCCAAACCAGTTGTGAATTTCCTAGAAAACAACTGTAACCTTCAGTGACAAGGCAGTATAAAAATCGATTCTTTTAGCAGAAATGGGGACAAAGAAAGAACTAGGTGAAACTAGAAACTTTACCACCTTTGACAGTCAACTGTCATAATCAAATGTTGCAAAGAAATTGTTAAGAATTTCATTGAACGTATAATTATGTCTTTTGTTATAAAAGAAAAACCGGCCCAAGTCAGACGCGAGCACTATCCTATAGATGGTGATTTTTAATTCACTGTTAACATTTCAGGTTTCACTTTCACTACACGGTTGGCGCAGTGGTTGAGCGATTGACTGCTGCGTAGCATATCGCGGGTTCGATTCCCGCACGGAACAATTATTTGTATGACCTAGAAGTATTTGTTCCGGGTCTGGGTGTTTTTCTATGTATAATATGTATGTATTTACAAAAAAAAAATGTATGTAAGTAGTTTATCAGCCATCTCGTTACCATAACACAAGCATTAGGTTGCTTAGCTTGGGACTAAATGGTGTTGTGTGAAATGTCCAAGGATATTATATTATATTATATTATGCTGTTGAGAAATAGCGCTCAGGCATGCTGGTTTCCTCACTGTTTACGTGGCATGATGGAAGCCATAATAACAGGGATTCTGTAAAAAAAATTACTATCTAGCTATTACGGGTTAGTCTCAACCTAGGCTAGTGAAGATACGGAACCCTAAAAAAACCCGACCAACTGTGAGTAGCACTCAACGTGTTTCTAAGAAAAAGGCCCTCGGCAGACAGACAGATGATAAACAAAATGATCCTATAAGAGGTCAATTAAAGTTAGGACTTCTTAGCGAGACTGAAACTGAGAAAATCTACTTAATTTGTTTTATTAAACCACTAGCTTCTGCCCGCGGCTTCGCTCGCGTGGAGGTCGGAAATTATCCCACAGGAATGTTCTACCGGGATAAAAAATATCCTATGTGTTAATCCAGGATATAAACCATCTCTGTGTCAAATTTCATCCAAATCTATACAGTAGTTTTTACGTGAAAGAGTAACAAACATCCATACATCCATACTTACAAACTTTCGCCTTTATAATAGTAGTAGGATTCATATGCCGTCATTACAGACACAAATAAAAAAATCATGATGACACTCGTAGATCTGCGTTTCGGCAGTCAATGGGTTAAAGACAAAACGATTGCACAGTAAGAACACAAAATCAGAATGAGATGAATACAGAATGAGAGAGACAGTGATGCCGTCTAGACATGGAAAACAATGGGCAACGACCACGTGGCTATTCAGCCAAGATCAAAATTTTAACTTAGTTAACAGGTTATCACATTCCTCAAATCCATCAAAAGTAAATACATCTTTTATGGGGTTCTGTGTTAAATGTTACAACAAAATACCTTGTGACATTCTACAATTAAATGAAAGAAAATTTAAAACTCATTAAAAATACACTTTGTAAACAAGCATATTACAAATTAGAGGATTATATAAAGGATAAGGATGCTTGGAAACATGCTGGTCCTGCTCCACAGGGCAATCTAGTGTCTAGACAAAATCAAACTGGTTGCTAAGTAAATTAGGTAATAATTTATTATTTGTAAAATACTATTTTAACATGTTGAAATATCTTCTCACACATTGATTGATTTATTATTATTAACTTTTAGAATGTTTGTAAATATGTGAGCACCATGTACTTTTGACATACTTAAGTTTACCTGCCATTACTATATGTGTTTTTCTTTTCACTTTTTGTGGTGTAGTGTTTTTATTCTGAGTGCATCGTCTTCACATTATAATGTTATAATTCATGTATACAAAACATTGTAAAACATTTTAAAAGAGTAACGGTGGAGTTTCTTGCCTATTCTTCTCCACACGAAACTACCTTTTGGAAGGGGCGACTAGAATCAATTCTATTTCTTTTTCATTTTGACGTTCAAAAGTGCCTTAATTGTGCCTATCTATACATATAATAAAACAGTAAAAAAACTGTGTCTGTACATTGAATATATTAAAAAAATAATAATTGAGGGGGGTTTAGAATCAGTAATAGAGCACGAATCCAAAAAAAAAAATTGTCTGTTTGTCTGTTTGTCTGTATGTCTGTTTGTCTGTTTGTCTGTTTGTCTGTCTGTTTGTCTGTTTGTTTGTACACGCTAATCTTCGGAACTACTGGACGGATTGAAATGATTTTTTTTTTGTTGCATAGGTATTAAGTCTGGGCAACATATAGGCTATAATTTATCTTGGAAACTTGAACACCTGATGCAGAACCGCAACAGACCAGCTAAACTATAAGAGATACAAAAATTATACTTTAGCAAAAATTGTTCCATGTGATTAGCATTTTCTGCTGAGAGAATAAATTTGAAGATCTGGAACACCTGATGTGGAACTCCAAGAGCCCAGCTACACTGTAACATATATAGGAATGACGTCTTAGCAAAAGTTGTTCGGTCTGATGGGCATTTCCTGTTGACTTATAAAAATCGAAGATCTGGAACACCTGTTGTGGAACTCCAAGAGCCTAGCTACACCATAACACATATAAGAATAACGTCTTAGCGAAAGTTGTTCAGCCTGATGAGCACTCTCTGTTGACGTATAAAAATTGAAGATTTGGAACACCTGTTGTGGAACTCCAAGAGCCTAGCTACACCATAACACATATAGGAATAACGTCTTAGCACAAGTTGTTCAATCTGATGAGCACTCTCTGTTGAATTATAAAAATCGAAGATCTGGAACACCTGTTGTGGAACTCCAAGAGCCTAGCTACACTATAACATATATAGGAATGACGTCTTAGCAAAAGTTTTTCGGTCTGATGGGCATTTCCTGTTGACTTACAAAAATCGAAGATCTGGAACACCTGTTGTGGAACTCCAAGAGCCTAGCTACACCATAACACATATAAGAATGACGTCTTAGCGAAAGTTGTTCAGCCTGATGAGCACTCTCTGTTGACGTATAAAAATTGAAGATCTGGAACACCTGTTGTGGAACTCCAAGAGCTTAGCTACACCATAACACATATAGGAATAACGTCTTAGCACAAGTTGTTCAATCTGAGGAGCACTCTCTGTTGACTTATAAAAATCGAAGATCTGGAACACCTGTTGTGGAACTCCAAGAGCCTAGCTACACCATAATACATATAAGAATGACGTCTTAGCGAAAGTTGTTCAGCCTGATGAGCACTATCTGTTGACGTATTAAAATTGAAGATTTGGAACACCTGTTGTGGAACTCCAAGAGCCTAGCTACACCATAACACATATAGGAATGACGTCTTAGCGAAAGTTGTTCAGCCTGATGAGCACTCTCTGTTGACGTATAAAAATTGAAGATCTGGAACACCTGTTGTGGAACTCCAAGAGCCTAGCTATAACATAACACATATAGGAATGACGTCTTTGACGTCTTTGTTGTTCAATATGATGGGCATTTCCTGTAGACTTATAAAAATCGAAGATCAGAAACATCTGATGTGGAAATCAAAGCTATCACTAATTTTACTGTGTAATTATAAAATAACATAAACTGGGAGTACCTGCACGCGGTGAAGGCGGTAACAGTTTAGGACTAATTTTCGATGACGATGGTATATCATTGAAAATTTGACTCTACTGGCCAAAACTCCTATTTATTTTTTTATTTTATCGTATGAATATGCCTTCGGGCTTATGTTGTTTGAGTGTTTAATTTCCTTTTCCATTTATCTTCGTGACACGGTAGCCTACCCGGTAACGCAGGGGCGCAGTCATTTTAATTTAGATTTTTATTAATCAGGTATCTTCACAATAAAACTATGACCATGCCTAGAAAGAGGTCAAATCTTTCCCAATGTTCCAAGAGAGCTAAAAGATTGAGGATCATAAAATCCCAAGAATCTACCGAAGAGCGTCAGGAGAGACTTGATGCTGTTCGAGAACATAAGGCTGCAACTCGCTCCGTGGAAACCTCTTCGGGTCGCGAAGCACGCCTGCGTTCTCAGCGTATTCATTAGGTCTCTAGAGACCAGTGAAGAATATGATGCGCGACTGACCGCTGATCGTGAACGTCATGTATTGTTTCGCTGGCATAAGCAACAGGGTCCGCGTACGAAGTCGCGGGCAGAAGCTAGTTTGAAATAAATGATTTGACTTTGACTTCCTTTTTTTCTTTTAAAGTACGGTACCCTAAAATAAGTAACTACAGTCAATTACAATTACACAAGTAAAATGGAAAAAGTTATCCAATTGGAAATGACACACACAATGTTTTGCCTTTAATTACTGTAGAAGGCAGACTTTAGGAAATTGGTATCGTCTAGTAATTGGGTTGGAAAGGTCAGTTGGCAACCGCTTAGTGTAAAATACTGATATATAGGTACCTACATATCGCTAGGTTGGCAGCCGACCTATTAAAGGGCTGGGTAATGATGTGTAATACTGATTACGACCGCCGATTTCACATAACGGACAGTACTCATACCTCGTCGTTTATCGCTCATCTTGGCAACGACTGGTGTGGTTTATTGGCTATTGTTGTCATTATTATTTGTGTTGGTCACAGTGTGTTTCATGTTGACTAGACTATCTTCTTCTCCTTCTTTTTGTGTGGTTAGTGACTAACCTGGTGTCAAAGTTTTTTTATGCAGCCCATGGGCTTATGACTAAGCTTGACATGCTGTTGAGAAATACCTCTCAAACATGCTGGTCTCCTCACGATGTTTTCCTACACCGATTTTTGAGCAAGTGATAGTTACACAATACGCACATGAATCCGTAAAATCAGAGATATCTTGGGTTCGAACTCGAGACCTATGACTTGGCAGTCGGACGGTCACCGACGGGACTATGAGAAGCTTTGTGGGTGATCAGAGTACGGTGTACCTTAGGTTCATATAACATTTTTCATATTCAGCCTATAATGTTTCCACAGCGAGAGACACGGGTCTCCTCTCTGTGACAGGGAGCGAGCGTCACACACATCTAGATGTCACATGCCTTCGAATTTTTTGTTCTAGGACATTCGAATTTTTAATTAACGACCACAAGAAAAACGAAATACTAGGCAGAAGATGACCCATACACGGACAAGCGTAGCTTAACATGCTAGATCGATCCGTGCGGCTGTTACTTAGCCACGAGCTCTAGATAACGCTAGCCATATTATACTAAGTTATTCTTACATTCAGAACCATTCAAGATCGCCCTTAAAACTATTTTAGGGCTTGTCAAAAGGCAATCCGATTCCCAAACAAACAATTCCGTACCATGAACCTTAGTAAGTAATAAAGGGTCCTACAGAATCAGGTTGTAATAATAAAATTTACCGACCGCAAAATTAAGTTTGAATACAAAGATAGTATCTAATAGGATTGAGAAGGGCCAATAGACAGATGGATAAGTGAATGATCTTGTAAGGGTTCCATTATCTTTTGTAAGAATCGTTACAATCTCTTAAGATCCTACCTTTTGGAATAATAAACAAACCGACATTAATTTAAACGATTCGTATTATGATCTGGTTAACCTTTCTCTGTGGAAATCTAGTTTCTAGAATCTACCAAATGACTGTTTTAATTATTAGGTTATCTTTTGTTACTTCATTGTTAGTTTTAAGGTAGAGATAAACTACGATAACATGGCGCGCTCCTCCAAATTACTGTTTGAATATTTGTAGTCACATCCTTACGAAAGAGTTTGTATGTAGTTGTAAATATTCGTCTTCAGTAGCATGCCGGCAGCAACATGCGTTGTGAGTCTTGGTGGCGCTTTGTAATTATTCCTTTTACAAATAGTTTCAAACATTATGAATTTTGGAGGGTCGGGCTAGGTTATTGTAGTTTATCAAGCTTAAGCATTTATTTCAAATAAACCAATTAAGGGCACTTTGAATTATCAAAGGGGTCGGCCAGTCAGAAAGATGAAGCTAGTTGCTGTTTCAAAGCAGTAGGTACCTATGGAGAAGAACAGGCAAGAAACTCCATGGACACTCTTTTAAATCAAAATATGTTTACAAAAACTGGGTTAGGTACATCATTCATGTTGAAATATACATGTTAGAACGATTCAAAACGTAAAAAGCGCCCATAATTTGATTAAACGTAAAAAAAAAAACATTAGCCGTGGCAGCTAAGATATGACCAGTCCCTACTGACGGCGCCCATTCACGAACATGATGCATGGATTAGCACCATTCAGTTCAACCATTTTTGAAGGGAGCTAAATGATCCACTCTCACGCGCCACCATCTTTAAGTACCTATGAAAAGACGTCTTATTGGTAAGGATTATTAAAACTATTTAATGAAGTTTACTTACTTTAGTTCTTAGTTGTGTCCTTGAAAGGAAGAATTCCCAGACCTTTTTTAATGACTTGTTTGTGAGTCACGCTCTGGCCTTTAGCAGAGAATATTCTATTGCAGGAATTTCACAGCTTACTAAGTGAATTATCTGATTGACAGAATCTGGGTCGCACTGGCCTGTTATAAGGCTTATTTAACTTAAATTTTAGAATTCTTTGTTTTTAATGACGCTTTTAACATTCTGCATCATCCTCACACGCATAATAAGTTGTGTGGAGTTTTGTGCCCGTTCTTGTCAATATGTACAGAGCCAACACATCAAGTTACCCCAATCTGTCAAATTTCTTTGATAGATTTCAACTTTATTACAAAAGAACAAGGTTGATGTTCAATTGGGCATATTTGACAGTTCGGGATAGCTTGATGTGCTGGTGTCTGTACGTCCTACGCTTTAGAATTGACAACTAGTTTCATCTTTCTGACCCCTTGAAAATTCAAATTATTCGATTGAAATAAATGCTTTGAGTTTGTATCATGAGGAAGAACCTAGTTCTACGTAATTGTATCTTGTTGGTGGACCTCTAAAAGAGTTTTTGAGCGGACTAATTTTAGTATTCAAATGGTATCTGTTTTTTCGTTGTCACAGAGTATTTTTACGACACTATTAATATTGTCAATGAAAACTTAGCACGTGATGCCCCAAAAATACAGGGACCACACTAATCGATACACGTCAAAGATATAAAAATGGCCGCAAACACAAAACGTAACCTTAGCACGAACGAAATGTTATGCAATGTTATTTTACAACCTGTACTAAGCCTTTGTACGAATAAACAGCCTAGTTTCGAGGAAAACCTTTTCGGTAAACGTACCGGTTTGTTATTGGTGTTTAAATTCAAGGTCGAAAGTGTTAGGTATGTTGAAGGTGTTGAAATGTTTTTAAATGATGATGTTGTAAGTAATGTACTTACTAGTCATGTCAAGGAATATCGAGTTACCCAGTAACTAGGTTGTGGATTTTTTGGTTCTAGGATATGTCAGTTTCCTCGCGATATTTCATCATAACATATCATCGTTTTGAGAGCAGTGGTGATGAAACAATTAGCTGTTTGACATGGTAAAAAAAATTAATGAAATCACACAAAAAAAGACTGCTCGTCTTAAAAACTTCCATCACCGTGCAGAAATTAAACAATCAGCCTACAATGTTCCCACTACTGAAGCGGAATATGTTTCCTGTCTGTGCGAGGAAGTGGGCCATAATCATCAACACGGGTCTACTGCGGGTTGGCGGATGTCACATCTTAGAATAACCTAAAAAAAATATTAAATTCCAAATCCATCTCAATTATTGTAATAATAGTGTAAGATCCTCCTTTCATATCAACATTCGAATCTAAATCGAGAACAGTATTTCCATTTGACCGATCGTCAATCGATTGCTCGAACCGTTAAGCATTTAGTATACTCGGCGGTGCTTTGAATTGAACATCACCATGAACACGTAGTAAAGGAACACTATCAAGCTCTTCTAGTTCATTATTGAGGACAGATTTTGTTACTATGGCACTTATGACATAATTAAGTTTACCTGCCATTGCTATATGTGTTTTTCTTTTCACCTTCTTTGTGGTGTAGTTTTTTTATTCTGGGTGCATCGTCTTCATATACAATGTTATGATTCATGAATACAAAGCATTGTAACACATTTTAAAAGAGTAACGGTGAAGTTTCTTGTCCCTTTTTCTCCATACGAAACTAACTGTTGGAATCTAGGATCTATCTTTTTGGGGCGACTAGAATCAATTCTATTCCTTGTTCATTTTGACGTTCCAAAGTGCCTATTTTTAATAAATGATTTGACTTTTGCTTTCTAAACGTACTTCTTCAAACATTTTATCATCATTTCGGTTTGATTGACTTGTTTCTCTATAAAATTGTATGTTCTTACTTAACAGGTAAATTAATTTGTTTGGCCAGAAATTACTTGAAACTCTTTTTTCTTTGAATTAGGACCGAAATTGATTTAAAAATCGCTCTTTCTCCAATTTTCTTATCAATAACGACTGGTTTTATGAATACGTATTATTAATAGGTCTGAGAACTTAATGTATTTTTTTAAAATATTTTTCAGCTTAAGGATTTGTTTTTAAATCATGATATTCATAATAAAAAAATGGCTTTTCATTAATTATTGTGTCTTTTCAGAATTAAAATTGAATTTCCAGTAACATTTTAATCGAGCAATACTTATTCGGGATTAAATAAAACAGTTTCCATGTAAGCCGATTTAAGGAGCAATAATTACATTGTTTGAGCACACACCAGTAGTGGAATCAATAATTAATAAACTCGATACCGAAACCAAATGTATAATACCAAAACCTAAAGCTAATTATATGCAACAATACCTTTGATTCGCACAAATTAGTGCAAAATGAATTCCGATATGATTATACCCATATCGCAAACATAATTGAATTTCCGATTGACGAATTGTCAACCGTGTGCACAAACCACACTGCATTTATTGAACGTGAAGATCTATAATTATATTATTATACATATAATAAAACAGTAAATTACATTGAAAATATAAAAAAAAATATTAAGAGGCTTTAGAAACAGTGTTAGAGCATGAATCCAAAAAAAAAACCATCCCGTTGTTTTCCCCTCTTTGGGTTCTTAGAATTCGACATCAGACGTTTCAGATCTTCGATTTTGAGACGACCCCATTGTCGCTGGCATAAGCAACAGGATCCGCGTACGAAGTCGCGGGCAGAAGCTAGTTATTAATATTTACAGTTATGCTCACGCATATACTACTCTGTCAAGAAAGTACCGGGAAAAGATCAATAATACACAAAATGTCTGTTATTCATCCAAATTTATTTTATCACCTTCAAAGTATGCTCCTTTAGAAACGATACACTTGCGCCAACGAATAATCCATTCATCAAAACATTTTTTAAACGCTGCTTCCGGAATTGAGTTCAGTTCTCGCCGCGAATTCCCCTTTTTCGGTTTCGGTTCAGTTGGAAGGCGCCACTCCGAAGCTTGTTGACTAGTTTGCATGTCAAACTCGTAAACCCACGTCTCGTCACCAGTAACAATGCGTTTCATGAATGTTGGGTCCGAACTGACTCGTTCTAGCATGTCCTCAGCGACTTTCATGCGATTGAGTTTTTGGAGAAAATTCAGATCTTTTGGGACTAGCCGAGCAGCAACATGTTTCATACCCAAATGATTAGTTAAAATGGTACGGATCGACTCGTGAGATACAGAAAGTTCGGCGGCTATCTCTCTCAGAGTTGAATGGGGATTTTCAGTCACTATTTTCTTCACTTTTGCGATGTTAACTTCAGTTGCAGACGTTGACGGCCTACCAGAGCGAGGCAAATCTTCCATCACATCTCGACCGCTTTTGAACGCTTTGAACCACTCATAAGCACGAGTTTTTGATAAAGTCGATTAACCGTAAGCCTTCTGTATCATTTTCAGTGACTCCGAACACGAAATTCCATTGGCGATGCAAAATTTAAGACAAACTCTTTGTTCGATATTTTTGTCCATTATGAAATTCGCAATACACACTATATATGATATTACTAAAACCAGCACTGTATTTAATATAAATAACAGATGCAACTCAAACTCCGCGCCAAAATGGAAAACAGTTGTGCCAATCTAACAACTACAAAAAAACAAAAAATTGAATTTGGAACCATAAACAAATCATCCATTCCCGATACTTTTTTGACTGAATGTATTTTGGAAATTCCTTATTAAATATGTAGTAAAATCTGACTAGTAGTTAATATGAGAATTACCTGATATATCATAGAAAGAAAGTAAAGAGGTAGTGATAAACTACGATAACATGGCCTTCCCCTCCAAAATTCAAAACGTTTGAAACTATTTGTGAATGTAATTACAAAGCGCCACCAAGACTCACAACGCATGATTCTGCCGGCCTGCTACTGAAGACGAATACTTACAACTACATACAAGCTCTTTCGTAAGGATGTGACAACAAAAACTGAAACAGTAATTTGGAGGGGCGCGCCATGTTACCGTAGTTTACCTCAATGAGGAACAGGGTGTAAAGTTCAGTCATCCGTGAGTTAGTCCGGGTGTTGTGGTGGTTGGTCGTTCAGGTTACACACCAATGAAAATGTAATCCTTCTGAACTTCATAGTAGGATAAAACCCAAATGCAGTTTTAAAGTCGCTTTAATAAACTATATCCACAATGTTTATGCTATAGTCTGACGATGACGGGGGATAAGGGAACCAGGCAAGCTTATAAGAATATACAGCGCGTTTCCTTTATACATGGACATTGTAAGATGTCTTTGTCTACCGAGAAGGATCCGCTTGCTTCGTCTGATTCAATTTTCTTGCGGTTCGCCTGCCGAGTCTAGTCTAGTCTTTTATTAAAGTGTTATACAGCGTGTTACTTGTTTCTTTTGTCATAAAGATGAAGGGTTAGAATTAGGTTAGGTTGGTTTTGTCAAGTAGTTGGGGACAGTGTGAGAAGTTTGGCTCACAAATATTTTAATGTTTACTGTCACCGCTTTGTGATATAAAATACTTATTTTGTACTAAATGTAATTTTGTGTTGGTGAGTGTCATCTGGGAGATTGGGATTGGGATACCATTTTTGGCTATAAAATTATGGAAGCGGCTTCTTTAAATATTTTTTATTTTTTCTGTAAGTATAATAAATTCCGGTATGATAGAAAATCCTGAAAAGCTAGTAAGAGGATAAATATAATGACTAACAAAAATAACTTTGTGACCAATAACAACTATTACCTAAAATATATTCATCATTAACTATTTTTGCCGTTACATTTTACTAGATCTGGTGGTTAGCTAAACATAAGCCATAAAGAAATAGGAAGCATCGTAGGTATGGAACCGACTTCTTAAAATTATTTGATAAAAAAAAATAACCCAGATTCCGATATTGTAAAGTTTCAGGATAGTTTGCTATGCCAGTTTGGTAACTACCTAAGAACTTTAAAATATTACGTTATGATTTTACACATTAGTAACAACAGAAAATTACCCTAAAATCGCAGGTTTTTTCATTGCATTACCCGATCTGTAGTCATCACCCAAGAACTGGTGAAATACGATGAACGACTTTGCTATACGGGACTTCAGATTATCTACCAGAATCCACTGTATTTTTATTTGTGTCTTCAAAAATATGACGACAGTGCTTTTAACGCGCATACTAGAAATAAAAATTCCATCGTATCTTTTAAACTTTAAGAAAAAAAAACATCATAAAACTCCGTCACATTCACGCCAATTCAGCCACCCACCGAATCATAAAATTCAACCGAATTACATAAACACACGTACCCGTAAAATACACCTATTTTACCCTGATTAAAATCATCAACACCGCTCCCTTTATACAAACACTTTTTATACTCACATCTCGTGTCAGGAGGCACAAGTGCTCTCGAAATGTCCCGGTGAAGAGCCCGCGATTAAATTAATCTTACGTCGATCTCACTCAGTCCGCCATTCAAAAGTTATGTTCCATTTGGATTTTCTGCTCCCATTCTTTGCGCATAATGAGGGAGCCCGGATTTTGTCATCTTTGTTTACATTTCTGGTTCATTTAGTTTCTGAAATGTATTTCGTAAGCTGGATGTATTTAAATCTATGTTATGCTGACTGTGAGCTAGAATTTGAGATTGTTGTACTTTGTAATAAGGCTGAGTAATGAGTATAAAGTTGGTAATTTGTGACTTACATGTTTACGCGGTTAAGATGAAAGGATGAGAAATTCTTTAGAGCAGAGCTTTAAATGTCAAATGAAGTTTGTGAAGAAAATGCAAATGTCATTGCGTAATCTTGATTAACTAACTACAGCGAGTTACAGTACAAAACTACTGCTCGTACTGTCTCGCTTACACAACCATAATGTAAAGGATAAAAGAAAATTCTGTCATTGGAGTAAGATTGACCTTAAGATGAAATCGCCCTCGAAATTGCAACTTTCATGTCAGTATTATATTTTGTGTTGATCAAAAGTATGATTCACGGCCGTAGCAAGAACGTTTTTACAAAATGTAATCATTTAAATCACCGATACAACCCTCTAAGGTCATATAATTCTACGGCCAGACTATCTCATCATAGAAATAATGACATTTGAGGGCAATTCTAACTTAGAGAGTATTATTGATGTTTCTTATGATCCTAATTCTGTAAAAGTACTTGTTACGGCGGGTTCTTGTAACTGAACAACCTGACACTGACCAGAAAATTTTCATAGGTTTTGTAACCATTCTTAACTCAAAGAAAAAGGAACGACTATCCAAGAAAGGTTCAACATTGACTCAGGTACCAAAAGACACATGAACAACTTAAAGTAAACGATGCTCAAGATTCGACGTTCGAGCAAATTTGAGTTTAAGGGCACCCATTATCGTCAAATTCCTTTCAATTGTTCCTCGCGGTTTTGTTCCAAGTCTCCTATATACTGTTTGTATTGTTTAATTTACTGATTACAACACAGTTCACTGGATCTGGATTGAAATTGAAAATTGTTTTAGATTTGTTTGGTTAAATCTTTCGGAACTGTATCCCAAGAATTATTGCTGTTGCTTGTTGTTTGTTTATCTCCTTTGTCTCATCAGCTTCTTGTTTCCATTAGACTTTAAGTGGCCGATCGAATTGATTGTTGTGGCTACTTGTGTTTGTTTTCAAATGACACCGTATTTCTGAGTAGCATTAATTCTTTAAAGTTGTAGATAGGTAAACAAATTTTCTTGGAACATATTGACATGAATTATATGTGTGTTCTTGGTAGTGAGTGGTGTGACCTTCGGTTTGCCAAGTTTTAGGTCTAGAGTTTGAACCCAAGGCGCCATAAAAACGCACCTATGACTTATCAGATTAATGTGCGTATTGTATAATTAACACATGCTTTAAAAACAAGTGGTAAAGGAAATTATCGTGAGAAAATCTTGACCGATATTTCTCAACAGCATGTGAGCATAAAAAAACTCTGTCAGTTACTAAGCACACGATAAAGAAGAAAGTGTTCATTTGTTTCAAAAATGTCTATGCCTTTTAACTGAAAAATGTTAGCAAAAATTCTTACTGAGCCGAGTCTTCGAAACACACATTCCCTCGCATATTCCTTTTGCTTGGCTATTCCAATCGATTCTTATAAAACCCTTACCAAACTTTATATCTCGATAACAACTAGTTACCACACTTGCAGACCGTTAACGTGATTTATTTCTACCAGGATTGGGCGTTACACATTAGATTCGCCACTTCAGCAGACGCTGGGTACTACGAATGCCAGGTTCCAACGCACCCGCCTACAAGCATCTTCTTCAAGCTCGTTCTAGTCGGTAAGTACTTTGTCAGCTTTTATTTTATTTGTAGCATTTAGTTCTATTATAACCTTTTCTGTTATTGTTATTTTTCTGTTATCTAAAAAGGTAAGGTTTTAAATAAGTAAGAATTTGTTTATTGTTTGCTAGTTTTGAAGGTCTTTACTTACAATAACTATTTTGTTTTGTTATTGTTATTTTTGTGAGACTGTCGGTATTTTCAACTTGCAAAGTAAATGATAATAAATCAGGTTTAAAGCTCGATCGATCATGGTTTTGTGTTTTCATAAAGATTAAATACGAATGCAAAATTAATTGTCCTTAAATTTACACTCGCTTTTGTTAACGTTACCGGGTTAAATATTTATATAACTCTCCGCTATTTAATCATTTCATTTCCCGTTCAGATATCTACACGTCATTTAAAACTGAAATGTCGTCAACTTTAAATTCATTACACTGTTTTATTTTAAAGCCTTTGTGAACATTGTCAATTAAAATTATCATTATAAATTCATTGATCTGGCCTCCCAATTTGTGGAACGTAACAACAGAATAAATTTCTGCGGCTTCGTTGTATTGTTCAGTTATTTCATTGAGTATTTATCTTATTGAGTATTTATGAAAACTGGCTTAAAGGCAAAATGTTCTATTAATTTAAATTACTCATAATGAAAATATTGTATTGACGTTTGGACACATTTTATTTTTAAATCTGTCAAATTATCAAATTAGTTCGCTGTTGAAAGTTATTTGAACATCGGACATTGATTCATATTACCCTACATTGTATTAAATTTCCATTGATTTTTTTTTTAGTAATTTTAATGAGTACAGTGTTAGGGTTAAGTACCCAAACGGTAAAACGGGACACTATTACTACGTCCCCACTGTCCGTTCGTCTGTCTGTACGTCTGTCACCAGGCTGTATCTCATGAACCGTGATAATACAGATGAAATTTTCATAGATGATGTATTTCTGTTGCACATACTACAACAAATACTAAAAAACAGAATAATATACATATTTAAGGGGGCTGCCATACCACAATGTGATTTATTGCAGTTTTTAAAATAATGGTCCGAATCGCACATAGCCAGTTTTTTTAATGCTCTCTCAACCAATATTTACCAAGGAGACTTTAAGTAACATCTGTTAAATTTGAAAATAAAAAACGTGCTCTATATTTTCATTTGTTTCTTGTTTAAGATTTGTCTGCTTGTGGGGTACATTTTTAAATGAGCTGCATTTCCGCTTACTTTTCTATCGTAACCCGTGTTTTCGCGACAGGGAAAGTAGGTTAAGAACTCTTGTATATTTTATATATTAAGAGCGTTCTGTATACAGAGTTGATATGACAGAGGGGCATTAAATTACACTACGTATACTATACATGTTTAGTATTAACTCGGTACGGTATAAAAATAAAAAGCACCAAAAATGAGGTATTTATTTTTTCAAACAAATTAAATAGCTTACAAATCAGAGTAAAACGCAACCACCCTTTGTAAATAAAAACTGACCTTGTAACGCAGCGGCACCGACGCGCGCGCGCCGGAGCGCTGTTATGAAAGATACATCGTGTTTAAACGGGGCAAAAACTTAAAAAAAACATTTGCGACTAAACTACTGCTCCTATTTAATTGATTTTTGGTACAGAGCTTGAAAATGGTTCCTAGTATAAGCTGTTTAAAGGAAAGCCCCTCTGTCGTATCAACTCTGTATAATGAGACATGTGACTGCCTCCGCCTTTTCAATGCGATTACACCAGTCGAGGTTACGAAACATAATTTATATTTAAAGTAGGTATCCTGCTTGGCTACGAATACTGGATTACTTGAGTGAGGATATCTCGAGGGTGCTGTAAAAGGCGGCCGGGAAATTACTGCAGGTTGATGGGCAAAATTTAATGCGTGTGTCGATGTTGTTTTAGTTTTCACTAATTATTATATACATGATGATAAACACCAAACGTTGCTAAATAAGAAGAGGACCTCGTGGCTAAGTAATAACAGCCGCACGGATTGATCCTTCTTGTTAAGCTACGCTTGCCGGGGTTGGTCCGAGGATGGGTGACCATCTTTATATATCGAGATTCCTCCGTGCCTCGGGAAACACGTTAAGCCATTGGTCCCGGCTGTCATACGTGGATCTTTGACAGTCGTTACGTGAAGTCAGAAGCCCGCAAGTCTGACAGCCAGTCTTACCAAGGAGTATTGTAATACCCAGTTAGTGACAGGGTTGTGGAGGTCAGTAGACAGTCGCTCCATGTAAAATACTGATATTCAGCTGCATCCGTTAGACTGGGAGCCGACCCTAACATAGTTGGGGAAAGCCTAGGCAGATTGATTTTGACCAAACGTTGCTACATCACGTTTTATTATTTTTTTTGTGGCATAATGGGACTGCTTTTGACCTCGATCACGCCCGACAGAACGTTTTGAGTAAGAATGTTTTTCGTGAGAAACACAAGACCTTGATCAGTACTAGTAAATCTGTATAGTATGGGTATGTTGATACATGACAGTGTTGATGACTGCCGGTAGCAACATGCATTGTGACCCTGCTTCTTCCAAAGACGAATATTTACAATTTAATACAAATTCTTTCGTAAGGATGTTACCACAAACTTTGAAACAGTAATTTGGAGGGGCGCGCCATGTTATCGTTGTTTATCTCTACGTATAAGAAGATGTTAACATAGAACATGATAAATATCAAGTCACTAATAACGATTTATATTTTAACAGCGGCCTACGCGGAGATTGTCGGAGAGTCAGAGAAGATAATTCACGAGGGATCGATGCTGAGACTCGTCTGTGTCGTGAAGAGGTCCACGGAGCCGCCATCATACGTGTTCTGGTACTTCGAGAACAGGATGATCAATTATGATTTAAGTGAGTACATAATATATTTATTAACGTTTTGCGGGACACTTGTTTTTTTTTTAAGGCTGGGAAATCATCCAATGACTGCTACCGCTATGGGTGGAGCGGAAGGGAGAGTCAGACTCTTACTGACTAAAACTCATCCATGTTCCTTCCGTAGCCCTTTATGTTCCGGGGTAGCGGTAACCCTTTCGGACAATCCCGCTTACCCGGCAGGCTTGGCCCTGAGGGGCCCCTTCATATATGCTAACATCTCTTTGAGGCGCGCGTGGAACATATACGCGCCGTCCGGCACGGGCCTGGTGTTGATCGGACGGTGAGTCACCCATTTACTCACCGTCTGCAGGCCCGCGCCTACGGTGGCCGGGAGTCGTCTCGTGGCTCCCGACGCCCGGGGCGTCTCCCGCGGCGGCTAGGACGGAAGGACCTTTCTCTCTCCCATCCCGCCACCTCCTTCGCGAGCATGTTTGCGGGACACTAAGGCTTATATCTCATTAGGACACCATATTTTTTTTGAGGGTAGGGAATCATTAAATGGCTCCTCGCGCTCTAGGTGAAGCGGAAAGCAGTGTCAGACTCTTACTGACTAAAACCCATCCATGTTTCTTTCTTTGTTCTTTATGTTACGGGGTAGCGGTAAGGACACCATGATGCGCAACCATGGTCGCGCTGCCAGCAAAATCTATGCAGCTTTGTGATGGGATTTTCTCCAGGGCACCTAGGCAAGAGTCAATCGCTCCGTGTCGATTCACGTGACATTTCAAAAGCTTATGCCAATTCCAAAATTTATCTAATTTCGTTATCGTTAATGAAAATGTGACTTTGGCTTGGCCCCCTGGACACCGATTGGTTGCGCAATCAACCATACATATGCAGCAGTCACTGGTGTCCTAGTGAGATAGGACCTTTACTGCCCCAGGTGTAATAATAATACCGGCCTTATACAAAACAAGCCTTATCTTTAGAGCCAGATTTAAACCGGGTAAACATTTTTAAATATCGAATTGTATTTCGACTTCGCTAAAGTTCTAATTTTAAAAAGTCAGTTTTGTATTAAGAACTTTAGCGTAGTCAAAATAAAATTCAAAGTATAATAACTGGTGCGAACACGGACTAAAATTTGAAGTCGTTCTGTAATAAGTTCGATTCTCGGTAAGCTTCCTTAAACCGGTTAATTACTAGGTTTGGGATCAGATAAGCAATTGCTCTATTTTAAAATACTCGTATTCAGCTGTATCTGGTTAGACTGGAAACTAACCACAACGCAGCCCTATGTTAGCGTCAGCTTCCAGTCATTTACATGGATCAACTGCCTATCTGACCTCCACAATCTACCTAGTAACTGGATATTACGATAACCCTTGGTAAGATTGGTTCTCAGAATTGTTATCATTTTCTGGTAATATGGAATATTGACTACTTCCATAACGAATACGTTCTCGCTAGAACATACAGTTAGCTGAAACTCTTGGAATTACGCGTTGAAGCGAAGTGAGAATCCAAACAAGGTGCTTATAATATTGTTTTCTATACAAATAAAGTACAAATTAAACTGTCTTAAACGCGTGTATTGCATTTTGAAGTTTATTCCAACAAAAGTAAAGTTCAAAATACATAAGGACAACTTACGTGGTTTCTATCAATATCACGTACTGATCTTTGAGGGTAAAATATAATTATTGCGTAATATTTTACGCAATAAAAATATTACACAATGTTATCATAGCTAGCTAAAGTTTTTGTAATTAGAACTTTAACTATGTCGAAATATAGTTCTAAATTTAAAAAAATACTTAGTAATGAGGCTAAAATTGTTTAAAAGCTTGTGATAAATGTGTAGTTACACCAGCTTTTTAAAACCGCTGCTTCGTTCGGAAAGTTGGGTAAAATAAAAGGGAATGCATGATTAAAATTGTACCTTTTTGGACCGACATGAAGCCGCAAAGCCTCCACTGGAATCACAAAGCGATATCAAATGTAAATAAAGTCAAATTTTTGCATACCTAACATGACCTAACCTAAAAACCTTTTAACATAACAGAGTACAAAGCATTAGCTACATTTTTTAAAGCGCTTTCCACTTCAAAAATGTTCGTCCTAGAGCAAAGAGTTTTCATGAATTTCGTTTACACTTGGGTAAATATACCATTCAGAAATGATCATGTTTTTAGTATTTTAAGCCGTGAAAGTTATTTTGTTTTTTAACTAACCGTGCTTGTAAGTCAGTCAACTTGGATTTCGAAAACATAATTTTAATGTTGTTCTTTTCATCAAGCATATATGACAGGATACGATTTAGGAAAATAGCTTTTATCCGTGCCCTTTTTTTTGAGGATGGGAAATCATCAAATGTCTCCTCCCCTGTTCTGGGTGGAACGAAAGGGAGTGTCATACTCTTACTGACTAAAACCCATCTATGTTCCTTCCTCACCCCTTTATATTTGCGGCTTTAGGGTAGCGGTTACGCTTTCGGACAGTCCCGCTGACATTTAATCCCCGTTTTTTTTGTTTTTTTTAGGTTAAGAAATCATCAAATGACCCCTCCCGTTCTCGGTGGAGCGGAAGGGAGTGTCAGACTCTTACGACTAAAACCCATCTATGTTCCTTCCTTAGCCCTTTATGTTTCTTGGTAGCAGTAGCTTTCGGGCAATCCCACGGCGAACCGTAGCTATAAACTATCAGTGTGCCAAATGTGCAAAACCCATAAAGCCGTTAAGAGGGAAATGCCAGCCCGTATAAAATTTTCAGTGGAAAGTGAATTATGATTCGCGGCCGTAGAAAGTACGTATTTACAGAATTTTTATTATTAAAATCATCAATACAAGCCTCAAAGCCCGAAAATCTGACAGCCAGTCTTACAGGTAGTGGAGGTCAGTCGCTCCATGTAAAATACTGGTATTCAGCTGCATCCGGTTATACTGGAAGCCGACCCCAACATACTTGGGAAAAGGCTAGGCAGATGATGATGATGACCAGCCTCTAAGTTCAAATAACTCCATAAAACTTACAATTCTAACATAGAGAGTTGCATTTATAATTATAATTCTTGAAGTACAGAGGCCAGCACATCAAGTTACCACAATCTGTCAAATTTCTATGATAGTATATAACTTAATTGCAAAGACATAAGGTTCATTTTTAATTGAGAAAATTTGACAGTTAGCGATAGCTTGATGTGCTGGCGTCTGTACATCCGCACTAGCCACGGCGAATCATATTTTGAATTTCGCGGGCTAATTTATTCAGCCAGTATCATATTACTAGCTTCTGATTCGACCCACAGCGCATAACGTCACCCGCTCGCTCTATTACTTCCATTTAGCTTCACGTTCTTGGCGCTCGGTTCTACGAGTCTTGGAGTAATGTTACTTATCCTATAACCTTCCTTAAGGATTGGTCTATCAAATGCAAAAAGATAGTTTCAATTAATAATAATAATAATATCCTTGGACATTTCACACAGCGCCATATCGTCCCAAGCTAAGCAACCTAATGCTTGTGTTATGGTAACGAGATGGCTGATATACTACTTATATACATTTTTTTTTGTAAATACATACATATTATAGATAGAAAAACACCCAGACTCGTAACAAATACTTGCAGGTCGTACAAATATTTGTTCCGTACGGGAATCGAACCCGCGACATAGTGCGCACCAGTCAATCGCTCAACCACTGCGCCAACCGTGTCGTCAATTCCAACTGGGACTTTCAGAGATTTGCGCGTTTAGCTCTTCAGGTTTATTATTAGTAAAAATATACATATATATGTATATTTTTACTAATAATAAACAAAAACAACGATAACATAGCGCCGCTCCAATGACTGTTTTAATGTTCGTGGTCACATCCTTTACGAAAGAGTTTGTATGTAGTTGTCAGTATTCGTCTTCAGTAGCAGGCCGGCAGCATCAAGCGTAGTGAGACTTTTTTTATGGCTGGGAAATCATCAAATGACCCCTCCCGCTATGGGTCGAGCCGAAAAGAATGTCAGACTCTTACTGACTAAAACCCATCCATGTTCCTTCCTCGGCCCTCAGCATTTTTTCATTCATGTATCTAGTATTAGTCTGTGTTCCATCACATTTGTTACCTACCTCACCAAATGATACTTGGTGGCGCTTTGTAATTACTTTTATAAATACTTTCGAACGTTTTGAATTTTGAAGGGGTGTGCCATGATAACGTAGTTTATCTTCTACATACAGATTAAGTAAGCATATACCATTTGACGAAGAAGTAAGAAGTTTAATATCTAGTGTCAGTACATACTTGTGGGACGACGAATCGAAGCATATGACGGCAAAAACTTATATCACAAAGCGTAATATGTGAGGAGTGGACGAAGCGAGCGTCATCCCTTCAAATAGCCGACAGACGCGACCCGAAGGTTTCAAATAAAAAACTCGTCAGAACCATTTCCGATTGAAATGAACTTATTCCAACGGTCCAGTGACAAATGACTCTCGATATGAATTTCTCGATTTTGATAGATGGCCTTCCAATTTTGAACGGGCCTATTGAATTGATAATTGAGAAGTTCCTAAATCGAAACGTTGACACTAATTCGGAAATCAAGTCAACTTTTGGTTGTGTTATTTTTTTTCGTGTTACTTTTCAGGCATTATGTTATGGCATACTTAAACTATATATATTTTCAAAGGGTCAAGCAGAGGTGTGCCTTTACCAACACCTGCATTTCAATTGCTATGTTTAATAAACTCTAAGACCATTAGAAGCCTCAGTTTTTTTTGCCAATAGTGTTAAAATAAGAAACGTTTAATTATGTAGTTAATAAAAAATCTGGCCGTTTAAAGTGGGTCAAAATCGCGCCCAAAGTTTACAAATATACAAACAGACATACAGTAGAAGCTAATATAAAGCGTGTAAAAAAACGTGAATGCCAAAATTCAAATCCATCTTGGATTAGAAATGGAATGGAAAATCTAAAGCTAATCTAAAGCGTGTAAAAAAACGTGAATGCTAAAATTCAAATCCATTCACGTTTTCTTACACGCTTTATATTAGCTTCTACTGTATGTCTGTTTGTATATTTTTAACCTTTGGGCGCGATTTTGACCCACTTTAAACGGCCAAATTTTTTATTAACTACATAATTACGAAATCATCATCATTGGCCAACGTCATTGGTCATCGTCTTTTGCCAACTATGTTAGGGTGGGCTTTCAGTCTAACCGCATTTAGCTGAATACAAGTATAATCACCAAGAATATTATGTTATAATTATAGCTACATTGGTTACACCTTTGTGATACCAAACACTGAGCTTTTGATGCACCGCGTAAACACGAAATTGTACTGCGTTACCACAATGAGGGACTTTGTTAGTGTCGTGTATAATGTCATTAATTACTGTCGTGTGGTATATTATATTCGGGGGAACTAGATTTGGAAGGTTACTTTATTCGTTCTAATCAGAATTCTCGCTCTATCCATTTTTAGACACATGAACTTTTAACGAATTTTGAAAATATTGTCCCTCTGAGGAGCTTGAGGCTAAGTAATAACAGCAGCACGGATCAATCCATCAGGTTAAGCTACGCTTGCTGGGGTTGGTCCGTGGATGGGTGACCATCTTTACATATCGAGACTCCTCCGTGCCTCGGCAAGCACGTTAAGCAGTTGGTCTCGGCTGTCATTTATGGATCTGTGACAGTCGTTACGGGTATTCAGCTGCTTCCATTTAGACTGGAAGCCGACCCTAACGTAGTTGGGAAAAGGAAAGGCAGGTTTTTGGTCCCTTGGAATGTTTATAACTAGAAATTAAGAATTATATTATATTACTAGCAGACCAGCGCAGCTTCGTCTGCGTCACATAAGAGAGAGAGAGTGCTGAGTTGCTCCGCTCCTATTGGCCGTAGCGTGATCTTATATAGCCTATTACCTTCCTCAATAAATGGACTATCCAAAACAAAAATTATTTTTCAAATCCAACCAGAAGTTCCTGAAATTAGCGCGTTCAAACAAACAAACTCTTCAGCTTTATAATATGAGTATAGATAACTTAATTTGCAGGCCGTGATTAAAGTTAACTTATTTAACATTTGCTTACTGCACTCACATCTACCTTGTAGATATCTCTAGTCGCCTTTCATTCATGCTCTCACTATGACCAAACATATTCTTTTCAGTATTCACTTCCATGCAAGCAGTCAAGCCTTTTTGGGCATCGACTTTCACATGTTTAGCACCATTTACTTTATGCCGCCCATTTACTCTCCTTTCCACATCTTCATAAATATTTCCAGCCTTTTTATGACTCCCCAAATATATCCCTCAAAGTTGCTTCTCACATAACACGTTAACAATAGTTACTCTTTTGTAATAGCAACAAATAAATGTGCATGGTGGTGGTGAATATTATTTTAAAAAGGAACCCACCCTTTAATAAAATTAAATATTTTTTTTTCTTATTTACAAAATTTATTTTCTATGTTTTAGTTCGGTTTACTATAAAAAGCGTGTTTTTTTAGTTTTTTTAAACCATTATTTATTTCTTGCTTTTTAGTTCAAATTAATGTATTGTCATCGGTCCTCAATAAATCTAAATCTTCAAAGTTTGAACGACATCTGGCCGTTTAAAGTGGGTCAAAATCGCGCCCAAATGAGTCAGTTACAAACAACCAAACATACAGGTGAAGCTAATATAAAGCGTGTAAGAAACAAAACAGTTTAGTACAAACTTATTGCACAAAACTTATAAACCGAAATAAATTTGTAAAAGACAACCCACGGAACAGTAAATCCAAATGGCAAGTTAAATTCAGTTCAGTTTTATTACTAAGTGGGTTTGTAATTAGCGTTTTTGTAACTTCAAGCTTTGCAAGTCGAATCAGCATGGTACCTGGTGTATTTATTTGTATTGAATTGAAACGTCGAGTCGTATTTGAAATTTAATTTTGAATTTAAGCAAATGAGAAGAGGAGTACCTTTATTCTATCCAACATTCATTACAATTTTCAAAGCTTAAAAAAATACAAAATTGTCTATAAACTCAGAATATCTATGGTAACTACGGTTTCAGATGCCATTTCGTTAACAACTATTACTCGTTTGTAATGGCAAAAAAAAACAAAACAGTTTAATACAAACTTATTGCACAAAACTTATAAACTGAAATAAATTTGTAACAGTCAAAGCACGGAACACTAAGTCCAAATGGTAAGTTAAATTCAGTTCAGTTTTATTACTAAGTGGGCTCGTAATTAGTGTTTTTTTTTAACTTCAAGCTTTGCTCGTCGAATCAACATGTTACCTGGTGCATTCATTCCTATTGAAATGAAACGTCGAATCGGAATTCCATTTTGAATTTAAACGAATGAGAAAAAAGAACCCTCGTTGTATCCAACATTCATCACAATTTGCAAAGTTTAAAAAAAAATACAATATTATCTGTAACCTTAGGATATCTATGGGAACAACGGTAACAGATGTCATTTCGTTTAAAAACAACCCTACACACTAGGGTAAAACATATGTATGTTTAGAACATGTTTACGGGATGGGAGGTATTGTTTTAAAATTTTAATTTCATTTCAATTTCAAATTCAACTAAGACCTTGTAAAATATCATTTAAATATTTTATGATCACATCTCGTGAAGGCTTATCATAAAAACTATCATTGTGTCTTAGATTCCCAACTTTGACATTAAATATACAAAACTCATGCCTTCTTTTCAAGTGGGTAGGTATATTAAGGGTCGGCGCAACATATCTTTTTCTTCCATACTTCTCTTTTAGTCGTCATCTCGGTAGTCACTCCCTTTCTAGCCATATTATCATCTTTCACACAATCCATCCATCGTTTCTTTGATCTTCGTCTACTTGTATAGCCATCCACATTCATACTCAAAACATTCCTGACAACATTTTCCTATAACATTGTAATAACATGACAATCGATTACAGACGTTGTTTGACACTATGATCCAAAGTAAAACAAAATATCCACAACCCTGAATACATCCCATAGTGTTATTACTAATCCAATAATACATGAAATCAGTCTAGATACAAAAACTATTTCTTTAACAATGACCGACGCCATTTTGCCCAAGTCTCTTTACAAAGCTGTAAGCTTCAGTAATCCCTCGAGCATCGTACTTCGTTAGTAGTCAGGTGGGTTCCGAGCTAAAGAAAAGTACAAAAGTATTATAGTACCTTATTTCCCTTGCGATGCTAGTAGGGGAAGTGAAAGGCAGGGAATGGATTTATTGTAGGGAATCTTATTATTTCTCGTAACGCTTTAGCAAGGATTAATCTACAATTATCATGAGATTTTTACGGTTGCTCGGTTTCATAAAAAACGTTGGTTCAGATCTGCTCAAGATCTGCACCAACGTTCTTTGCTTGCATTTGCTCTGCATCTACATACCACATTTTTAATCATCAAAGAAACAACTCGAGTGAAATAATGGTACTTTCACAAGTGACGCTACAAAATTATAGTCAACCAAACCACTGATGTAGGCTTTAGAGCGTACGTCCATACAGCCTTTTTTTGAGGGTGGGATATCATCAAATGGCCACTCCCGTTATGGGTGGAGTGGAAGGTAGTGTCAGACTCTTCCTGACTAAAACCCATCCATGTTCCTTTCTTAGCCGTTTATGTTCCGGGGCAGCGGGGCATATACCCTGATTCTAGGTAGTCAGTCTGCCTTACTACCATCCTCGTCGATTGCCTAAAGCTTCATAAATAATAAATTCCCCTCCACTTTTACGCGCACAATCAAGGTGTGTAACTCTCTGCCAGCGTCTGTGTTCCTTATAACCCTTCTCTGTTGTCTGCCTTCGAAGCAAGAGTGAACAGGACTCTTCCGGGTAAGGTCGCTCCGTCATAGACCTCATCCATTGCTTTCATTCAGGCGTCATCGAGGTCAAGGTCAGACTCATACAACAACAAAAAATGTCCATATGTCATTTATTTAGACTGAAAGTTAGAGGAAATAACCTAAGAAGAAGCCAGGCGCCCGATGCAATTTCCAAACGAACTTCATACAATTTTACCACATCAAGAGATGACTTTCAAAAATACTTCCTTCCCGCTTCCCTTCGTTGTATAAACCAACCTTTAAAAATGAACCACTTAAAAATACTCAACAGTAAAAAACCCATCTTAAGATGGAAACAGTAACACAATTCGACTTGCCATACCATGAAGTATTTTCCATTTCTAAAGAACTCTGCAGAATGTCTACTAATGTAAACAAAAGGCTGGTGCTGACCTAATTTACAACATCTCGAAGTGGACGGTACGGTACGCCTTTGTCTTATTTTACTTGTATTTCAATCCGTAGAGCTTGGAGATAAATTATTTATGTAGTATAGGGTTTTGAAATGTTGAGGGCTTGTGGCAATTTAACTGTTTGGCTCTCGTTTGAAGAAATGGGTGTTTTGTATTTAGAAAATTTGAAGATTTTTGCGATAAATCATCGTCCTCTTTGTACGTATTTTCTGTTGCTTTCTTTTTGTCCATAAATAATAAATAAAATTTGCTTGAGACACATTCATGCAAATAATGTATTGTAATGCTCAGAAAACATTTGATTTAAGGTGGAAGCTACACGGAAGCCCACGAAATTGAAATTTTCTTACTTTTTTTTCAATTCGTAGGTTAGTATCAGGTTGTCTGTTGATCGAAATATGATTCGCGGTCGAAGCAAGTACGTATTTACGGAATTGTAATCATTAAAAACATCTCGCTGACTGGTTATCAGACTTGGAGGCTTCTGACTGGAAATCTTGATACAAATTATTAAGATAATTACTTACAGTACAATAATGTTGACCGTATCTTTTAGGTTACCGCGAGCATTTGCCTGTAATGTAACGTTACAGATCTGAGTATCACTTCAGTGAAGGAGGAGAACCAAACATTAGTCAGTAGAAGTGAAGAAGGCAGTATTGTAACGTGGTGCTCAACATCGAATCATAAATGTTACACTACAAGCGAATGCTCGCGGTTAGGGCCCACCTTAAGAAATTAAACTTTGATTCCACACCAGACAATTGATTCGTTAAGCGGAATTGTCCGAAAGGGTTACCGCTACCCCGGAACATAAAAGGCTACGGAAGGAATATGGATGGGGTTTAGTCAGTAAGAGTCTGACACTCCCTTCCGCTCCACCCAGAGCGGGAGAAGTCATTGGATGATTTCCCAGCCTTATAAAAAAGACATGACCCGTGTCCTTTTAAAACATGTTCTTGAACGAGGATATTCTTTTGTTTTCATCCTTACTAAAACTCCTTTGTCCTCCACACAGATGGCGTTAGCGTTCACAATGGTCGACAGACCAGTGAGCTGGTGATCGGCAAGGCTGAGCCCCGCCATGCCGGCAACTATACCTGCGTGCCTGCGAATGCTAAGGCAGCTTCGGTCACTGTCCATGTTGTTCAGAGTAAGTGCCAGAATATTTTTAATCTGAGGAGTCAACCTGATAAGCCGGTGGCCGGGAGCTACGTGACTCCCGGCTACTATAGGTGCGGGCCTGCGGACGATGAGTAATGGGTAGCTCACCGTCCGATCAGGACCAGCCCGTGCCAAACGGCGCTTTCGTGTTTCACGCGCGCCTCAAGGAGATAGCAGCATTAGGGAAGGGTTCCGTTAGGGCCGAAGCCTGCCGGGTCAGCGGGATTATTCGAAAGGGTTACCGCTCCCCGGAAAATAAAGGGCTAAGGAAGGAACATGGACGGGTTTTAGTCAGTAAGAGTCTGCCACTCCCTTCTGTTCCACCCAGAGCGGGAGGGGTCACTTCATGATTTCACACTCTCAAAAAAAAAGCCTGGTAAGGTACCCTATGTATATGCTACACAATGGCACTGTTATTGTTGTATTATGAAAACATTTTTTAAATTTAATAGATATGCCTTGACTTCCTGGGTAATCTGCAGACTTACGAATAATATCGTTTAATGGAAATATAATGTCTTCATGAAACGAAAATGTAAACACGTATTTGTGTGATAAATTAGTGTCACCATTGTAGCGCCACGTTGTATAGACGCCAAAAATGGTCTGAGTTTAATTCATAATTTCTTGCAAAAATGGAAGAGAGAGCAAAATTTCAAAATATTTTTAATTCTGAAGCTAAAATACTAACCGTTATCCTTTGTTGATATTGTATCTAGAAATAAAACAACTCGTGGAGGCAACATACCCTTTGGGTATATCAATAATGGACAAGATACTTCCAGGATGTGTGGGTGGATTTAAAAGCAAACGTAAAACACAACAACAAATCATAAATTTCTTTAACATTATGTTGTTAAGTCATAATGTTCTTTACCGTTGGACCGTCGCCGTCGGGTGTGCTCCGATTGCACTAGTTTATTGGGGTTAGTCACCTACTGGACACAAGAGACCGGACACACGTGTGTCCAGTTGGTGAAAATCCGAATTAGTACAATTATTATTTCGTCATCTGGACACGCCAAAATTTTTACGCATGTCCACATAGTGAAACTTAAATTAAATCACTTTTATGTTTTCGCCAACTGGACACACCCAGTTTTTTTGCAAAAAATGGCACAGTCAGGTTAATAATTGCCTCGATTTTATGAAAAAGCTGCCTCACTTTTTTACTTGAAAAACCTTATATATTTGTAATTTTCAAGGTTAAACGCAATGATGTTTTTAACCTTGAAAGATACACTGCACTCCTATACAAACTTGCAAAGCTTGCTTGCTTACTAAATGTAGTTGCAGTAAAGTTTGTACTAGAGCGGAGTCGAAACGTTGATTTATGGCATAAAATAATAATATATCAAAATAATCATCAAACTCAAACTTAAACTCAAAGTATTTATTTCAAATAAACCAATTACAGGCACTTTTGAATTGTCAAGGTGTCGGTCAGTCAGAGAGATGAAGCTAGTTGCCCATTCCAAAGCAGTAGGTACCTATGGAGAAGAACGGGCAAGAAACTCCATGGACACTCTTTTAAACAAAATATGTTTACAAAATATTGGTTACATAGTTCATATTAATATTATACATGTGAGAACGATGCAGAACGTTAAAAGCATGAGATATAAAATATGTAAAAACTATTCAATAATTAAATTAAAACAAGCCTTAGCCACTAAGAGATGACCAGTCCCTACTGACAGCGCCCGTTCACGAACATGACGCATATATTAGCACCATTCAGCTCAACCATTTTGAAGGGAGCTAAATGATCCAACACACACGCCACCATCAGCGAGACATTAAAGTGAGCATGGCATACTCTCAGTCGCCAGGGCACATTCAAGTCAATGAAAGACGTACCCAGTAAATGGTCACTTTATAGTAGGTACATAGTACTCACATATGTGCTAAGCAATTATACAATACG
Organism: Hyppa rectilinea; assembly: GCA_951799385.1. NCBI lineage: Eukaryota > Metazoa > Arthropoda > Insecta > Lepidoptera > Noctuidae > Hyppa > Hyppa rectilinea. The sequence continues at coordinate 9,334,678 of OX637324.1, read as the reverse complement.
TCTAAAAGACACTCTCCTGAATTTTAGTCTCTATCTGCATTTAGATCAATTAACCAGACAAAAGACTTGCATTGATCACTTTATATAAGCAATATTAAGGACACTATTGGCAACGTCCATGAATTATTTCTCTCCGACCATAACACAGGTCAACTTTAAATTTTACAGCTAAAAAAGTAAAAACTTGGTATGAATACGAGAAAGATTAAAATAAAGACAATTTAGATAAAACAGATTGTCTATCAGCACTCAGTTGGTCAGAAATATTTGATCACGAAAACTTAAATTCAGCTTTTAACGTTTTTCATGACACATTTTGCTTATTTTATGACCTCTGTTTCCTGATCAACAAAGTAAGAATAAACTGCAAGTCACAAGGTGGATCTCAACCGGAATTAGAAAATCCAATAAACATAAAAGAAAACTAATGTATCGCCAATACATGACCAAATCTGAATATGATACATGACATTACTTTAAATACAGTAATATTTTCAAAAAGTGTAGGTAAGTGTAAGTCGATCTAAATATTATGTCATAAACTTTAAAATAGTGTCATTGACAAAAAATAAGGGTATGAAGTTTGGCAGATTATAAGAGATAACTGACCAAGTAAATAAAAAAACTAGTATTCATTTAATTAAACTAGACAATAATTATATAACTAAACCTATAGAAATTGCTGAATCTTTCAATTACTTTTTTATTAACATGGCTAAAGGATTCCATAATAATAATAATAGTGACTTTCTAATACTGTCAGTGTCAAAAATATATTCTTTATAAATTCACAAATAGTAAATACTTTTAAAATTACATAGGTACTTAATTACTCGTTCTCAGCAGTAGGACGTGACTGATGATGATTGTGACACGAAAAATAAATGTGCTTGACTGTACTTTATCTTGAATTCGGGTAAAATGCGAACATGTGTCCAGTTGGCGAAAACATAAAAGTGATTTAATTTGAGTTTCACTATGTGGACACGAATAAAAATCTTGGCGTGTCCAGATGACGAAATAATAAGTGATACTAATTTTGAGTTTCACCAACTGGACACACGTGTGTCCGGTCTCTTGTGTCGAGTTGGTGACTAACCCGTTTATTGATATATTTTTATTCACTAATATTTTTTTTTGTTTTTCTTTGTTTTTTTTAGCTGTCCATAGTTTGTCCGTTGCATCACAGCTGCTATCAGAATACCAGCGCTGCGGTAGTTTTTGTTTTTAAATATCTCAGCATTATGACCAAAATGGCCGCATTAGCAATATGCTGAGATAAGGATCTCAGCATAATGCTGCTGCGGCCTTTTTGGCTTCGCACAGGTAGATTTTTATGTTTTTTATCTATGAATTACTTTTTTCTGTTGTATTGCCTGAGCGTATCCCGAATAAAATATTATTCTTTCTTTTTTGTAACATTATTATTTGTTTTCAAAATAATCCGTAAGACAGCGCTACAGTTGTTTATTGTATCAACACTGTGTGCACAACTCCAAAAGACGGGTCCTTTTGACACAAGCGAAGGTATTTCCAAGAAACTCTATTAGATGGCACACAAAAGGTTCAACAAAACATTTAGTTCAGAAACCCATCAACGGACATTGGACGTCGTTTGAGCAACGTAAGCCTTTTAAGTTGGAAGCTAAACCTGCCACAAATAAATGGAATACATTCAAGATTTACAAAGGTTTTGTGGATTAATGTTATTCTTTCTTTCAAATCGGTGAAGGAACACATCGTGAGGAAACCGGCATATTTTAGAACCAAAAATTCGAAGACGAAGACATGTGACATCTACTAACCTTTTTTTTTTTGAGGGTGGGATGTCATCCAATAACTTCTCCCGCTCTGGGTGGAGCGGAAGGGAGTGTCAGACTCTTACTGACTAAAACCCATCCATGTTCCTTCCTTAGCCCGTTATGTTATGTTCTGGGGTAGCGGTAACCCTTTCGGACAGTCCCGCTTAATCTACTGACCTGTATTGGTGGTATATTTCTCAGTAGTAGCCTGAATTTTGGATTTGTGCCTGGGTAAACGGAGGGAATTCAAGACTTTATTTTGCTGAGATTCCACTTCAAGGGGGATTTTTAGGGGAGATTTGAGCAACAAGCATAATTGATGAAATGTGGATGAATCTATAATAGATACATACACCTCTGCCCAACCTTTCGGGGTAACAAGCCGTGATGTTATGTAATTTGCTGTCTTTTATTACAAAAGGGGTGTTGTTAATGCTCTTAATCAGGCATTAGGTTAAGTGCTGGCTGAACGAGGCTCTCAATTACGTAAAGTTTCAGACTCAAATATAGACATTAGGTAGAAAAGCAAAATGGTATTACAAAACATTATAGTAGTAAAAGAGGATATGAATCAACGAGAAATGTAATACCATGGTTCTATTTATAACCATCCAATAAAAGAAATCCAAACAAACTTTAACAACGCCTCCACTTCTTCTTCTCAGAATCATAAAAATACGATCAATTATCTTTTTCATTTACTTTAAAAATATCGGCAAAGTAAAAATAAGTACTTCAGCCATCAGGAATTTTATATAATAACCCGAATCCTGTTCCCAAACTTGATTAAATACTTGGAATAGATGATGAATTTGAAAATTCATTTTATCAACGCAATCTCGTTTCTGCTTCAAGAGAAGATTCAGGCGACGTAGCTACAAAGGATAATGAGTTTAATGTAATAGAAAACAAAGGTGAAATGACATTAACAAGATAGAACAAGTTAGTTACAGAAACAAAGTCTTTTTTCGTAATTACATCTGCGGAAGACCCTAATTCTTGGGCGGACTCGTAGAATCGTGGAAAATTTGGTTTTAGTTTTATGGACTGCCAGCAATTAAGAAAAGTTTACCAAAATTTCCCCAAATGATTTTAAACCTTAAAACGCGAAAAGTTAAGTTCAAAATCGATTGAGAAAATTTGACATTTTGTGGTAACTCGATGTGCTGGCGACTGTACCATAACCGGACAATTTTTCTCAATCGATTTTGAATTTAACAGTCAATATTTTTAAGGTTTAAAATCATTTAGAAATATTTTAGAATTCGAGACCGTACACGTAATTTGTTCGTAGATAAATTAGGCACTTAATAATTACAAAGTTGTTGTTGTTTATTCTAGCAGAGTAATGACTTTATTGTCATTTCGTTTAGTTTTTGAAGTCTTAAAGATACTTGATGCGTATTTAGAGACTTTGAATAAAGTTTAAAATTAGTTCTTCGAAGACTGCTAGACTAAAATCTAAGCCATATGTTAGTATATTATTAACGATTACTCAGCCATGAATAGTAAGCTTAGATTCTTTGCCTTTGACAAGGTTATAAACTTCTTCAATTCGTAGTCCAACATTTCCCAAAATATAAATTACAGTCCAAATAATGATACCAATAAGGTTTGGACTATAAAATACAATTTTTGTTTTATTTTGGGCTTAATTTTATTACATTTCAACATATAAACAACTTATACATTCTTAAATTAAATGACTGTCTAATTAACTATATCGATGCCTTACGGCCGAAAAGGGATAAGCGACATTTTTTGAGAAATTCAGTTATATACATACTTAGAATCGCCTTTTTTTTCTGCGTCAATTGGTCTAGGTAACGTTTACCTACGTGAAACTTTTTGTCGGTTACGCGGTAAGAAAAATATAGACTTCTGTCAATTTATTTCGTTGTAAACGACTTCAATTTTTGTAAAATTATTTTTTTAGTGTTTGATCTACGAATTATTTAAGAATAAAGAAGTTACACCTTTTGGACTTTTTGTAATATTTTAATGATTGCACGTTAAACTATTTTGGCTGGAAGTAAAAATTCAGAAATATGTATTTAGTACGTTATGCCTGTTCGTGTTTAAAACATAATTAGTCGTTTATTCCGTTTTGGCCGCATTTTGCAGACTCTGTTTGGTCTGTAGTCTTTTTTTGACGACTGAGCTGATTGGCTAATTAAATGGTTTTTTATTGTATACCTATACCTCTTGGGTGAACTTGAAATGTTAAATGCAGAGATAACAGTTTTCTAAAGTAAAATAATCAAAATACATCCACTAAATAATTGACATCTTTTAAAAAAATGTGCTTGATACAATTTTTCCTTTCAGTCAACTATTGTTACATTGTTGGTTAGATTATATTATTACATTTTTTTTGTCTAAAAACCAAGACTTGACCTTTTTTTCCTTAATTTAAATAAAACATGGGTCGACTTTAGGTCATTTTTACTCGCATCAGATAATTTGATAATTCAATTAATAACATTTTGGGTGATTTTAAAATAAACACCATTTGGGGATAACCGACAGTAACTGCTTCTTGCAGGCTGAATTACGTAAAAATAAAAACGCCATCTTATAGATAGCATGCTAAATATTATAAAAACTCATTTCCAGGCTTTCGGGAGCTATACTTAATTTTTTATGTTTTTTTTTCGTTTATTTTGAACTTTAAATCACTCCCCTGTAAAATTTGAAAAGAGGCGGTTATCCTCTTTCGCCCGTAAGGCATCGATATAGATACAAATGAATCATCATTCTCCTGCTCTTATCCCAATTTATTTGGGGTCGGCGTAACATGTCTTTTTCTTCCATACAGAAGTACTACTAATACGACTAACGACGACTAATAGTTCTCCTATTAGTCGTCATCTCGGTAGTCACTCCCTTTCTAGCCATATCATCTTTCACACAATCTATCCATCGTTTCTTAGGACTTCCTCTACTTGTATAGACATCCACATTCATACTGATACATAAATAAATACAAAGAGGATTGTGTGGTTTAGGAAACCACGGTAGGCAACTTTCTTTCACATTAAAGACATTTGACACTATAGGCACCGCCATATTGGCCTTGGCTGCTCTGACCTTTCACTTTATCCCTACTCCGCGGCCGACCGTCACGCGATATGCAACACACAGACGAAAAAGTTTGAGACGATGTGAAACAAAAAGGACACTTAAGCGTTGAAGTACTCATCCGCATCACTGTCGTCCGGACACGTGCCCAGAAGACTGACAGATACCCAGAAGAAACCAATTGGTATTTTCCAAGAACAATTATTGTACTAATTTTATCACGACAAAGTTTAAATTTATTCAATGAATCTATAAGAAAATCATTAACCTCTTCTTTATTGAAGCTGATAAATTCGGTATGCTAGATAAAGATGAAACGTGCTAGATAAATTTCAGATGAGTTTCAAAAGAAGTAGCTATAGTTATAAAACAGGATTTCGATATTAAAGTGTATTCGGGAGATGAAGACTTCTAAGCCATAAAGTCGATATGAAGTTGGAAGTTTAAAAGTCTTCACGGAAGTGCTTTCCGTGTAGCGACTTCGAGAACCGATAATAGTGTAAGCTGTGTAACTAATGTATGAAATGGATTTCCCGCTGAAATAAGAGGAAACGTTACTCTATCCACGATGGTAGAAAATCTTTAATGCGCGGTAGTGAAAAGTATGAATCAAATATACATGAATCTTCTGTCTATTGTACGGCTACATTTAATCCTTTAGTGAACAATGGGCATTGTGCAAGCCATGAAACTATCGCCAGTCCATTACAATAATTAAAATGGTTGGATGGTTGGTGGTTGGTGGTTGTTTAAAATGTTAATATTTTTTGGTGTCAAATAAATAATTATTATTATTTAATTATATTTGAACATTTATTCTATTTGCGGACTCTCCTAGATACAGAGTTAATATGACATTAACTTACTCTACGTACTATACGTGTTTAGTATTATTTCGATACGGTATCCAAATAAGAAGCTCAAACAAACTAAATAGCTTACAAATCAGAGTAAAACGCACCCACCCCTAGTAAATAAAAACAGACCTTGTAACAACGCATCGTAGGTTATACTAAAGAGTTAGGTATGTTGTAAGGTGAATGATGCGTATAAACATCAGCTGTTAGGAAAGATACATTGTGTTCAAACGGGAAAAAAGCTTAAAAAAAAAATTGCGACTAAACTACTCTTTCTATTTAATTGATTATTGGTGCAGCTTGAAAATGGTACCTAATATAGGCAGTTTAAAGGAAAACCCTTCTGTCGTATCAACTCTGTTTAATGTTGTTTATGATTAATTTATACTAGCAGTCTGTGGATGGATTATACGCAGAAACTATACAGTAGTCTACGTGTCCAATTCAACAACGCGTTCAAGGTGCTCTTGGGGCTGCCTCCCTTCTGTAGGGATGTTGGCCATGGCGCGTTTGGATTGTTTCCACGCAATCATGCGCAAGCGGTGCACATCCTTGGTGCGTAGTATGTGGGCCAGTCGCAACAGTACGGCGCTTTTGCTAAATGGTTTGACTGTACGTGAATTACTGCTGCATGGTTCACGTACTGGCACTTTTTTTTGAGGGTGGGAAATAAAAAAAATAAAAATAAAATATGATGAGTTAATTTGATTTGATTGATTTTGGTCTGATTTTTACTTGATTAACATGATCTTGATTTTCATTTTTTTCTTTGGTATGATATTGACTTGATTTTGATTTGATTTTAATTTGATTCTGTTTTGTTTTTAATTTTAACATTATTCTGATCTGATTTTAATTTTACTCTGTTTTGATTTTAATTTTATTCTAATTTATTTAAATTTTTATTTTTATTCTTAGTTGATTAATCTTGGATCTAGTCAATCGATTCAAAATTATCAACTTTTATTATTATTATTGTATATGGGAATCTTTTGCCTGAAATAAAACACAATTATTATTAAATCATCAAATGATCCCTTCCGCTCTAGCGATAAGAAAGCCCTTGTATAGCATATACATTATAGGCATATACATATACCTTATCAGGCTTTTTTGTTTTTTTTAAGGGTGGGAAATCATCCTTTTGCTCTAGGTGGATCAGAAGGGCGTAACAAACTATTACTGACTAAAACCCATCCATTTTCCTTCCTAAGCCATTTATGTTCCGGGGTAGTGGTAACCCTTTCGGACATCCCGCTGACAGAATACGTGCTGGCTAATGTTAAGATATTATTTTAATTTTATTTTTCTATTGTGAATTAAAATTTTGTATAAATTATTAATATTATTAATTCTTTTCTTGTCTACAGGTGAAACCCCAGCTGCGATGCAACATGGCAACAATTCTTCAGCAGCAATTTCCCAAACTCATTTACACATACATTTGCTAGTGGTCCTTGTTGCTCTAAGAATGCTCGTCGTACAGATTCATCAGGAGTTTGGATAACGTCATTTGTATTAAGAGTAATTTATATTGTTGTAACTAATTTTCTGTGTATAAACCAAACTCTCTGATGTTAATATTTTTCAGCTGTATATAGGAATCATGACAAAAATGTCTCATTTCTTTCGATTCGTTTTCTACGTTTTGCTTGACAGTATAAAAAAAAATTAAATTGTTTATTCAACTCAAAACAATTTCAGAAAAGTGGTGGATTTGATTTCTATGTTTTGCATGATAGTATAAAAAAAATTAATTGTTTATTTGACCCAAGACAATTTCACAAAAGTGGTGGAAGTTCTCTGGCTCCTGCGTTAGTTAAAACTGTTTTGCAGGAGCCAGTGTCCTCTCGCATTAAACAGACTCTTATTACCTCTAAGAGCCGTTACGCAATGTCGACACGGTCGACCGCGACTGTGACTTATGCACAAGCGACTGCCAGTCGCCGGCGACCAGTCGAAAGTGCGTAATGGCTCTAAGACTCAAGATTGTTTAAACTAAGACCAAAAAAATAATATAAAATAAAAACTAACTGGTTAAATTATGTAACACATGACTTTTTGGTATATAAAAATTTCTTCCGACTATACGTTTCAATGAGCACTTACATAAAGCTGTTAAAGTAAGCGGGATTGTCCGAAAGTGTTACTGCTACCCCGGAACATAAAGGGCTAAGGAAGGAACATGGACGGGTTTTAGTCAGTAAGAGTCTGACACTCCCTTCCACTCCACCAGGGAGGAGACATAATGATGATTTCCCACCCTCAAAAAAAAACCTGTTTTACTGCATATATTTCACCGTCCGCCATTACATGCAAATGTAGATTTGAGTCAGATACCATGGTACAACTATACGATGGATTGGCAACATGCCATTCCATATCGCAATTTTAACAACTTTTGCAATCTTGTTTATGCTGAACTCGATTTCTGATAGTACTCCCAAGCTATTCGGGATTCTTAGTATGTATACTGTGAATATATTTTTCGTGCGTAATGTTGCAATGTTTTATTTGGATTACATTTTGGTATGTAATAATTCTTGTAAGCACTACGTATAATCACGGACTTTATTTTTTGAGGCACACTTCACTGTTCGTATTTTAGCCGTGTACCGCAAACCGGGTTTAGTCGGTTATATTCGTAACTCCAGACATGGAAATGGACAATGATTTGCAGGGCTAGCAACCGTAACCCAGTAACGTGTAAATACGTTGAAATATTCTGATTGTTCTTTGCCATCGACATTGGAACTGTCACGAATAGGTTTCACAAATAAGGATTATCTAATAAGCTCTAATTCAATACAGGTCAGTAGCAATAGGATAGACGTATTCAAACCACTGTATAATCTCTACCTATAAACCTCTATAGGTAAGACTATCTGATTATTAGTAATTTGTCATCTTATTTGCGAGCATGCGATTTCAGTTCGCGTTTAATCGTGTAAAGTCGTGTAATCTCGTGAATCTATAAAACTGCAAAATTGAAAAGTTAGTAAGTGGCTCATCAGTTGAAGTCCGTAACTAACGTACATTCGCCCACTTCGTTTTGATTTATCATGAAATTTGTATAGTCATAACGTTCCGATTTCAATACATAACATTTGGCAGAAATAGCTTTTATGTTAAATACGTGCTTTTGAATGCTAACTGGTATCGTTCGGAAATGTTATAATATACTTATGCACTTTGAATTCCACTAGCATAACGTAAACCATTTGAGACGCATTCTATAAAAAAATATTGCCTCTGGCCTATTTTATACGAAAAGCTCAATAATAATTATTTAACAAAATCTTTTCTTACTTATTCTGCTCTATTTTTGGCCAAGTATTAGCGCAGTCATCATTATCATTCCATGTTTTCGTTTTTTATAGCTAAATGTTACTCTCTTCACTTTATTCCACTGCTGTATTTAAATCTGATTAAAAATTAAGTGGTGGTGGTAGTTGAGGCTGAACGATTTACCGCACATAATTTATATAAGCCTAGTACTGCTCACATTTATTGCATTGTTGGATACCGTGGTTGGATACGTGGCCATTCAATGATTGATTGATAATCAATAGGATCTATTAATTAGCGCGAATACAGGCCCTACTGTGAATATTTTAGTGTTCACATTTTTTTTGGTTTGTTAATTTTATTCATACCCAGTTGTTGTGGAGGTCAGATAGGCAGTCGATCCATGTAAAATACTGGTATTCAGCTGCATCCGGTTAGACTTAAAGCCGACCCCAACAAAGTTGGGAAATGGCTAGGCAGGCAGATGAATTTTATTCATGTTTATTCAAAGTTACAGCATGTTCGAATCGCAGCTGTATTCATTGAATTTATTTAATTACAGCAAGGTCGAATGGGATTGGTTGATGATTTCAACTGTAAGTACGTATTATTTTGTTTTAAGCTTTTCATCAATGCAATGCTGACAGCAGTGACAGCCTAGTGGTGTGACCGTCGGAGTGGTGTCACAGTTTTCGAGTTCGAACCCAAGGCACGCACCTCAGATTTTACGGATTCATGTGCGTATTGTATAATTATCATTACTTAAAAATCGATGTAAAACATCGTGAGAAAACCATGTCTGAGAGATATTTCTCAACAGTATGTGAAGCTAAGTCAATGGCCGATTGGCAGCATAAAAACTCTGACACCAGGTTAGTCACTACCCACACGAAAAAAAAAAAGGAAGAGATCAATGCAAAATCATATAGAATTAAAAGTTATATGAACGTTTGAAAGGGCTATTATTTTTATGTTAACATGGGTGGGCCTACAAAATTTAAACGTCACCAAAATTTTACCTGGCATACATCGTACCGGCCTTGATGCATTTACTTCGAGGGTACCCGTCTCGTTACAAATGAGATAAGGAAATAAACACAAGCCAAAAAGCCCGTTAACAAAAGGTAAGGTAACGTAAAGAGGATGGATGAGTTGTTCCGTATAATAGGCTTTTCCTACAATACATATATCGTTTAGAACCTCACGTACTTGATAAAAGGAGTCGAGTAAAGGTGGACTTGCAAAATAGATAGGTGCAGAAGATTGGCTTCATACAACGAGTGAGGATAGGCGATCACATACATAGATGCGTGGAGATAAACTACGATAACATGGCCCGCCCTTCCAAAATTCAAAACGTTTAAAAGTATTTGTGAAAGTAATTACAAAGCGCCATCAAGACTCGCATCACGTGTTGATTTCTTTTTTTTTTTTCGTGTGGTTAGTGACTAACCTGGTGTCAAAGTTTTTATGCTGCCCATGGGCCTCTGACTTAGCTGCATATGCTGGTGATAAATAATATTTCTCAGGCATGCTGGTTTCCTTACGATGTTTTCCTTTACCAATGTTTTAAGCATGTGGTAACTATATAATACGCACATGAATCCCTAAAATCAGAGGTGCGTGCCTAGAATTTGAATTAGAACTCGAAACCTATAACTTGGCAGTCCGTCGGTCACACTACGAGGCTATCACTGCTTTGCACATGTTGCTGCTGGCCTGCAACTGAAGACGAATACTTACAACTACATACAAACTCTAAGTTAGGATGTCACCACAAATATTGAAACAGTAATTTGGAGGGGCGCGCCGTGTTATCGCAGTTTATCTCTTTATACGGTGATTCCAAACAAATGCCAGTCGCGACTGCGCTTGCACTTGCTACACGTAAAGCGTGACTATGTGTGTATGCGTTACCGCTTATTCTATGAAGCCAACGTTGTATGTCTTTTGGTGGAGTTGATTTGTGTAAATACTCAATGTGTCACTTAATTTCATCAAATTCTATCCGATTGGTAGTCCAGGAGATACAAAATTGGGAGCCAACTTTCCAAACTGTAATCAAATTGGACAATTTTTTTTTAATGATTCAGATTTAGACTTAATAAGCCGTTTTTCTAATCTCGCGGTACGCGTACTTTTATATTTTCGCCATAATGAAAAGAAAGATAATTATTTTAACGTAAGCTTAATTTAGTATTGAAAATATGACAACTCTGATCAATGGTCAATATATCAATATCATTCTTAAAAACGAACCGAAAAATCATAGTAATATTGAATAATCGTGTGACGTGCACGACAAATATACCAATATACTTAATGAAATGAAGCACCATTAGAAGGCAAATATTAATATGTAATGGAAATAAAACGTAAAAGGAAATACCAGTTACACAGCGGGAGAGCAAAGGCGCACTGAATCGAGAAGCATCGAAATACACTTATATGAGGTTTTTACTCGCCGTGATTCTTAAGTACCGGTCCACTTGCACTGTTGTTGCTATGTGCTGTCATTAGGAAACGATATACAGTGGTATGGTTTTTACTTGCGTACTTGACTGTAGTCACTGTACTTGATGAGTATCGTATCACCCAATGAAATACTCCTAAGTAAAGTATATGTGTGGGTTGTTGGTGGTAAAATAACTGCCTATTTGAGACCTCCACAACTTTTCCTCTTAGCACTTTATGTTCCGGGGAAACGGTAAACCTTTCGGATAATTTCGGTATCTTAGCATTTTGAAACCCCGTTAAGCGGGGTGAACAGGAATGCAGACTTAAATCGGGATGAAACTTTAAAAGATATTAAAATAGTATAGTTTATGACCAAAAAGGTCAAGGTCAATCTGTATACTGTGTTATACTTAAGTGCCTTGTTGGTAATACACTATCTACCCAAGGGACACACCTCTGATTTTACGGATTCATGTGCGTATTGTATAATTATCTCTTGTTTAAAAATCGGTGAAGGAAAACATCGTGAGGAAACCGACATGCCTCAGAGATATTCCTCAACAGTATGTGAAGCTAATTCAGAGGCCCATGGGCAGCATAAAAACTCTAACACCAGGTTAGTCACTCAACACACAAAAAATGAAGAGAAAACATAGTGTATTCTGTTTCATTATTTCAACGTTAAAATTATAGCTATTTTAAAGTTTTGTCCCGGTTTACTCCAGCATTTTTATTCATCGCGTTACGTGGTAAGATTATTTTATCGCCAGAACGGAAACGGAACACTGTATTAGACGTCCCATAAGTATTCACAACCATTCAATATTCTTCCGAGTCGAAAATGACACTTTTCGTTTACCTGATTTGCTTTGTCCCTGATAGATAACAGTCGTTGGAAGAACAGTGGTCGCTTAATTTGCTTAAACGCTTAAAACTACGGGTTTAAAATTTTGTGAAAAGCTCTTGGAGGACTCCTTTGTAAATCGTAATATTTATTGATATTCGGTTCGACACGGAAGCCTATCGAATGGCTGTGATTAGTGCAGTGTAGTGGTATCAGGTCAGACAGAAATCATCACCGGGATTGTCCGAAATGGTTACCGCTGCCTCGGAATATAAAGGACTGAAAAAGGAACATGGATAGATAGATAAATAGATATTTTGTCATTAACCCCTCAAATGTATGAACCTATGGGAGATTCATAAGAAACATTCCAAAACCATCGTTGAGCTCTTATCAGCAAAACAACTGTTCGCGTATTAAAAAATAGGCGAAAAGTTAATGGTTTAAGAGTCTGTCAGTTCCTTCCGCTCCACCCAGAGAGGAGTCATTCGATGATTTCCTATCCTTAAAATAAAAGCCAGAAATCATATCAGCGTGGAGGTTTCTCCTCCTCCTAACTATAAAGCAAATTGTATTATAATAATGCTTCCTGAAGTTAGTGCACATCTTAATCAAGAATCTTAAGCCCCTTAATATCTGTATAGTGTAGAGTTACTCGTGCCTACAATTCCGTCAAGATAGGAGAAACTTGGCGCGTATTAGAACGGCGAAGTTTGGAACTCCCCATGGTCACATTTAAGCGGAAAATAACACGCTTACTGCAGTTTGTGTAGTTTATGTTAAGTTAGTTACTTATCTTTGTTCATGTTTGCATTTATGGAGTGTGTTAAATTGTGGAAATAATTGGTAAAAATGGGAATCCATTTTGGCGAAGAATTCATCCATTAAATATTTAATCTTTATAAACACTCACAAAACTAATGCTTTAATTGTTTATTTCGTGTTATAGTGTTGTTGCCATTGTCATATGTTTGCTTGCTTGTCACGTATATGTGACATTGGCGTTAAAAGGTCAACTTTCTTTTTTCTTGAGTTCGGGTTGATGTCAGATTCCAGACGGTCTATTATGAAAATTACCGTGAAAACTTAGGTGATTTGAGTTTGAGGTGAGTTGTCTTTCCACCTAATACTATAGGGATTGACGTTATTTGCAACTCACTTTATGCTCACACTCACTTTTCAAGGTGAGATTTTTTACAGAATAGCATTGCAGCTTTTTTTGATCGATCAATAAATTATCTAGAATCCAATATTACTTGCAAAACAATGCATTTTATGAGTATACTGTTTGTTAAAATAAATATTACTAGCGAAAAAAAATGTTTAATTTTAATTATCTATTATTAAATTCTGTGTACCTATTAGTGGAACTTGTGTTTTTGTAATAAATAGTAACAAATATGCTCTAATATTATTTATGGAATTGTATGCAATAATAATTAATAATTATCTGTAATATTGTTAAACTGATTTCGTGAATTATCACGCTTATATTTTCTATATACAGCTGAAAAACTAAATTAAAATCATTTATCAAAAATGATAAATTAAATTAATAAAAAGTATACCAATTGAGTACAATAATGTTTAAATGTAAATAAAAATAATGTGAAATATATTCTTACGTAAGTGATGTATAAGAAAGTGTCATTACTTGTCATTTGGAATTAAGAATAAATAACGATTTTGAATTTAACGTGCCAAGTTTGATTGTTTTATTTATTTCGTGTATATAATCAGGATGAAAATTAGATAAATTACATCATCATCAAAACACCCTATAAAAACTAGATAAATTACATCATTTTCAACCCAGCCTACTTAAAATAGATAAATTACCATCACCATAAACGCGCACTCTAAAAAAATAGATAAATTACGTCATCTATTACACTTACACACACAACAAACTCTTACATACACTTGTGGCAGTTATTAAATTATTATAATTACCTACAAATTAACAACGAAAACCAATCTTACTAAACTTATCTTACCAAAGGGTAAAGTGTAACCAGTAACGGGTTTATGGAGGACAGATAGGACGTCGATCCATATACTGGTATTGAGGTGCATTCGGTTAGATTGGAAAGCGACCCCAATATATATACCATTTATATACTAGATACCATTTTCAAGCCCTGTACCAAAAATCAATTAAATATGAGCAGTAGTTTAGTTGCAAATGATTTTTTTAAAGTTTTTGTCTCGTTGGAACACGATGTATCTTTCCTAACAGCGCTCCGACGCGCGCGAGTTTTTATTTACAACTGTTTTACTCTGATTAGTAAGCTATGAAGATAGTTTGAAAAAAAAAACTCATTTTGGGGCTTTTTATTTTGAAACCGTATCGAATTAATACTAAACACGTATAGTATACGTAGTGTAATTTAATGCCGGTCTGTCATATCAACTCTGTATATGGAATCAGAAAAAAAATCCTTAATCGATACAAGAAAATATAATAAGGAGTAAACAAAACATAAATTCATAATTCTTGGCCGACCGAAGTTCATTTTCATTCGTCAAGTTGATCGTTAATCAATAATTAATTCCTTTTGCTACTTTCTATACGTGTAATTATTAGGGAAGGTCGAATTAATACCTTATTAGCCTACTAATTACATAGATAATTAATTACTTTCACAGTTGGAAACAAGTCGTGACAAGGATCATTTTGGGAGTATTAATACTTGGAACGCTCTTTAGGGCCAATCGTTGTAGCCATATTTCATTTTTTGTTTTGTTATTTTGATGTACATGAAGGCGATGACAAGTGGGCTGTATAAATTAGTGGTTGTTGAAATTAAAGAAAACTAAAGCTCAGCGTGATAAATGCGAAAGATATAAAAAAATTAAATGAATTGGAAAACACAAACCTAACCTTTTGACAGATACAAGAAAAACGAAATAATAACATTCGAATAAAGAATTCAAAATCATCTAAAAAGTTAACTTAACCAAGGAGTTCGCAGCATTAGGTTTTTTGGTTGTTGATAGGCCAGTGTTTTTGTTTAATTTTGTGACAGTGGAAGTTATTCAAAGTAACATAATCGTAACAACACGCCTTGTGTCCCCGAAAGGCAGTGCATACTGGTAGGCCAAATACAGATCATAAATCAATTAAGAAAAAGAAACAAAGGTAACTATTTCAAACCTCCGGCCCCGATTTGAGTATTAGCATTATCCATTGATATGAATAAATTCTTAAAATATAGTGATAGGAGTATTTTCAATTAAATATTTTTTATTATTTACTACTATTTAATTATATCACAGGAACATACTACCGAGATGAAAGTATCTTATGTGTTAAACTAGGTTATCAACTATATTAGTGCCAAGTTTCATGCAGATCCGTTTAGTCGTTCTGGCGTGATTGAGTAAAAAACACCCAAACATTAAAACATAAAATCACAAAGTAGGATTAATCAAATACTATTTCTTTTTGTTTAACATTCGTACATCCTCAGATTTCCAACAAACAGAAGCGACGTGAAATGAAAATGAATTACACCTGCAACATATTGGATTTCCAATTCGCTACCAAGCTAAGAGACAAAGTTCAGGAGTCCCGTGTGTCTGTAACTTCGCCTGCAACTGTAACATTCCTTTAAACTGGGGCACTACAATGCTTCGTGGTAGATTATGCGAGTATAGATAGCACTTGTCCAGGTAAATTCTTTCACTGGAAGTTATCCTAGAAGGAAAAGTTTCTGCTTTTAGAAGATGTCTTTTATCTTTCTCTGGAATGTCTGCAACTCTTTACTTATTGCTTCACCTAAAGTGTATCTTCATAATCAGCCTATAATTATTCACTGCTTGGACACAGGCCTCCTGTCTAAGAGAGGGAGTGGGCCATAATCTACCCCGCGGGCCATAATCTAACCCGCGGTCCATAATCTACCCCGCGGGCCATAATCTACCCCGCGGGCCATAATCTACCCCGCGGGCCCAGTGCGGATTGGCGGTAGTCACACGTCTTCGAATTTTTGGTTCTAGGACATGCCGGTTTCCTCACGATGTCTTGCTTTGAGAGCAGTGGTCATGAAATTAAATATACAAAGTAAAGCGCCTGCTTGGGTTCGAACTCACGACCTACAACTCGTAATTCAGGGCCGATACCACTAGGCCACCACTGTTCGAAAGTGTAACTTATTCCCACATATTTTAACCAAGTAAAATGGGGCTATCTCGAAGGTACGGCAGCACGGTGTGGAGGTACATCTCAAACTATTCTCCTCCTCCTATTCTGCCCTCTGTGTCCCAAAACATGCAGTCTAAGTGATTTCTGCGCTGCCACCGATAACACCGTGGAAGTTGCGAAGTTTTGGGCCAACAAGTTACAGTCATACCAGCGACTCGAAGAAGAAGAATTGACATAAAAAATTAGTTTTTTTTTTCTTAAAGTCAGCTACAGTTTTTTTTTTAATTGCTATCATTCTGTTGACTATGAGCAAGTGGGTGAAAGGTTGTTGGCGGTTGGGATCTGGACTCCTTAGACCTTTAAATAAAATAAAAAACGAAAAATGGTTTATTATTTTAACAAGTAAACCTTAAAAACTAGTGATTGGAGCCTCCTTTTAAGCTGATAAGCCTGTGTTAGGAGACTCCGCTCTTCCGTAAATTATTTTTGATTGATTTTAATGTGTGGTTCGTAATGTTAACTACTTCTCTTACGATGAATATGTAGAGTCAAGTTCTTCCAACTAAACAGACAGCTATGCTGCTGAGGAGTTTGTTGCACCACTTCATCTTCCCAGCTTCATTCTTCTTTCCAGAAGTGGTGAAAGGTGGGCGTTTTTGGGGGATTGTCTTATGTAACAAAAAAGTGCTGATTTTCAGTATAGGTTGAAAAAATTACTTTTGATTTTCTTTTATTTTGATTTTGAATAAGGTAACATTTAAATACTTGTTTTATGCAAAACTATAGGAAAACCTCCTTTAACCTTCTTATTACAGGTCATCCAGGGCGTGTCTTCTAAATTTCTGGTTTTGCTGTTCGTGCTCCGAATTGCGCCACGTGGTTGGTGTGACGTCTCAGTCGCTCCCGGTAGATTTTTTCCCTGAGCTTAATCTCCTCATCACAGTGGGGACCTTTAAGTACTGGTTAACTTTAGAATTGGTTGCATACCATGAAGGCTAGTACCCTGAGTATTTTATTTCAGCTATAGTGACTATTTTTGTTTCCAAGGACTATACGTTACGGGCGTGTGCTCGAAGGCTCCTGGTACATGCACAAGCGGACACGTTAGACTGCGATTGAGATAATGGTATTGTATGTTAGAGGATAGTATATTCTTGAGGTGTTTGCGCCTGTTGTTGAGGTCTCTTTTCCTCTGGTGGCGTTTGATTGTAATTTATACAAACTTAAGAACATCTACTCAAATTCCAGAACCTTCGCAAGTGCATTGATATTTCAGGGACCAAGCCAACCCCAATAGAAAGAAGGCATGTATATCAGCAGTGGGAAAAATATAGGCAGGTTATGCTTAACTTAAAAGTCCGATGTTACGGCAATATGAGACCATTGAACTTTGAACTTTATGCTTGTCATTACAAAACACCTATTCATAACAGTTTTCAAAATGGAACACAGCGTAACTCTACCTGATGGAAAAAATAAGACTGGCATGTAAGAAAATATTTTTTATTCGCATCGAAAGTTGCATTGTGAACGCTACAGCTCTCGATATAGATACGATATTGCTATATCTTCTCTAAATAATGATCAAACCATTAATGTTGTTGCTCATTTATTACCTATGATTAATTATATAATTATCTTCCTTTAAGCACAATATGTATCATTTTCTCGTTGACTGAATTTCATTGGAAATTGAACACCGACTGTCCCTTTGTTAAACATCAATACTGTTTGAGAAATTCGCACTAATACCTACGTACATACTATGTAATATCCTATTATGTATTAATACGTATGCTTATTGTTGAAACGTGTGTTGTAAGAGAGATTGTATTTGGCTTATTGTCATATTGCTCTGATTAATATTAATACTACGTGATTGTTGTGTTTGGTTGTAGTAATAATATTTTAGTTGGCAGTAATGAGACTGATGCAACTGAATGCCAATTTCACCAATAAAAACGCTGACAGCCGTTTAATTGGATTTAAGTGGTGATCGAGGTGAAATTCGTCCTGAGTGTATTAGAGGAGTAATCACTAAGGGCGAATTTCACCAACAAAATTGCTGGCGCAATGAACAAGCAAACATAAAATTGAACGGAAAAATAACAGAATAGCTCCAATTAAAAACCATTGAAGCAAAAAGTCTCGAATTTGCAAGTTTCAAAGAAAACATAATTATCCTCTGTAACGATACGGTACTTTTTACTCAGTCTTTTTTTTTAATTAGTGATTCCAATGAGATCAAAGGATCCAATTGCATTCGATAGCAAGTAACAGAATTAGCCCTCGCGCTCACGGGCGATTTTTTACTGTGGCGATTTTTTACCGTAGCGATTTTTTACCGTGGCGATTTTTTTATCGAACACTGAATTTACAACAGACTGCTAAGCGCCCTTTTTTATGATAGGGGAAATCATCAAATTTTAATGACTCCTCCCACTCTGGGTGGAGCAGAAGGGAGTGTCAGATTCTTACTGACTAAAACCCATCCATGTTCTTTTCATAGACCTTTGTGTTCCGTAGCAGCGGTAACCCTTTCGGACAAACCCACTGAGTTGCAAATTCAAGAGCGTACTTTTTTAAAACGCCGAGATGCAATCTGTTTGATTCCCACCATTCGGCGCAACATAGAAAGTTCAAACTCCCGTGCGCGATCAAAATCGTGGCGAGAAAAAATCGCCCGTAGGTACGAGAAATTTATAGACGGGGCCTTAATTAAATGGGAGTCGAAACGTGAATGACTTCCGTAAAAAGAGCTTTTAAAGCATTGCTTGATTTTCAAAAGTGTGCTGCTGTACGAATAAATTCAGTACGTAAGTCACTGTCGAATAATAAGGATTTTTTTGGAATTTAAACTATACAATATTTTGTCAACAAACAAATCTCGGTCGGCTGTAGCAGCATACAACGTGGCGCTACAATGGTGACTGTGGTTAACACATGGGTAGGGCTAGTGCCCATTCATCATATAAATGTTGATTGGTTAAAATAAATCGTAAATTGGAAAAAAAAAATATCAGATACAATACCAACAACAACATCGGTTTAAATAATATTTGCAAACCATTTTGAATGTTATTATAGTATCCCAAAATGAAAATCACACAAAATGCTTCAAGAAAGGTTTAAACCAATTTTAAACTTGAAATCAAATATTTTAACAAGATTTTCTAAATTTTAAGACACCTAAATGTAGCCTTTACTTTGTACATTTAATGCGAATAATTCTTATTAAACTTGTTTTGAAAAGGTCATGAATATCGCTTATTTGTCGATTCGTATTCTAGAAACACTTATTAGGCAATCGGTACATCTTAAATTCTATGCAATAAAGTCAATTAAAAAGTGCGCAATAAAATAGTAGTCAAAACACTAATAAAATTAGAAATGTGCCAATTGCCAACTTGTATGTCCCTTACAACTGAGCCACCCCTACTCCCGATAAAATTTAGTGCTACCATAGAAATGCGCCGTGTGTCAGCGAGCAGTGATTCGAATTTAAGAGCCACGCAATAATTTCATCACATATATAAATCCAATTTCTTGGTGTAACTAAATCAGTAATTGTCATTTAATAATAGAAACAATTATCAAAGTGGTTTAAATTGATATGCACATACAGAGTTGATACGACAGAGGGGCATTAAATTACACTACGTATACTATACGTGTTTAGTATTAACTCGGTACGGTATAAAAATTAAAAATAAAATAAAATGAGGTTTTTATTTTTTCAAAGAAACTAAATAGCTTACAAATCAGAGAAAACGCAACCACCCTTTGTAAATAAAAACTGACCTTGTAACGCAGCGGCACCGACGCGTGCACGCCGGAGCGCTGTTAGGAAAGATACATCGTGTTCAAACGGGGCAAAAACTTAAAAAAAACATTTGCGACTGAACTACTGCTCCTATTTAATTGATTTTTGGTACAGAGCTTGAAAATGGTCCCTAGTATAAGCTGTTTAAAGGAAAGCCCCTCTGTCGTATCAACTCTGTATATAAATCCAATTTCTTGTAACTGGTGTAACTAAATCAGTAATTGTCATTTAATAATAATAATTATTATCAAAGTGGTTTAAATCGATATGCACATAATATATTAGTGACTTAATTAACCGCAAACAATCAATCTGCCTAGCCGTTTCCCAACTACGTCTGGGCTGTCAATTTTCGGGTTTTTGACGACCCGTAACGACTGTCGAAGATGCACAAATGACAGCCGCGGTGACTAACGAACGGCTTAACTTACTCTCAAAAAATTGTTACTAATAAACATCTATTAATGTAGGTAGGGAATAACAAATCACTGTCGTTATACATTTAAAAACCGGCCAAGTGCGAGTCGGACTCGCACACCGAGGGTTCCGTACAAACCTGTAGGTATATAAGTAAAAGTTCACCCATCACAAGAATCGAGTCATAGTTATGGTATTTTTATATTTTGAAAAAAAAAACTTTTTTTTTTATTATATGACGTAACTAAAAATTTACGGTTTTCGCAATGTTTCCTTTATCTGCACTATAAGCTTCGATCAATCTATAAGACGTTACTTTGTACCAAATTTCAAGATTCTAAGTTCACGGGAAGTACCCTGTAGGTTTTGACTCCCGTGCAAGTTTCGAAAATTTGCGGCATAAACAGCTGTATCTTTTGATTGCTTTGGCTTAGAAGTTTGATTCCTCCACGCGTGCCTGAGAAAAACGGTCTTTTGTTTTGAGGTACGGAACCCTAATAAGAAACTAATTCATAGCTAGGTATTTATTTTATTTAAAAACTCGCTTTAGCCGTTTTTTTATAAGGATGGAAAATCATCAAATGACTCCTCCGGTGGAGCGGAAGACAGTGTCAGAGTCACACTGACTAAAACCCATTCATGTTCCTCCGTTAGAACTTTGTAACCCTTTCAGACAATCCTTGAGCTTTTGCCTGCGATTTGGTTTGACTAGTGTTTATAACATGAAATGGATAGTTTAATATTAATTTTAGCGAACTGCACCGTGCTCACACAATACTATTGTGGCCATTCACGTACAACCGCGGTCGCCCGTTGAACCGATAATCTTCCATTATGTCCAACCAGTGATTTAGCTTAAAGAGCACCTGTCCTGCGGTCGAACCCATTACGGTGGGACATTATCACTGATTAAAGTTTTGATGTGATTATGTTTTGTTCGTTGAATTCTAATTGCTGTTGATCATTTTGGGAATCCTTTATTATCTGTTACGGGACTGTGGCTTTTATAAATGTATGCAGAGATAAACTTTATTCAAATGTTGCAACTTTAAAGCAAAGTTACACAAATTTAAATACAATAACAATCTGAAACAAAAAATATATCTACATTGTACAGAGGCCAGCACATCAAGTTACCACAATCTGTCAAATTTCTTTGATAGTATTTCAACTTTATTGCAAAGACATAAGGTTTATTTTTAATTGAGAAAATTTGACAGTTAGCGATAGCTTGATGTGCTGGCGTCTGTACAAAGTGGTAAAAAAGGGGAAGAGCTCATAGGACTTCAAAAAATTCATCCCAATCGCTGTCAGTGGGAAATGTGCCCAAAAGGCTGACAGCGTTGCCATGTGGGATAGCAATGCTGATTCTTTAAACAAATAAAAATAGAGATAAACTATGATAACATGCCCCCCCCCCCCCCAATGTTTGTTGTCTCCATCCTTACGAAAGAGTTAGTGTGTGGTTGTTAGTATTCGTCCTCTGTAGCAGGCCGGTAGTAACATTCGTTGTGACTCTTAGTGGCTCTTTGTAGTTACTTTCACAAATACTTTCAAACGTTTTACATTTTGGAGGGAAGAGCCATGTTATAGTAGTTTGTCGATACCGTAGAGGATTAGTTATTTTCTAACCAGCATGCTATGACAGCCAAGAGTAACGCTTAAAGTGCTGTCTGAGCCACGAACGGGTCTCGGAATGTAAACATGGTCACCTAACCAGTAAGTGTAGCTTAACCTAATGAATCGACCACTCTTTCTTATTCAAGCTTCAACTATATAAATATACCACATTTAACCCATAACTTAGACCGCAGTACTTAAACTGCGACAAAAGTTAGTTAAAGATAAAACAAAGTTTCATAGTTTTATAAGTTTTAAAAGCGTCCTTTGCCAGGCTAACAACGATAACTTTCACTGTAACGTACTATAAGTGCTAAGGAACTACACCGTCATTCTTAGTTTTTATACTTAACTAGCACTTTGCCCGCGGCTTCGCTCCCGTGGTCTTTCCCGTGGGACCCGTTATTTTTCCCGGGAAAAAAACTAGCCTATGTTACTCCTAGAAAACTAAGCTTTCCAACGGTGAAAGAATTTTTAAAATCGGTCCAGTAGTTTTTGAGCCTATTCATTACAACCAAACAAACAAACAAAGTTTTCCTCTTTATAATATTAGTATAGATGAAGGGTCTGCAGATATTTTATAAAAAAATAAAACACAAAGCCATGAGAACAATACATGCACAGCCTAAAATGTTCCTACTGGGTCTGAGGCCTCCCCAAGGAGATAGGTTGTGGCCCGATATCTACCACGCGGTCCCATTGCGGATTAATAGATGTCATATGTCAAACTCAAACTTAAACTCAAAACGAAATACGCAAAGGAAATTGTTAACGATTTGCTTCAAAATCACTCATATTTGTTGTGTTTAAAAAATCAACTAGACAACATAACGAATTTTGCTGCTATCAAAATGAAATTCATTCCATATTTAAGTGTATTACGTAATTACTTCGCTACGGGGCTAACAAAACACTTTTCGGACCAAAATATACCTAAAAAGAAATCCACACGCTAAACATTATAACGACAACACCGAACAAATCAATTATGCTAATACCCATACATATTATTTAAAATAATACCCGCCTACATATTACTGACGCAAATTTACATGAGCAAAAACATATATTATTATATAATTTACAATGTATTAAATAAACGTGTTACGTGTCAGTAATTGCTACGGCGTAGCAATTCGTAGCTCGAACGTAGCACTTGCTACGAATGTAGCATTTGGTTCATTAGTAGGTGTCTATTTGACAATTAAATAAATACGTTTTGAAATACAAATGGGTGTCATGTAATTAGTGTTGTGTGATGTAGTAGCTAATGTCTCATTTATTATTTATTGTGTTTTTCATAAATAACTGACTGATCATAGGGTTATTCTAGAGAGAAAATCGATGGTTAAGCTACGGTTGCCACAGTCGATTCGTGGATCAGTGATCATCCATTATATAATATCAAAACGCCTACTGGCCTCCGCACAACAAGCCATCGATCCTAGTTATCATTTGTAGATCTTTAGTCGGAAACCCAAAATCTGACAACCACACATACCAAGGGGTATCACATTACCCAGTTACTGGGTCGTAGAGACCAGATAGGCAGTTGCTTCACATAAAATACTGTTATTTTGTGGTAAACTGGAGGTCCACAGCAACATAATGGAAAAGTCTAGGCAGATTGAACTATATCCACGTTTATTGTATCATAGACAACCCCGGCACTATGTAGAAGCGATAATCGAAAAATTTATTAGAAAAAAAAACCAAGCCAATAAATACTTTTTGTTTTTTCATTCGTTTCAAATGACAGTAAGCCGAGAATCTTGAATCAGCTCGAGACTAGGTTAAACCAAATCCGTGTTTAAAAGTTGAATTGACGTTTAAGGATCCTATCCGCCGCTGAAACACAAGAGCATACCAAACACTTTCGCTAATGCCCACAATCTCCTTGAAACAGATAAACCTTCACATTTACTTACGATAGCAGACACGCTACTTTTAGCGTAAACGATTGTCGATTTTGCGACGAAGGGCGAACGCGATCAGCACATAAACCTCGTTTAAGCTTGTTTAAGTTGGAATTTTGACACTGACAGATCTTGAACTTTGTGTAGTTGTGCTGAACGAGTTTAGTTTCAATGGTAAAATTGGCACTTAGTCATTAATAAATTTCTTTTTTTTTTATAGGTTCGCCCTATTTCATGGGACTCAAACATATTTGGGAGTACTATTAAGGTAACCTCTGTGTAACCCTACGGGGATTACAGGCGTGATATTATATTCATATACGCATCGGAAAAATCAGTAGTAAACATAAATAAACGCCTTTTTTCCGTTGGGGTAAAAATCTGGGGGACGGCAGTGCCCCCGCCAAGTCGCCACCTGCTACGCTATTTACAAACTCCCTAAAGAAGGTCTTATTGTTATTTATAGGTGAAGCTCACGACCACCATAGCATGTTGTATACCATCCTCTTGAAGCTATAGAAGTCATGGTACGCGATTTAGCGACTTTATCAATGCTATAGCGGTAGCAAAATTACACGTTGTCGTGAACAAACGTACAATTTTGGTGCCAAAAAAACGATGCAGCGTCAAAAAATTGATACTGTGAGTTCTGTTGACCAGTTGCGTTTTCCATCCATATTGTGTCAGTTGGCTGAAACTTTTAGCGGTGATCTGGTTGATGTACGGAGCTTCTAAGAAGCGACTAAAGTAGCATGTCTACGAGGATCCTTATGCCAGCAGTATATTTTATTACTTCACCAACAAATTTATGGGCCAACCAACGATACACTCCACGACTTACGAAGACTGTTGAAACTTTTTACAACTTAATCGCTCCAACCTAAATTTATTACAAAACCATAAAAAGACAATCCAACTTGAAGTCTGTACGGTTCATTTAATTTAAAAGCTCTTAAATA
This sequence comes from Hyppa rectilinea, assembly GCA_951799385.1. NCBI lineage: Eukaryota > Metazoa > Arthropoda > Insecta > Lepidoptera > Noctuidae > Hyppa > Hyppa rectilinea. Next base: position 9,309,467 of record OX637324.1, on the reverse strand, counting down.
TCGTAAAACGAGTGACGATGTGGCGAGAAAATAGACAGTTACGTTTTATTGCACGACAAACATAAATAAAGTGCGGATGTAGATCTTGGCTTTAAAGAGGTTTCGCGAGAAACATTTAAATTGGACCTCTTTTGTCGTGTCGTCAACTTTTTAATGGTAAAAAAGGTCTCTGTGAAAGAGTTTGTTTAAAAAAGTACCTACTATAAACGTGTCTGCGTCCTGGCTACAAATTCACTTCTTTCTTCTTTGCGTGTCGATGGCAATGTACATAAATGTATTCGGCCTAGGAATCGGTTAACCGAATTGATGTTGCTTCTTTTTCTTTTCATGTGGTTAGTCACTAAGCTGGTGTCAGAGTTTTTATCCTGCCCATGGGGCTCTGACTTGGCTTCATATGCTGTTGAGAAGTATCTCTCAGACATGCTGGCTTCAAAATAAGTAGGTAGTAAAATCAGAGGTGCGTGCCTTGGGTTCGAACTCGAGATCTATGACTTAGCAGTCCGACGGTAACACCACTAGGCTATCACTGATAGTACTGTAACGAGCAGACGACGGACGAGCAAGACACGACATACCACTAGCATGGAAAAGCGAATTTAATAATAAGTAGCACATCAAAAAGTTCAGCATCATAATGCCTAGCTTAGTTCCAATTATGTTGCAATCAGCTTCCAGTCTAACCGGATGCAGCTAAATACCAGTATTTAACGCGCAGCGAATACCTAACTGACCTCCACAACCCTGTCAGTTACTGGGTAATACGATACCCCTTGGTAAGACTGGCTGTCAGACTTTCGGACTTCTGACTACCCAAAACGACGACGACGATTTTTGTTTCTTAGAGCATTATGACTTTGGGCGTCATCCAAAATTTGCAGCTTGTAACTGATAAACATGACTCTTAGGCTGACATAGCGAATAGCAACTAGCCCGATTTTTTTTCCTAATTGGAATAACTCTCAAAATTGGGAAAGACAAACTTGTTCATTTGGTAAATAATATAATAGAAACATAACAGGGAGTTGGTTCTACTGATAACTGGATAATACAATATTCCTCGGTATGACTGGCTGTCAGACTTTCGGGCTTCTGACTACCCGTAACGACTGTCAAAGATCCACGAATAACAGCTGGGACCAATGGACCAACCCCGGCAAGCGTAGCTTAACCTGATGGATCGATCCGTGCGGCTGTTATTACTTAGCCATGAGGTCCTCCAATATGCAAGCGAGGCTTTGACCTCCACTACCAAGTTAATGATACCCTTAGAGAGGTATGGCTGTCGGCACGAAGGGTATTTATAAGTATTCTCTTCTCGAGACTCACAATTAACAATTAATGTTCCATTTAAGAAAGAAAGGAAAATATTTTATTTGGTACACGCACAGGAAATTGAAACAGGAAAAAGAGAGCAATTAAAACTAACAAAATTAACAATACAAAACAAGAATATACTAAAATCGTTAGGACCGAAACCTGCCTGGTAAGCGGGATTGTCCGAAAGGGCTACCGCTACCCCGGAACATAAAAGGCTAATGAAGGAACATAGTTGGCCGAAGCAAGGAAAACCTGTTCAGATGTGGATTCATAGACAGCTCCGCCTTGGAGTGTAAATGTGGTGCTGTTCCACAAACGATGGGACACTTAATTTCGTGTCCTGTGTGTCCTGCCGTATGCACGTTACAGGAACTGATGGACGCTAGTGATGGCGCTAAGCACGTAGCTGAATTCTGGGCCGAGGAGATATAGATTGCCATCGACACGCTAAGAAGATGGATGGGTTTTAGTCAGTAAGAGTCTCCCTTCTGCTCCACCCAGAGCGGGAAGAGTCATTTGATGATTTCCCCTCAAAAAAAAGCGCTGTGTTCCGGGGCAGCGGTTACCCCTTGGACAGTCTCGCTGACCCGGCTGAATATGGAAATCGATAAGATAAAAACTTCCTCCTTTCTCGAACTAGGTTAAACATCAAACACCGATATCTATAACATCAAAACAAGTCATCCGTTTTATTTTCGCATAACTCCGTAGCATTAAACTTCGCTTTGAACTCCTGGTAACTGCGTATGGCACTTCGTTCAGCCAACGATTGCGTCTTTGAGCCTCAGTCATTTGCCGACAAATATAAAATTGAATTTCTTCCTTCGCTTATCTCCTTTAAAACAACTTCTCTGTGTGCGAGTTCGAGAGTGTGTGATTGGATTGGATGTTCCCTTTTCCGTCGAATTCTTGGGTAATTATGTAAAGTTTAAAAGCTTGTTTGTAAGTTATCTTTTGTTTTAATTACTTAGAATACTCATGTTTGTGTTTTTAATTGCTTTAAGAAATCCGTTTGACTTACAAATACCTATACTTAAACAATCCAAAATTAAATGGGTTTCTTTTTCCTAACAGGATTTACTTTGTAAAGTATTCAATTGTTTTAATTATTGTGAATGTGAAGATTATTTGGGTCACTGAGGTTTTTCCGTTTCGTTTTTTTTGCTCAGTTATTTTTAATCATAATATCCATGGTCTGGTAGTTGGAGTAATTTATGCGGCTTTCCCAAATGTCGTTTCTTTGGTGTAGTCTTAGGACAGTGACCGCGGAAAAATCAAAAAACAAATGAACCAAGTGGTTTAAAGCATGCCACAAGCTACCGCGGCGCGCGGCCTGTAAGGTCGCAAGTCACGTCGCTCGAGGCCGCGTAAGGGCCTGACATTGCTGTTATGGTCGCCAGCACATCAAGTTATACCAAACTGTCAAATTTCTCCAAATGATTTTAAACCTTAAAACGGTCTTAGTTAGGTTCAAAATCGATTCAGAACGTTGACAGTTTGTGATAACTTGTTGTGCTGGCGACTGTACACCTCTGCCTACACCTTCAAGGAATAGAAGCGTGATGTTCTGTTTAATTTTGTCACTTGTTAATTATTAATCAAAGTGAGGCAGGTGAGAAACTATTTAACACATAAAGCCGCGACAAACAATCGGGTGCCGGTTTTATAGTCAAAGAGTAACGAAGCGAAGGTGCGACATCATTCATCCTGAAATTTATTTAAAGATAATTTTTCTCCAATAATCGAAAATGTGATAATAGCCACACCGGTCGATTCATCAGGTTAAGCTACGCTTGCCGGGGTTGACTGTGGATGGGTGACCATCTTTACATACCGAGACTTCTCCGTGTCTCGGAAAGCACGTTAAGCCGGTAGTTTTGGTTGTCGTTTGTGCATATTTGACAGTCGTTACGGGTTGTCGTTTTTTGAAACATTCTATAACTTTTAACTTGAGTTTTTATATAAATCTCTTACTTGCTTGTTTAATTATCACTTGCAAAAATATTGTGAGGAAACCGGCATGCCTGTCAGATATTTCTCAGAATGTGAAGCTTAGTCAGAGGCCCATGGGCAGCATAAAAATTCTGACATCCGATTCGTCACCAATCACAAGAAAAAGAGAGGTGAATAATATCTATCATACTTTGTTTCCCAATCCATAAAGAACAAAACCCACAAAAAAGTGTGCGTTTGGATAATATCGAACCTTACATTAAGAAAAAATAACCATTTATTCTGGGCTAAAAAAAAAACACGCCACTTTAGACAATCTACTTCATTTTCAAATAACAATATTATTTCCGTTTTTCTCAGAATGTTATGAAAGAAACTCTAACAAGACGCTGAAAATAAAACAAGGTACCTACTTTAATGGACCGAAAAGCTTCATTCAGAACATAACAGGTAACAAAATAGGATGGAAATAACTTTTGTAAATATTCAGCGTTCGCTACATCCGAACGGATAAATTTTAACAAAATATAATATATAGAGAAAAGAATAAACAGCAATGCTTTTCTTATAATATTATATTCCATCAAGCCTTTATTTCCTAACGGGTTAGGCAGAGCCTCACCATATGAGCCCATATTGCCATCAACCAGGTACAAATCTAGATCCGAGCTCACACTGAGAAATTCCAGATAAAAAACTCCAGTATACTCTGCCCGGGAATTGAATCCGAATCGGACCTCATGCTCAGCTGCAGTAGCCCTTACCACCACTAGACTAATGAGGCTCTTTTTAATCTTTAGTAAAACTAAAAATAATAAAATCATTAATACCAGCCAATGTGTCGCCCACCAAATAAAAGCAGTACCTACCATTTTAATATTACTTCACAGTGGGAAATAGATGGAACTGCTAACTATGGTGCTCTTATTTATATAAAACTTTCTTTTACCCACAACTTCGCTCGCGTTAATTTAGAATCTGACTTGGTCGCCAATTGTGGGCTCAAAACGGAACGTACACGTGGCGCCATCTATTATCATAAAAACGTTATTGTTATTTTCCTCAAGAAGATTACTTTTTATCAGATTGAAAGATACCCTACGAGTATATCCGTTTCTGTAAAAGGTAACAAACAAACTGACAAACTTACTTGCGCATTTACAATAATATTAGTTAGGGTTTGTTTGTTAAAGCAATTGAAATAGAATAATACTTCCTTTCTAAAGATCTAAAGCATCTCACAAACACCTACTGGCAGCTTAGCTTCTAGCAGTCACTTAAAATAAACTGAGAAGTAAAAGAAATGTCTTCAACACTCTTAAGCAAAGGAATCGTTGATCGCAGTATTATTAAAGAAATCTCTTTAACAAAATCCCCAAAACGTTTTTTCAGGAAACACGTTAACGTAATCTTTATCAGGATCCTTTAAATAGAAAAGAATCCAAGAGCATCGGCTTTTATAAAGGCAAAAGAACCAACAGAATTCCGAACATAATTACGAAAAAATATTCAAATGAAATAACTATGTATGTATACGCCAGGCTGAACTTAACAATTTCGATCCTTCTAAGAAAGAAATAATCCCTTTTTGCTAAGAATTTTATCCCAGACCTTCCATTTACTGGGCCTTACCCAACAAGTATTCGGAATTTCCTAACAAGTCTAACAGCCTCAATAAAGTGGAACTAGTTTGAATACTTAAACATAAAGACAACTTTTAGGGGTAAATAATTTTTTTGCGTAGAAGATAAAAACTAGACATAAATGAGCAATTTGAGCTACATGGTTTATTTAACTCAAATAACTCATTTATGTCTACTTTTTTTATACTAGGGATATAAATGATTTTATTAAATACATATTTACATTTAAAAGCTAAATATTCATAATAATATGTACAGAAATAATATACATAATAATCAAAGAGCATCAAACAATTCGTCCACATCGCTGTCAACAGGAAAAGTTCCCAAAAGGCTGGCAGCATTGCTGCGTTGTATGGCAATGCTGATTCTTTGACCAAAAAATAGGCCAGCCCTCTGTTCACGTGAAGAGTCGATCAACCGCTTGGTGATATCTCGAAAAACATAGTGGGCATGGCCCCATGGCCCTAGTGACGGCAAACGGCTCGAACAAATTGTTTATACTTAATTTGGACGAAAGTCAAAGTCACATTTATTTCAAATAGACGCAAGAAAGGCACTTTTGAACGTCAAAATATACAAAAAATAGAATTGATTCTAGTCGCCCCTTCCAAAAGGTAGTTAATATAAAGAAATAATCCCCAATAATTAGTTAAAATATTATTCAATCAATCTGCCTAGCCCTTTCCCAAGTATGTTGGGGCCAGCTTCCAGTCTAACGCTTCAGCGAACATCATTTGCCGGTAAATTACGGACTCAAAGTAGTGGCCACCGCGATTCTAGGAAACCGTAGCCTAAACTAGATATATGGGTTTAAAATGCTGCTGGATCAAATTGAATGCGGAGAATCAGGTTTCAGGGTTTTGAGTTTTTCTATAGTCTTTCTGGCGTTGTGAAGTCAAATCCCGCTGCCATTTTTTTGTGTTAGCCACTTTTTTTTTAGGGTGGGCAATCATCAAATATCTCCTTCCGCTCTGGCTGGAACGGAAGACAGTGTCTGACTCTTACTGACTAAATCCAATCCATGTTCCTTTCTTAGCCCTTTTCCTTCCGGGGTAGCGGTAACCCTTTCGGACAATCTCGCTTATCGTGTCAACCACTCCGTGCTTTTTTATGTGGCGGTGTAAGGGCTTTTGTTTTTTTTTTAAGGCTGTGAAATCATCCAATGACTGCTCCCGCTCTGGGTGGAGCGGAGGGATGTCTTACTGACTAAAACCCATCCATGTTCCTTCCGTAGCCCTTTATGTTCCGGGGTAGCGGTTACCCTTTCGGCCAATCCCGCTTACCCGGCAGGCTGAGGGGCCCCTTCATGTGTGCTGACATCTCTTTGAGGCGCGCGTGGAACATATACGCGCCGTCCGGTCTGGTACTGATCGGACGGTGACTCACCCATTACTCACCGTCCGCAGGCCCGCGCCTACGGTGGCCGGGAGTCGTCACGTGGCTCCCGACGCCCGGGGCGTCTCCCGCGGCGGCTGGGACGGGAGGACCTTTCTCTCTCCCATCCCGCCACCTCCTTCGCGAGCATGACTTTTTCGCAGAAGGAGGTGACTGCCTCCCACTCCCTCTCGCCCCGGACCATGGCACCAGGGCCGGTGCTACGCCCAAGCGGGGCAGGTTTGCACCGTGTGCTCTACCGTGTCCTCTGGGCGATCCTCGCAGTGGTGACACCCGGGCGTTTCCTCCCACCTGCAGATGTGCAGGAACCTCCCGAAACATCCATGTCCGGTGAGGACCTGCGTCAGGCGGTAGGTGAGGGCGCCGTGACGCCTCTCTAGCCACTCCTCAAAGAGGGGCCTCACCGCCACTATCGTGGCGTGCCCTGCGCTGGGTTGCGACAGTCGCTGATTCCGGTGTAAGGGCTAGGGTACTAGTAGATTGCTCAGGCCGTTTACAAATAGATTTAAAGAGTTAGAAGATCAATGCTGAGCTTGCATTGTTCTAAGTTCAAATTTTCTGCAACCGAATGGATAAATTGCCAAACGAAAACACATACCCCTCTGTTCCCCCATCATACTCAACCGATATTAGAACACCTTTGAGGTCACGGCTGGATGACGTTGTCCAATAAATCATGCATTGTTGTTCCGTACAAAAGAAGTCATTTTTGGCTGAAAGTGCCCCATTGGAGGAAGGTGGCCTATAATATTTGTGTACACAATGGTTGCTTTCGCTAAGGTCACGTTTGTGACAATGGTGTGGTTTTTTAAAGGAATTTTTGTGGGTCAGAAGTTTTTTTTGAGACGCTACGTGCAAAATGTTGTAGGTTTTCTATGTTTGTGGTTCTAGGGTCTTTTGTGGATTGTTAAATAAACAAACAAATAAAAAGTAAAGCCGGGCGCTTGCAAAATATGCGGAAATAATGAGTCCATGGTAGGTATTTTATATGAAACCGCACTGCCACCAATTTCATCGTTTCAGTTCGATGCAGTCGAAGGACTGATACTGATACTCTATAATTCTAAAGAAAATCCGTACATTTTCATACACAGCCGTTATTAGACCCACTACAAAAAATATTCTAGGAACAGTATCTATAAAAAAATCACTAGTCTATCAAACTATCGTATATCAAGAGTTCTAGAGAATCTTTCTATATTTGAAAATAGAAAATATACAAGACAATTTCTTGGAAATAATTTCCTTGATAAAATAAAAAGGCCCAACTATTATGTACAGTCGCCAGCACATCAAGTTTTCTCAATCGATTTAGAATTTAACGTTCCACGTTTCAAGGTGTAAAATCATTTGGAGAAATTTGACAGTTTGGTTTAACTTGATGCGCTGGCCTCTGTACAAAGGAGGGTGATTCAAAATAATTTTTATTCGGATGTCGCAACAATAACAAGGAATGGCCTAGTTTACAGTGATACCTACAGTGGGCTTGGTAAGGCGCAAACTCGAGTCCCGTACTACGGATAGCATGACAACTTTGTATTGTATGTTTGGTCTGTCCAATTTTATCCGACTACTGCTAGACCCAATAGGGATGATGACAAAATTTGCTTTTAGTCCTTCAGCTAAATTATTAAACAATATTGGACGTGTATTTTATTTCTTTTTGTACGTAACACGTATCAAAAGATAACGTCAATAAATTGTGTTAAAATGAGGCATGACGTCACACCTATGTAGATTTTAAACTTTGTGACGTAGCGCGCTCCCACTTCTCAACTTTAATTCGTTTTATCTCAGTCATTTAATACTAATATGATAAAGCTTGTCTAATGCTTTTTAATTATGTGACACGGACTAAATAATTTATTTTTTTTATCTGTCATCATCCCAACTGTTGCTTGTTATGTAGTTCGATATGATACATCAACAGTTTTGTGTTTGAAAAACGAAGGATTTGCAATTTAGAAAATGGTAATATCATCTTCTCTCGTAGTCGGTTGTTTTTTTTTTTGAATGAATTTAAAAACATTACTCTAAATTAATTAGTACCTATCCAAAAAAGAAGTATTCAATATTATCAGACTCATTCTAACCGAATTCAACAGAATTAACACAGTAAAAGTACTATGAAATTATCCAACAAATCAGTGTCATCCGCCTTGCCAAGTTACTGTCGTATTCTAACCTCGCGATGTAACTTGTAACTGAACTTCAAAATGTTTGTTATAATATATTAAAACGTGTACTTTCCGCGAAGTTTTCTCATTTAAGTTGTTTCATGTAGTAGAAAATCTTTCTTGTTATAATGTACTGTTGTTGCTGTCTTTTGAGTTTAAAATTTTCAGTGAGAATTAAATAAGACTTTTCGAGGAAATGAGTCTGGAACTTATAATTATAAGGTCAAAGGACTTGAGTTCGAACATAAGTCACGCCTGATTTTACGGATTCATGTGCGTATCACTTGCTAAATAATCCGTGCAGGAAAACATCGTGAGGAAACCGGCATGTCTGAGAGATATTTCTCAACAGCATGTGAAGCTAAGCCAGAGGCCCATGGGCAACGTAAAAACTCAGACACCAGGTTAGTTACTAACCACATGAAAAGGAAGAAGGAGAAGAAGATTATAAGGTTTACTCCAACAATAACGTGAAGGTTTCTGAAGAAGCTATTGAACACGGTAGTACAGATAAATTTGGCTACAATTTTTTTAAGACCTAGAGTGCAGGATAGGAGTTCGAGCATAGTTCGCGGTAGAGCTCCATACCCTTCTGTCGTTTCGTCGAGGTAGCCCCACTTTACCAGGTTGGAGTTACAACTTCCTACTTGTGTCCGGAGACGGTTCAGGGAATTCTGGACCACGAAAGGTAACACCGAAGTGATCTTTGCACTGCTACCTAGCGTCTACGGCTTGGAAGTGGTGAAGTTTTTGGGCCAACGGGATATAAAACTTAGGTGACGTGAGCATGAAGTGAGTGGTCAGTGTCAGATGGAGTGACAGCTCACTTGAAGTTCACTTCGCCTAAGTTTTCACGGAGAGATTTTTACAGAATAGACCAACTGACCTTTTCACCACGTATTTTTATAACTTTTTTTTACAGAATAGACCAACTGACCTTTCACCACGTATTTTTATAACTTTTTTTACAGAATAGACCAACTGACCTTCCACCACGTATTTTTATAACTTTTTTTTACAGAATAGACCAACTGACCTTCCACCACGTATTTTTATAACTTTTTTTTACAGAATAGACCAACTGACCTTTCACCACGTATTTTTATAACTTTTTTTTAAATAATAGACCAACTGACCTTTCACCACGTATTTTTATAACTTTTTTTTACAGAATAGACCAACTGACCTTTTCACCACGTATTTTTATAACTTTTTTTTACAGAATAGACCAACTGACCTTCCACCACGTATTTTTATAACTTTTTTTTACAGAATAGACCAACTGACCTTCCACCACGTATTTTTATAACTTTTTTTTACAGAATAGACCAACTGACCTTTCACCACGTATTTTTATAACTTTTTTTTAAATAATAGACCAACTGACCTTTCACCACGTATTTTTATAACTTTTTTTTACAGAATAGACCAACTGACCTTTTCACCACGTATTTTTATAACTTTTTTTTACAGAATAGACCAACTGACCTTTCACCACGTATTTTTATAACTTTTTTTTACAGAATAGACCAACTGACCTTCCACCACGTATTTTTATAACTTTTTTTTACAGAATAGACCAACTGACCTTTCACCACGTATTTTTATAACTTTTTTTTAAATAATAGACCAACTGACCTTTCACCACGTATTTTTATAACTTTTTTTTACAGAATAGACCAACTGACCTTTCACCACGTATTTTTATAACTTTTTTTTACAGAATAGACCAACTGACCTTCCACCACGTATTTTTTATAACTTTTTTTTACAGAATAGACCAACTGACCTTTCACCACGTATTTTTATAACTTTTTTTTACAGAATAGACCAACTGACCTTCCACCACGTATTTTTATAACTTTTTTTTACAGAATAGACCAACTGACCTTTCACCACGTATTTTTATAACTTTTTTTTACAGAATAGACCAACTGACCTTTTCACCACGTATTTTTATAACTTTTTTTTACAGAATAGACCAACTGACCTTTCACCACGTATTTTTATAACTTTTTTTTAAATAATAGACCAACTGACCTTTCACCACGTATTTTTATAACTTTTTTTTACAGAATAGACCAACTGACCTTTCACCACGTATTTTTATAACTTTTTTTTACAGAATAGACCAACTGACCTTCCACTACGTATTTTTATAACTTTTTTTTTACAGAATAGACCAACTGACCTTTCACCACGTATTTTTATAACTTTTTTTTACAGAATAGACCAACTGACCTTTCACCACGTATTTTTATAACTTTTTTTTACAGAATAGACCAACTGACCTTCCACCACGTATTTTTATAACTTTTTTTTACAGAATAGACCAACTGACCTTTCACCACGTATTTTTATAACTTTTTTTTACAGAATAGACCAACTGACCTTTTCACCACGTATTTTTATAACTTTTTTTTAAATAATACATTTTTAGAATATTTTCTTTCTGTCACGTTAGGTCTGTTCTTTTCAAATTGTACTAACACAAAGGTTGCTTGATACAAAACGTGGTTAATTTGTTATTTATTTTGGCACCAATCGGGGTACTTTTCCTGTTTTTTTTTCCAAACAATATGAGGAAAAGGTCACGGCCAGGACAAGTCATTAAAAAATTCATACGATATTTAATCAGAAAAGGTTTGCGACAGGGAAACGCTCCTCGTATCTAGGTCGAACTAATTTGGTAACACATTCAATTTCGTGATGTAAGGGGCGGCTTACTCAAACAGTGCTGTGGTCTCATACCCTCTTAGCTGAAGAGTGAAAGGGCGTATTTATGGAGTTTATAACCAGTTTAAACTATAGATTAGGTTGACCTAAGGAGGATGGATCAATAAAGCCAATTTATAAATAGAAGAAAGAAAAATGTTTATTCTGCACGAACAAAACGCATTTGTAAAAATTAAACTTAGTAACTAAATACACCCGTGCAAAGCAGCTAAAATACCTCGTATTCAGAGCCATTCAAACTATTGACAATCTGTATCTCGGCCATGGACAATGGATGGACCACCGACACAAAGAAATCAGCTTCAAATTTTCGTTTGAGGAGGTTAGATAGGCATCTGACATCTGTAACCCCGTTTCTGGGTAATACGATACCCGTTGGTAGGATTGGTTGTTGTTATGTCACCCACTGAAAAAGTGAAAATCGGATGACTTCAAAAACCGTAGTTACAGCTTAAAGCGAATCGTAAAGCCGTTTTATTGACAATTCGTTTTCACTGATACGGAAAGAGAACCGGTTTTTCAGGCTTTCCTACCTGTTTGAGTTTTTTTATAGCATTGAGACAGGGTATCAAGTTCAAATTACCCGCCGTATATTATACGTATTATTACAGCAGATTAGTAATGCTTATATACGTATGTATTATGTTATGTTATATGTTAAGAGGAGCTCGTGGCTAAGTCACACAGATCGATCCATCAGGTTAATGGCTTAACCTAAAGATGGGCACCCATCCATGGCCCATCCCGACAAGCGAGCCTTCTTTACATAACGAGACACCTCCGTCATTTGTGCATCTTTGACAGTCGTTACGGGTCGTTAGAAGCCCGATAATCTGACATCCGTTCTTACCAAGGGGTATCGTATTGCCCAGTTATTGGGTTGTGGAGGTCAGATAGTCAGTCGCTCCATGTAAAATACTGGTATTCAGCTGCATCCGGTTAGACTGGCAGACGACCCCAACATCGTTGGAAAAAGGCTAGGCAGATGATGATATGTTAAGAGGTATCGTGTTGCCCAGTAACTGGGTTTTCGAGGTCAAACTTCTTTTCACCTTTTGTGGTGTAGTATTTTTATTGTGGGTGCATCGTCTTCACATATAATTTAATAATTCATGTATACAAAACATTGTAAAACATTTTAAAAGAGTAACGGTGGAGTTTCTTACAATCAATAATTCTATTTCTTGTTCATTTTGACGTTCAAAAGTGCCTTTCTTGAGTCTATTTTAAATAAATGGTTTGACTTTGACAAATAAGCAGTCTCTCCATGTAAAAAACTGGTATCCAGGTGCATTCGGTTAGACTGGAATCTGACCCCGACAGAATTCTGGGAAGGGTAGGCAGATTGTTGAATGATGTGGGATAGCCCGCGAAATTCAAATTTTCTTCATTTTTTCTTGCAATTTGCCGGTCAGCATTTGGTTGTATGTTGATAAAAATATAATTCGCGGCCGTTACAATTTGGAAAATTGTAATTTTAAAATGATCAATATAATTTGTTGAATGTCGTATTCGTTTTTTTTTTAATAATATTTATTGTAGGGTAGAAGAATAAATGATTTTCAAAAGTTTTTATCCTTTCTATTTCCCATCCCTTTCCTACATGGGCACTTGGATTATCGCCGTCCTTATCACCACTGTCGGTGTGACAGTGTGAATAGTGCGTTACTGGAACATTTTTTCTGTTATATATTACTGCGAGTGCGGGTCACACGCAGCTTACGTACACAAACCTACCTATATCGTGCGTATGCGTTCGCGACAGTACCTATGTCGCGAACGCATACGCACGATATAATCAAACAGTCTTCTGTAAAACTACGACGATCTATCGTGAAAAAACAAAGGAAGTCCTATTCTATCATTTGTAATTTCGAGTTACAGCTGTATGGACATAGTACAGTATTGCACATGCAAGCGGGCACGCCGTTTATGCCAGGAGGATCTTTTTTTAAAATTTTATTTACGCTTGAGCACAGTCAGTTTTCAATGATTTGATTTGTATATTGCCGTGTGTGTGCTAGGTGACGTGTGCCAAATGATTGATTTTAATGTGATATTGTGTTTTGTAATATTAATTACTTCTCTTGCGATAAATGTGTAGAATCAAGTTCTTCCAACTGAACAGACAGCTGTGCTGCTGAGGAGTTTGTTGCGCCACTTCTTCTTCGCAGCTAAAGCACTAGGAAGTGGCGTAGGGTGGATGTTTTTGGGGGACTGTCTTATGTAACGTTGACCTTCAAAAAGTGCTGATTTTCAAAGTAATTTATTCAAACTAATAAATTACTTTTGATTTTGGAAAAGTATGTGTATGTGTGGTGAAGTGTTAGTGGTCAGTGCGTCTCATTGTGCGCCGCCTTGCAGTATCCAGCAGGACTCGAACCTTCTGCCGACGTGGAAGACATCATTGACGGTGAATTGAAGGTAAGTGCTGCATGTTTCTTACCGACTTCCATTTTCTGGTACCATATTTTCGTCGCCTTGTTCGCAGCGCATTTGCAAGTTCACACACATTACATGCTTTCTTAAACTCCGCATAAGAAAAATAATAATTTATTTGCAGAAAATACAGGTTTTGTTGTCGTTGTTAAAATTGGTGGTTTATGCACACTTCATATTTTGCCTGTTTAGGCATGCAAATTATTTATTTAATACAGTTAGTTATATTATATATATCTACACTATTTTAAACCAGCACCCTGCGTCTAGGGACATTCGCTGTCAATTTAATATTTTCGTCCGATAAGTGGTGTTAGGAGCCATCAACAATAAAAATAACTTGGATTTCACCAGTTGCCCAGGCCCTTACCCTGTAAGGTGCAAGGTACTGGATAGCCCGCGAACTTAAAGTTTTCTTACGTTTAAGGCTTCGGTACTCAAAGGGTAAAACGAGACCCTATTACTAAGACTCCACTATCGGTTCGTTCGTCTTTCGTCCGTCAGTCTGTCACCAGGCTGTATCTCATGAACCGGGATAGTTAGACCGTTAAAATTTTCACAAATGATGTATTTCTGTTGCCGTTATAACAACAAATACTAAAAAACATTTTAAAACTAATATTAAAAACGCGATTTTCTGCGGTTTTTATAGATACTGGTGATTGATTCACATAAACCCAGACACTGACCTAAAACTTGCAAAATGAACATTTTAATTTTGCGAAAAAAAGTGATCGTCGCCCGTAAACGCGATCTACGCGTTCAGTCACATTTTGTTCGGTGAATAGGTACTCGTAATCCAAAGCCTAGTTAGGCTTTACGTGTCTGAAATCCTTTACAGCGGCAATGAATTCAGTGCTCCGATGTCAAGAGCACTTATGTTGTACTTTATTACTTTTGGCAACAAAAGTGACATATTATTATGATGTATCTGACCTCGTGACTAAGTAATAACAGCCGCACGGATCGATCCATATGGTGAAGCTACGCTTGCCGGGGTTAGTCCAATGAGTGACCGTCTTTACATACCGTGCCTCGGAAAGCACGTTAAGCCGTTGGTCCCGGCTGTCCTTCGTGGATCTCTGACAGTCGTTACGGGTAGTCAGAAGCTAGAAAGTCGTAACCAGTCTTACCAAGAGGTAAGGGAGGGGGGTCTTACTACCCAGTTGTTAGTAGAATCAGGTCCCTGTTATGTTTCAATTATTTACCGAATGAACAAGTTTGTCTTTCCAACTCTTAACTTTTTTGGGAGTTATTCCCATAAGAAAAAAAAACCCCGGCTAATAGCTACTCGCCATGTCGCCTCAATACTAAAAAATTCATGTTTTTGAGTCACAAGCTGCAAATCTACGATAACGCCCAAAGACAGATTGCTCTAAGAAAAAAAAACGCGTCGCGTGCATTAAGGTCAGCGGGATTGTCCGAAAGGGTTACCGCTACCCCGGAACATAAAGGGCTAAAGAAGGAACATGGATGGGTTTTAGTCAGTAAGAGTCTGACACTCCCTTCCGCTCCTCCCAGAGTGGGAAGGGGCCATTTGATTATTTCTCACCCTTAACAAAAACGCTGCATTGAGTATCTTTGCGAAAAGCCTAACTTGAGCTGTCACAAACGAATATTAAACTCCCTCATACCTATATTGTCGATGGTACAAAAAACCTTCAAGCATAAGCATAAGCAGCCTTTTACGGCCCCACTGTTAGAACACAGGCCTCCTCTCTATAAGAGAGAGTGGAATCCACCACGTGGGCCCAGGATTTGTTATGTCTTCGATTTTTTTGGTTGTAGGACATGCCGATTTTTCCTTCACCGTTTTAACAAAGGTCTTCTTCTTAGCGTGTCGATGGCAATCTAAATGTACTCGGCCCAGAATTCGGCTACGTGTTTGGCGCCATCACTAGCGTCCATCAGTTCCTGTAACGTGCATACGGCAGGACACACAGGACACGAGATTAAGTGTCCCATCGTTTGTGGAACAGCACCACATTTATACTCCAAGGCGGAGTTGTGTTTATGAATCCCCATCTGAGCAAGTTTTCCTTGCTTCGGTCAACCTGGGTCCGGAGTCTGTTTAAAGCCTTCCAAGTTGACCAAGGCAAGTCGCACCCAGGAGGGAGACGTTCAGCAGGTGGAACGAATGGAGAAGGTAAAGGAGTACTGTCTCGCCACAGCTTCAGTCTTTCGAATTCACGAACTACAATTCGTTAGTTGGGGCCATCCACTGGACCATCACTGCTCTCCAAAAACCTTTATGACTGCAAAATACATTTAATTGCCAGCGAATATTTTAACAATTTCCGAATTCAGATACCTTCGAGTATGTACGGTTCGTTTATTTCGTTCGTTCGAATTAATGTAAAATGCTAAATGCATTTATATTTATTGGTATAACTGATGTAATTTAAAATGGGACTGGAGGTGTATATCGTCCGAAAGTGCAATTTAATACTTCCAACAGTGAAGTATATAAAGTTAACTAGCTACCGCCCGCGGCTTCGCCCGCACGGTGTTTTGGAAAAAGTAGTTTATATTCTTCCACAGACTTCAGTTCATCCACATCATAAACGGCTCAGCAGATTAACCGACGACCGAAAACATACATTCACACAGATAGACAAACGGATAGACAGTTGAAGTTACTTTCGGTTTTTATAATGTCAGGTAAGGATTAGTACGCATACTATTATTATTGAAGAGGATTACTTGCGCGGCAGGCCCAGAAAGAGATGGCAAAATGAGCTGGACTCCTTAAAGGATTGGCCCACAATCGCTGTAGACCGGGAAAAGTGGAAAGTGAGGCCTTTGCCCTGCAGGGGGATAACAGTGGCTTATAATTATATCACTTGATATAGCGGTTTCACACGTCGTTTGGTAGCAATAAACAATAAAAACTGAAAGGATTAGAATAAAGTACGTTAGTAATGATCGATATGTTTTGACGGTTCTACTTACTACAATAAAATACTTCTGTAAACTATGTTAAATGATTTGATGATTGAGATTCATTTTAGGATGTAAATTAAAGGACTTGTCAATAGTAAAGTTTTGATAAACACAATTTAGAATCTATTTTACAAAATTGATAATTTAGTGACCGAATTATAGGGAATAAGAGTAAAGTGTGCGCCGCCGGATGCTGGAATGAGCACCAAGCCACGCTGTACAATCAACAATCACTTAGATCACTCCGGGCTGGCCGGAAAGGTGAAAGATGCTAACATAGGCAGCCAGTAAAACCTCCACACCGTTTGATTGCTGTCTTGTAGACAGCGATCAAGAGCTTCGATTGCTCGTTGGTGTCACATCACATAGGTAGTGCACTCGTTCCACACGATCAGCTTGCACTGTTGGAACTGGATACCAAGTTCATTTTACTGATGTTTCACGCAGGGCTTTCTTCGCTCGCCAGATTAAGAGGTAATTTAAAGACCGAATGTGCCGTCAGTCCACCATTTAGCAATGTTGCAGCAATTCCAGAGGAAGTCACAGCTAATGCAACATTATGATCCTTGCGTTTTTAGCTAGAAGCAAACTAAGCAAAAAAGTATTGCCTTTAATAATCCCGCATTTGCCATTCTCAACTCGTTGTAATATTTTGTGATATATCTCTTTCTGCTCGGGTTGCAGACGTGGCACAGTTTCGCACACTTGAGCGTTTAATAAGGTGGTATGGTAGCTTAGCTCTCTTGAGGAGTGGCTAGAGAGTGTCCTCGCCGGATGTTTCGGGAGGTTCTTGCACATTCTCAGGCAAGAAGAAACGCTCGGGTGCCTACATTGCGAGGATCGCCCGGAGGACATAGTGAAGCATACGGTGGAGGTCTGCCCTGTTTAGATGGAGCACTGCAATGTTCTCGTAGCGGCGATCGGCAGCGGCGGTGACCTCTCGCGTCTGGCCCTGGTTCAATCTATGATACGGAGCGAGAGGGAGTGGGAAGCAGTCACCGTCTTCTACGAAGCAGTTATGCTAGTGAAGGAGGTGGCGGGATGGTTGAAGCACAGAGCCTCACGTCCCGGCCGCCGCGAGAGACGCTTCACCGCCGTCCGATCAGGACCAGACCCATGCCGGAAGGCGCGTTCTTGTTTCGCGCGCGCCTTAAAGAGATGTCAGCATTAAGAAAGGGGTCCGTTAGGGCCAAAGCCTACCAGGTCAGCGGAATTGTCTGAAAGGGTTACCGCTACCCCGGCATATAATGGGCTAAGGAAGGAACATGGATGGGTTATGGTCAGTAAGAGACTGACGCTCCTTTCCGCTCCACCCAGAGCGAAAGGTCAGGACATTTTTTTGACATGGTTCACACCATCAAAAAAAAAGGTCTGATCAAATCATTTGACAGCTCTCCTTTACGCCGCCGTGGACTCGGCGATGGCGCGTCATTGCCTGGACCCTCTGGAGTCCTCGCTGTGCTCTGCGCACCGCCGACTAATAGTGTGCATTTCAAGGCGCCCCACTCATATCAATCTTATCGTGATAACTTTTAAACTATTTGTCCAAATTGCTTAGTGTAAAAGACAAAGTTTATCTTCAGTAAATACTTAAAGTGATAAACGTATTTAATTCGATAAGAATTAACTGAGTACTCTAAAATGTGCATTGTAAAAAAAGTATCAAATTGAAATGTATTTTTGGCTCACTATTTCGTATATAATGGCTTGCACATAATAAGTAGACATATGCTGTCGCGGACTTTTATATAGAACTTTGTAAGACAAACAATCCCACAATACATTACCTTCGTGTAACTCTTACGGTTTAGGCAGCGCACGCCAAGATAGCTCTCAGAGGGCAGGAATTTTGCCGACTTACATGATACTTATCATTATATTATGGCCAAATCACGCAAAGTCTATGTAAATTGTAGCCTATGTGTTATTCTGATATATAAGCTATATTATTGGTAAATTTCATCGAAATCTGTTCAGCCGTTTTTGCACAAAGAAGGAACAAACATCCATCCATCCATCCTCACAAACTTTCACATTTATAATATTAGTAGGATATAATTTTATGCAGACAGAATTTATAATTTGGATTTTGGAGGAATAATGAACGGATTTTAATTATTTCTTGTAAATATACCTATCTGGACTTTTTGAGGCCCTGATTTATATCTCTTTAAAGTAGGATCTGGAATATCACACAAATAGGTATTTTTTTAGTCCGTCGGCTAGATTGTTACATAATATTGGACACGTATATTTTCTTTTTTTTACGTAATCCAAAGATTACGTCGATACATTGTGTCAAAATGTGGCGTGACGGATAGGTAGATTTTAAGCCTAATTTTGGCGTAGCGAGTCCCCACTGCCCAACTTGAAAGCGTTTTAATGAATCCGGAATCCGGTTAAATAAATTTTTGAATTTGACATTGTTCTATATGTATAAGTAATTTTTTATTAATATGTTAGAGCAAAAAAACACTGACGGATTAAATATAATTTCTTGTTTTTACCCTATTGTCATGCCCATTACGATAGTATCTGTGAGCAGTAATCCAAAGTTGGTTCTTTGGCATTTTTGTTTGCTTTTCATTGAATAAAAGTTGTAGCTTATGTAACTCCCTAGGGCATTAACTATCTCTATGCAACAAATCGATCCATTGTCCTGCTGGTGCGTGATAGCAGAGCAAGCCAACAAAATACACGTTCGCATTCATGGAAAAATGGCATTTGCTTTCTTACGGTTTCAATAAAAATGTCAAAGTCTCTTTTATCATTGAAGAGCTCAATAAATGTCTAAGTAATAACAGCCGCACGGGTCGATCTATTAGGTTAAGCTACACTTGCCGAGGTTGATCCGTAGATGGGTAACCATGTTTACTACTGATATTCCCCCATGATTCGGAAAGCACGTTAAGCCC
Organism: Hyppa rectilinea; assembly: GCA_951799385.1. Taxonomy (NCBI): domain Eukaryota; kingdom Metazoa; phylum Arthropoda; class Insecta; order Lepidoptera; family Noctuidae; genus Hyppa; species Hyppa rectilinea. The sequence goes on along the minus strand of OX637324.1, from coordinate 9,289,946 downwards.
GCTGCCATGCGTGAATCTTCGACAGTCGTTATGGTTCATCTGAAGCTAGAAAGCTAGACAGCCAGAGAGCATTAGATTGCTTAGCTTGGGACTATATGGCGTTGTGTGAAAAGTCCAAGGATATTATTATTATTGCTGAATTTTGGCTGAGTTAGACTTGGAGCCGAGTCCAACATTTTTGGGAAACGTCTAGGCAGATTGATTTAATTTATCCTAACCAAACATACAAACAGAATCTACGACTTTAGAAACCACAAAATTAAGTGAAAACCACATGCAATCGCCGGTTACTTTAATAACGTCAGGAACACGGTGCAAGTGTCAATCAATGTCTGGTTTAGTACGGACTAAAGGCGGTTTTGAGGCAAAGGTGAGGCGAGGGAATCAACTATGGAGAGAGGAAGTTAGATGACTAGGCGTTACTCAAGTGAGGTGTACGATTTTGTGTCAATGCTATTCATAAGCAAAATGTTTGTTGGTTCGTAAAGTTTAGCACCAATATCAATGTTACTTCTTGTTTTTCCACCTCTTTTGTTGTATCGTCAACTTTTGAATGGTAAAAAAGTCTTTGTGAAAGAGTTTGTTTAAGGAAGTACCTACTACTAACGTTTCTGTGTCCAGGCTGCAAATTCTCCTCTTTCTTGTTTGCGTGTCCATGGCAATGTACATAAATATATACAAATTATATTATATGCCTAGAAATTGATAAACCGAATTGATGTTGCTTCTTCTTTGTTCGTGTGGTTGGTGACTAACCTGGTGTCAGAGTTTTTATGCTGCCCACGGGCCTCTGACTTAGCTTCACATGCTGTTTAGAAATATCTCTCAGACATGCTGATTTCTTGATGAATTTTAAGCAAGTAATAATTATACAATACCCACATGAATCCGTAGAATCAAAAGTGCGTGTCTTGGGTTCTAACTCGATACCTGTGACTTGGCAGTCCGACGGTCACACCACTAGCCTATCACTGCTGTCTACTATTTAACATGCTTATGAGACCTTTTGGGTAACTACAGTGTTAAGCCGTTTGGTGTCGAAACATATGTACATGGGCCCCAGTGCGCTGCTCCTTTTAAATTGTTCGTGGTCGATACCTACTTCTCGTGACCAGAGAGGTGGTTCATCTTTTTCCCATTGCCATTCAATGTGACAGTGGTGCCATTCTTTTGGACACGTTTCCGGGTGACAGCGATGCGCACGAGTGGATCGGCACTTTTTCTTTGATTTTCGTTGCATACAGGGTGAAATTAAATTCATGGGCAGTATTTTATTGTATATGGCTTTGTACTGAACATTATGAACAACTTTCACTATGGGAATAAATCTGAAATCGCGAAAAAAAAATCAGCTGTTCCCTACATTTTGAGGAGTTATGGCGAGCATTAATAATTAGTCAATAAATATATATATACAATATACAATTTACAGTTTGTCATTTGTTCACATTTTTCTCGTGTCATATTCTCGACATCTATATCATTAATTTTTTTTCTTAACCACTACAAATTAAAGACTTATTTGTTACAAAGAAATATTAACTACAAAACTCTAATTAATTGGAAGACCTACCGTGACATACTAATTAATTTTATCAAGACATTTAAAAAAAAAATAACAAAGACTTTGATCATGACAGAGACAAATTAAACTTTCAAAGAAGTCGTTAAAACGTGTGGCTTCGGAGTGAGCGGAAGTGTTAAGCGGAGTTGCCTTAGCTCGAGGCACAAGTTGTGCCTCGTTATAAGTTATTTAATAAATAAAACATACGCTTGATGCGGATTTATGAAGCTTCAAGTAAAAGTACCAACTAGTTTGATTGGTTACAAGTTTTGTAAAAACTAGTTTTTTTTTACAAGTTAGAATTTTTATTTAAGAAAAATCTTTTACAAGTGTGACTAAGTGAAAAATTACTTGAATTTCACAAATTCGATGACTAACAAAGGAAAATACAAAATCGAAGATACCGACTTCCGAAATTAATGTTCCACTTTGTAGTGTTTTCTTAGAAGCGGGTTGCCTTTTTTTCGACTTTTCTCTTTTTAGTTATCGTACCTACCTAGTGGCTAAGTAATAACAGTCGCACTGATCGTTTCATCAGGTTATGCTATACTTTCCGGAGTTGGTCCATGGATGGGTGACCATCTTTACACATATTCCTTCGAGCCTCGGCAATCACGTTAAGCCGGCTGTCATTCATGGATCTTATAGAGTCGTTATTTATTTTTTATTTTGGTTAAGGCTGGGAAATCATCTAATGACTTCTCCTGCTCTGGGTGGAGCGGAAGAGAGTGTCAGACTCTCACTGACTAAAACCCATCCATGTTCCTTCCGTAGCCCTTTATGTTCCGGGGTAGCGGTAACCCTTTCGGACAATCCCGCTTACCCGGCAGGACAGAGTCATTATGCGTCTGACAACCAGTCTTATCAAGGGGTACCCAGTTTAACTGACTGGGTTTTGGAGGTCAGATGTAAAATACTGGTATTCAACTGCATCCGGTTAGACTGGAAGCCGACTCTAACATAGTTGGGAAAAGCTAAGGCAGATTGAGTTTGCTGTCGTACTTACCCCATATAAATTCATACACCACTACTTACTATGTGAACAATTATAACAGGAAGTTTTTATAACATCAGCAACATACACAAAGGGAATTAAATACGTATTATTGAAGTTAATTCAAAACCCAATTGGGACCAAATAACACCGCGCGAGCTTCCACTACCGAATGAAAACAGAATTTTCAACATCAGTCCATAATTGATTAATGACCATACATTTTTTTTTTAATACAAAGATGTCCATAGAACCTCGAGATTAGCCTGGAATTAAAATTATACATCACCATTATATATTTTTTTGTTATTAAAATATAACGAAAAAATCCTGATGGATATTCGGTGAATAACATAAGAAAACGTCACTAACGACGTCGACGACGTCGTTACGACGCATCAAAAAAAAAAAACTGCAAAAAAATAGTCTAACTTCAATCGTTAACTGAATTTTGTATCACACTAATGAATATACGACCACCACTTAATACTTAAAATCAACACATCAATTAACTCGAGGCATCCGACTGCCTCGTTTTAAGTCCTAATGACCTAAGACCCGTCTTCAACAAATTGGCCTCGATTTAAGGCCCCACCGTGATGGCGGCGTCTAATTGAGTTTGTGTTGTAGTTCTAAGTGGTCAGAGGAACCGTTGTCGTGACGGTTGTTAGCAATTGGGTCAACAGTTCATGTGGGTACATCGCACATAACTGTGAGTAAGGATAAGACAAAGATAATTTATGAAGGTACTAACAAAACGACAGGTGAAAGAAACACTGCCTCGAAAAGTGGCGTAAAATAAGATTGTTTATAAGTCGTATGAAACGAATGACCTAATTTGTAAGCAATTAGTTCAACAATTCATGTAGGTACATCGCATTTAAGTGTGAGTATGGATAAGACAAAGATAATTCTTAGTATCTAAGAAAAAGAAAGGAGAAAGCAGCCGCTGCACGCTGCCTAAAAAGTGGCGTAGTATAAGATTGTATATAATTCGTATGAAATGAATGACCTAATAAAAATAAAGCTTTATATTAACACTAACCTGCTTACTTATGTCACAATATAAATATGAACAGTACGGAAACTACAAACTAACGTTCGAAACGGCGCACTCACACAAACACGCGAATCGACGAGACCCCTAAGCGGTTGTCGCGGTGCTGTCAGTCGTGAGTGCCGCGTCGAGACGAATGGTTAATGCACACGCATTTTCGGGTTAACACGTGGTACCTACCTACTATGCGATTGCGTTTTAACTAAGAATAGGATGACCTCGGCCCTATATTAGATAAACAATAATCATAACATGAAAATTACATGAACAAGATAAGTAATTAGCATTAAGTATTTTTTTGTTAAACTTAATTGTTGTCACAATATGGTGCCATGGTCATCCTATCCTTAGTTGAAACGCACAGTACGGTGGGCGGCCGCTGGGTTAGTCAGGCATCGGCGCCAAATATACGCCATGCCGCGCGCCGTTTGTGGTGGGTGTCCTCCGCGCGTCCTTCCGACAAAAATCGCACGAAACGTTTTCGTCTTTCCGCGGCTCACTCCAAAACTTGTAAAAGGTTACGCCATATTGATAAAGCTCACAAGTTGTTGTGTATTGATTTTAAACTGTTCCGTGTTATAAACAATCTTCTTTTACTGAGATTACCTATTTAAATGTTATTAGTAAACAATCGAAAAAACAATCGAGTTGAAATAACTAATTCGTTTGAGAACACAAATATTTTAATAAATACAGTAATTCAGTTTCAAAAACATTAAGAGTGACAGTGACAGTGCTGCAGTGGAGCGTAGGTAATTATTTCAACAAATAGGCCTAGTTTCCATACTGTTCATATTTATATTGTGCTTATGTCGAGAGATCCACACTAAAATGATCAAAATGAAGGACAATCACAATTCAAGGCAAATCATTTAGTAATTACCCGATGAAAATGGACATTAACGGATTCTGCTTAAAGTACATACCATTCGGACACAGACGATTGACCATGTTTCGACCTTATTACTAAAGGCATAACAGTAAAAACTCAACAGCAAATTTATGCAGTTGAACATTTAATATACTTTTAACATACTTTCCAAGTTCTCAACAACAACAAATTATGAGACAAAGCTTCGAGTGGAATGTAGATACCATTGTGCGGGCGATCAAGCGGGATTGTCCGAAAGGGTTACCTCTACTCTAAAACATAAAGGGCTAAGGAAGGAACATGGATGGGTTTCAGTCAGTGAGAGTCTGACACATTTCCCACCCTCAAAAAAAAAAGACATGAATGTGAAACTATTGATATTGCGTTTTCATACATTTCAAGCGTTCTATAGCTTGCCTAATTAATACTGTAAGGCTCAGTTATTTCGCACTCTCATATTTGGGTGTCGTGGTGGTTGGGTATGAAAATAGCGAGATGCTTGTAAGAAAACTGGATTACATATTAAAAAATACGTTGTAAAGAAGTGGATTCAAGGTTTTAATCGTCCTTCCTTCTAGTATAGAATAGAATACTCTTTATTATAGACACCATAAAAAATACTAGAGACTATTTTTTTTTTTCACGGGTTGACATAATGTGTGTTTTTGTCGGCCATCGCCTAGGTGTGTCAATCTGCCTAGCCTTTTCCCAACTGTGTTGAGGTCGGCTTCCAGTCTAACGGGATGCAGCTGAATACCAATATTTTACATGAAACGACTGCCTATCTGACCAGTAACTGCGAAATACGATTCCTTTTGATAATACTGAATGTTAAAGTTTCGGACTTTTGACGACCCGTAACAGCTGTCAAAGAGTCACGAATGACAGCCGGTAACAACGGCCTAACTTGCTTTTCGAGGTACGGAGGAATCTCGGTATGTAGAGTCACCCATTGACAGACCAAACCCGGCAAGCGTAGCTTAACCTGATGGATCGATCTATGCGGCTGCTATTACGTAGCCACGAGCTACTCTAAAAATATACAACCGATACAAAACAATAAACAGTACGTAGATCATCATCTTATGAGTACTACGCCCAAAACTACTTCTTAAATAAAATACGAAGAACACCCACAATTTCCAAGAGATTTTAACGTTACAAAATGCTGACAAATCTATCGGGCAGTTTCAGAAGCGGTCACCTAGTTCCCACTAGTATGTACTCGCGAACGTTACCTCCGTTTTACCAGTTTTCATACGTTTCCTACCTCAGTTTTATCTCGAAATTCGAGCATTGAAGCTCTCAGTTTCCACAGTGCTCATCCACAGGCCAATATCAGAAAAGCTACGGACAAAATTGCTCGAAGAATCTTACTTAAGCATTTGTTCTGGTAGATTTTTAAAGTTCTAAAAATATTAATACCGAGGGTTTATATTAAAAATTCTTTTGAAGTCAAAGCTTTAGTCCGTCGTGAGGTTGTGAACAGTTTTATATTCTGCATCATTCAGTTTTTAAAACTAGCTATTTTTGTTTTTACGGGAAGGAGAGGGACATTCAAATATTTTTCTCCAAAAACAATTTAAACGCCTAAATTGGTTTCGGAGGAAAATATTTGAATTCTATATCCTTGCAATTTTGTTTCGGTTAAACGATCTTAGTGCAATAGAGGAACAAAGTGTGTATCACTAATATTAGCTTTAGAGCAGTGATAGCCTAGTGGTGTGACCGTCGGACTGCCAAGTCATAGGTACCTAGTTCGTTCAGTTCGAACTACGCACCAACCACGCAACTCTGATTTTATGGATTCATGTGCGTATTGTATAATTATCACCTGCTTAAAAGAGGAAACCGTCTGAGAGATATTTCTCAACAGTATGTGGAACTAAGTCAGAGGCCCATGGGCAGTATGAAAACTCTGACACCAGGTTAGTCACTAACCACACAAAAAGAAGAAGAACTGGGTAATACGATCCAGTAACGACTGTCAGAGATCCATGAATGACAGCTAGGACCAATGGCTTAACGTGCTTCCCGAGGGGTGGAGGAGTCTCGATATGTTAAGATGGTCGCCCATACACGGACCAACCCCGGCAAGTGTAGCTTAACCTGATGAAACGCTCTGTACGGCTGTTATTACTTAGCCACGAGCTCCTCGACCAACGGATTCACGATTATTATGAAAAAGAACAACAGCGATTCGTTGGTAAACTTATTAATGCCACAGATTCAAATTATGCAGGTGTTCAATGTGCCTCCAAAATAAACAAATAATTTTATCTGTTATCTCCGCAAAATATCCTTAGAACAGCCTCGGTTATCCAACTAGAACCTACTTTAAAAGGAAAAGGGGAAAGCAATACTCATTACGAACACGTAGTACTGCGTGGTGCTTAAAGCCACACCAACTATACATCTCATTTATGATTAAGCTAGCCTTATATACTTAGTTCCACCGCACTCTCACTTCTAATCCCTATAGGGACATACTGTGTATAATAACAGTTTGTCTAAATAATTTTATAAGGCCACGTTAAGTTGACTGAGAGAAAATAATACTTTTTTATCACGTGAACGCACGTCAACTGACAAACATCAATTTGTGAATATGAACTAGTCAAACACTTTGCAAACACACTTCATTCGTCGTCAGAAGCCCGAAAGTCTGACATCCAATCCAACCAAGAGGTACCGTATTACCCAGTAACTGGGTTTTTTTTTCGAGGGTAGGTAATCATTAAATGACCCCTCCCACTCTGGGTGGAGCAGGAGTGTCTGACTTTTACTGACTAAAACCCATCCATGTTTCTTCCTAAGCCCTTTATGTTCCCGGGTAGCGGTAACCCTTTCGAACAATCCCGCTGCTAGAAAGTTACTGGGTTGTGGTCCGCAGATTGGCAGTCGCTCCATGTAAAATACTGGTATTCAGCTGCATTCGATTAGACTGGAAGTCGACCTCTATACAGTTGGAAAAAGGCATACAGGCTGATATAATGACCTGCAGTAATTATAAAAAAATATATCTTATGTAAAAGTAAACTATAAAGTTTACTTTAAACGTATACACGTTTCAACGTGACGACCTTCATTCGATCACGCAACTTCGACATTACATGACAATCGATAACGATTTATTCGTCTTAAAAAATAACTGCTACACGATTTTGAACTCTAACACATAGGGTTTATGAACTTAGAAACTAGTTATTTAGGACGTGTACTGAAGTAAAATTGATTGAGATGAAATCGTGTAATTTTGGGTTGTAGGTACAAGTTGTTTTTGGTAAGGTATAAGACAAATCTATTTGTACTGATAGTTTACGTAATGGCTGACAATACTTTATGTTATCTATCCATGCAAATAAATACAATTGAAGTGTCTGTTTATGAAACAGAATTTCAATGTCAAAAACTATCTTACTTCCTCTTGAAAGAGCTCAGAGAGCTATTTTAAAGGTCGCAAACTTCCATCCCTTTTTCTTTCCCACAGATCAGCTATATAAATCCTGTAACGTATCTATGCTCTCATACAATGCTGCCAATACTACTAAAAGACGGAATGATATAGTGTGCAGTTCTACCGCGCCCACCAGAAATGTATTTGCGGAAAGATTCTTTTCATTTTTAGGTCCATTTTTGTACAATAGGTTAAATAGAAATATAAATATCTATAAGTTGAATTATTTTGTTTGTGAAAAAACTGTTACTGCGTTCTTGCGTAACATTGCATATGCACAGACTGAGAATTTACTGTTGGTCGGCAAATAATCCGCTAACACGCTGTTTGTACTTTTATATTATGTAAGTTTTAATTTGAGTACTTTACAATGTTAATTTATTTATTACTAGAAAAAAAAAATATTGTACTGTTTAGTCTGAAACACAGGTTCAACCTAGTTCAGGCAAATAATCAACTGTGCTCTACTCTAATTGTTAAGATATTATTATTGTAAATGTGTCCCTTTTTATAAATAAACGATTATTATAATGTAACAGCTTTTTACTAAATGCATTATATTATAAAAGTATAGGTTACCTACTTACAAAGAATATCATTTTATTTTTATTTTGTCTGCCTCTTTGTTCCGGCTATCTCCGAAATGGCTGGATCGATTATGACGATTTTTATAGTGGCAGGTACCTGGTGTTATAAGGAGTAACTTAGGTTACTTTGATTGCAGATTAGTTGCTCCCAGCGGCTTCGCCCGCGTATGGCGGTTATTATTCCAAAGAACGTACTAACGGGATAAAATAAAATGTGTTAATTCAGTTCATAAACCTCTTTGCCAAGTTTTATCCAGATCCATTCAGCCGGCTGAGCGTGAAGGACGGACAACCATACAAACTCACTCACACACACTCACTCACAAACTTTCACCTTTATAATATTAGAGAGTTTAAAAAAAATAATTACGGCTAAGCCGTGGGTAGCAACTTGATTAAAATTAAAAGTTATCTTACTTATTGAAATATAAAGTATATTTCACTAAGGGCTGATTTTTCAATAGTCTGATAAGTTTTATTTTAGGAATAAAAATGGCAGTCAGACAGCTTTTGCATAGAAAATATGTCAATCCACCATTTTTATTCTTCAGATAAAAGTTATCTTTTTTTTTTTTTTTTAAGGCTGGGAAATCATCCAATGACTGCTCCCGCTCTGGGTGGAGCGGAAGGGAGTGTCAGACTCTTACTGACTAAAACCCATCCATGTTCCTTCCGTAGCCCTTTATGTTCCGGGGTAGCGGTAACCCTTTCGGACAATCCCGCTTACCCGGCAGGCTTGGCCCTGAGGGGCCCCTTCATATGCTGACATCTCTTTGAGGCGCGCGTGGAACATATACGCGCCGTACGGCACGGGTCTGGTGCTGATCGGACGGTGAGTCACCCATTACTCACCGTCCGCAGGCCCGCGCCTACGGTGGCCGGGAGTCGTCACGTGGCTCCCGACGCCCGGGGCGTCTCCTGCGGCGGCTGGGACGGGAGGACCTTTCTCTCTCCCATCCCGCCACCTCCTTCGCGAGCATAACTTTTTCGCAGAAGGAGGTGACTGCCTCCCACTCCCTCTCGCCCCGGACCATGGCTTGCACCAGGGCCGGGCGCGAGAGGTCGCCGCCGCCGATCGCCTCTACGAGGACACGGCGGTGCTCCGCCCAAGCGGGGCAGGTTTGCACCGTGTGCTCTACCGTGTCCTCTGGGCGATCCTCGCAGTGGTGACACCCGGGCGTTTCCTCCCGCCTGATGATGTGCAGGAACCTCCCAAAACATCCATGTCCGGTGAGGACCTGCGTCAGGCGGAAGGTGAGGGCGCCGTGACGCCTCTCTAGCCACTCCTCAAAGAGGGGCCTTACCGCCACTATCGTGGCGTGCCCAGATAAAAGTTATCTGACTATTGAAAAATCAGCCCTAAGTAAGATAACTTTTATCTGAAGAATAATTATGGCACTATCATAAATATTATAATTTCCTATGAATAAAATCTTCAAAGCTGTGTATTTTTATTCCTTAGATATAAAATTTTTCAAAGGACTAAAAAATCAGACCTAAGTAAAATATAATTATACAGCTTATAGCTCGGAGAAGGTCAAGTTTATAGATTAGTAAATTGGTCCTTAGTAAATAAGTCTTGCTCAATATTATAAGTATATTTAGATACTCGTATTAGCAAATTACATGAAGAATTAATTACTTACTATAATTATACAACCTAAAACTAAAAATATATACATTATGTACAATAAAAAAATGGGAATGTAGTAAAAAAGGGGGAAAATGTCATAGGGCGTCAAAAATTCATCCCCATCGCTGTCAGTGGGAAATGTGCCCAAAAGGCTAGCAGCGTTGCCACGTTGAATGGCAATGCTGATTCTTTGGCCTAAAAATTGACCAGCCCTCTGGTCACGTGTAGAGTCGACGAACCGCTGGGCGATATCCCGAAATACTCGATGAGCACTCGGACCCCACGGCCCTAGTGTTTCAACCCCAAACGGCTCGAACATATAATGAGTCTTTGAATATTTTGAACTACAAACGTTTACGTAAATGCCTAAACATGGCACATTAGTCGCACTAACGACTTAGAAAAAAGGTATTCTTTCTTTTTGTCTTCTTCGTGTGTGAATCCCTGAAAATTATACAGTATGGATAGGAGGTCGACGTAAAGCCGGTTACCATAGATTTATTCACTTTCTTTTACATGATTCCGAACCTGCCTGCGTTAAAATTTTTAGCCACTATAAACAAAAAGCTGTTTCATTGAAACGCGCAATAGCTGAGAGCGAGGTGAAAATCTATGCAACATTTTTGTTTACAACCGATTTCTTCTTCTTTTCTTGTGGTTAGTGACTAACCTGGTGTCAGAGTTTTTTTGTTGCCCATGGGCCTCTGACTTAGCTTTACATGCCGTTGAAAAATATCCCTCCAACATTTTTTTCATTTCATTTTTTCCTCTGACGTTTCCTCGTGTCATGTTTTCCTTCACCATTTTTTAAGCAAGTGATAATTATACAATACGCACATGAAACCGAAACGTCAGAGGTGCGTGTCTTGGGATCAATCTCGAGACCTATGACTTGGCAGTCCGACGGTCACACCACTAGGCTATCACTGCATTCTAAGGTTTATATGTAAATTAAGCTAACTATGATTTTATTTGTAAATTAAGTTATTTTTCCTAACAATTATTCAATTTTGATAAATCAGGGTTCAAAAAGGAAACTAGCTTTTAAAACGTTACATAACATCATGCCTTGTTTTCCTGAACGGTAAGGCGGGGGTATACCCATCAAAAGTACACCCACATTTCATCAATTATGTTTTAAGTCCCATTTAATGGGGGCGTGCCCATTTCCATGTACCGGGCACAAATCCTCCAGGCTGCTGGGAAATTCATAATGTAAAAACCCAATATGCCAGCTTTATGTAGAGAAAAATCCAGAAAATCATTCATTTCACGTTAAATCGAGCCGAAACGTTATACCCAATCATTGCAATACCATTAAGGTAATTGTAGACGTTGATACCAACGATAATCAACTTACGGACCGTTTGACCTGAGGCAATGACTTAAATAATCCAAATTACTGTACCTTTTAAATCTTCGTATTATAGGAAGACCTTTTAAAGATAAGGTGATGAACAGATAAATATTGAAAGGACAAGATTGTATAACGAGGGCGATGAGATTTAAGTCATTGATTTATTGAAGTTGGTTTTTTTTGATAAATATTTTAACCATTTGAACGCCATTGTCACATATACATGACAAGCAAGCGCATGCCCTGTAGGTACGCCAAAGACACAAATATGTGACAAAGGTAACAACACAACGAAATAAACAATTAAATACTGTTTATTTTGCAATCTTTGTGAGTGTTTATATAGATATCTTAAAAATTGGAGCTAACGTACGTATTTAATGACATGAAACATATTAAAAGACACCATGGATATTGGGAAATTCATTATAACAAAAAGAAATAAATTTGTTTGTGCTTGGCGTGGAGAGCAAGCGCGTGCGGGCGTTCAAAACATTAACAGTCAGTGTGGCTCTCTGCCAGCGTCTGTGTTCCCTTCTATATCTTCGTCTGCCTTCAAAGCAAGTCTGAACAGGCATCTTCTGCGTATGCTCGGATTTTACTAGTAAGTATTCTTAAACTCTGATGACCAGTGTTACCAAGAGATCTACCTAACTGGTCTGCAGTAGTCAGATAGGCAGTCACTCCATGAAAAATACTGGTACTGCATCCGGTTAGACTGGAAGCCGATTTAACATATTTGGGGAAAAGATAGGTACAGATGAAATGATTTGTATTCAAAGTTGGTGACCAATTTACTGTTCCGGGTTACATAAAACGCTGACTTTACGGTCGATAATCATTTGTCTTGTACTAGCGACCGTGGGTTATTTAATGTATTTGAAAACTTAAATTGTCAGCTATATTATAAATCATGAATGGATTAACTATTTCCGTTACTTAAATTTCTGGGGTGTAAGCCAGGTTGGTTTCTATCTTTAAAAAAAAAAAATATTTTAGTACGAAAGGATTAAATATTTAAATTAAATTTATAATTTTTGAATTTTATTAAATTTATTTATAAAAATATTATTATAAATATATATATATATATATATATATAACTATTTTGGCCTTAAATTTTTGGTTATTTAAACAACACTAATTAAATTATTCATTTTGTATTAATTAAATAAATGACTATCTATCTAACTATATAAATAAATATAAAAACAAAACGACACTTAGGCGTTTACTCGTCCGCATCACTGTGATCCGGAAACGTGCCCAGAAGACTGGCAACATTGCCACATTGAATGGAAATAGTAATTCCTGTGGCAAAGAAATATGTTTTTTATAGTTTCTAGGATAGGTGCACTAGGCAAAGTTGGCGATTTTCACTTTTCACCATTCTCTCTTATTTCCTCAGTAAAAAGGCGGAAAAAAAGTTAACCGTAAACTTTTCCTACTGCACGTGTTTTATCTCAAGAAGTGAGCTTAATTTTTTCGTAGCTTTACTATATTTAGCTTTTAATGTTTCTCTGGTATATTTCAATTGTAATATGGAGCGTTCTAGAACTCAATGAAAGACGTGTTACTTATTTGAATATGTGTAATATACTGCTCACTTACAAGCTAGTGACCCTAATATATGGAAGGACGTGTGACACACACTACACCTCCCCCGTTTTTTAGAAAAAAAAAGATATTTTTTTTTCCAACATTATACAATTCAACAAAATCTAGTTACACTAATTAGAAATACTTATTCTTAGGTAACGCACTGTTGACAAATTTAAAACCGACGTCAAACATTATACTTGTCTATTTTTTTTTTATTTTATACTCCAAAACTATCGTACGGACACTATCAAAAGGAATTTTTTTTATTTACCTTAACATCTCCATTTATTTTAAATCTTTTACCTCATTCGTTAAAAATATATAAACAGATTAAAATCTTATTTTCTTTTACTGATTTCGCGCTTCTTACTAGACACACTAATTCTCACACTCTTATACTTACTAGGTACACATTTCACAATACTTACTTTTATACTATCAACTTATAATCGTAAGATAACTTCAATAATTTACAGGGCTCTCTGTACCTGTTTTACTTACTACATTTATGTTGCGCACTACATTTATTCACAACCATTTATTTTATTATTAATTTAGGGACATATTTAAGACTCTTTTTAGTCTCCAACAATTCTCACAGAGAGATCTCGTCTGCACCATGATCGAAGTTGAAGGATAGAACCCCTAATTGTACCTTACCATGTGTACCTAACGTAATACATATTACTTAGTATATTTCATTCCAATACATTTGAAAATAACACCTTCAAGTTGAATCCTTTGGTCTGCAAGAATTTGCATTGTATTTGGGTGATCAGCCCTCTTACACATCAAACCTTGTGTACCAAATCATCCCAGACTGCTTCATAAACTTTCCATTACGTCTAACAAATTCCATTTTACTCATTCAATGTCCTTATAATTGTTCCTAAACTTGTAACTAATACCGCTCCATAAAATTACCTACATCATCATTAACAATGCACAAACAGTTCGCTGAATTTGTCTTGTGGTGTCGGATGACTCTATGTCGATATTATCATCAAATAACACAGCTATGACATCATCAGGCATGAGAAAGTTATCCAGTAATTTGAATCCTAGGTATGTATGATGAATCTTCCAAATACATTATGTCACAGTAATTAATACGAGTAAATCTGGTTTTTTGATTATTATAATAAAATAATTTATATACGTAGATGTATAACTTAAAAAAAATAAATGCCAATAGCATAGAATTGTAGTCAACAGGCGTCACTTTATAATCTTATTTTCATGATTTTTTAAACTACTACTACTACATACCTCATCATGTAACTCTATTACTTATAGTAATTTAAAAAATAGTTTTTCTGCCGCACTCTTCCACTTTCACTTTTTCCACTTTTGTCACACATTAGGCATCGTTTTTAATGTTTGGAGGAGGTCGTTCCAGGGCGCGGAGAATCCTCAACGCAGCCATCTGGACGCCAACAGCTCCCGGCTCCAAATCCAACATCAGACTCGAACGTCACCCGGCAGCCTCTTTTGCCAATTATTGCAACTTTTTCCTTCTTATATGTCTATGTATATATTTTAGTCCCAATAGAACCAGGCACTATATTTTATTGATGTATTTTAAATTATTATATGCACAGCGCTGCCAACGTGGCAGCACTGGCAGGGTCGCCATGTAATATGGAGCGTTCTAGAACTCAATGAAAGACGTGTTACTTATTTGAATATGTGTAATATACTGCTCACTTACAAGCTAGTGACCCTAATATATGGAAGGACGTGTGACACACACTACACAATTTCCTCGGTTTCTTTTATGTATACGTTTTTAGAACGAAGTTCTTTAAAGTATCTCGTGGTAGGGGTAAACTGGCAGAAAATGTGGCGCAACGAAAAAGCGTTTTGCCGTCAATTTCAATTGTCAAAAATGAAATAGTAGCCATCTTATATTTAGAATGCTAAAAAACTATATAAGATTTGCTTTTCGAGGCCGCTGATTAACCTGGGGTCAAATTCAAACCAAAATGGCGCATCCCAAAATTGACAGGTCTTCGCCATGGGTGTCTGATGACGATCAAAATCAAAATTCAAGATTGCTCATCTTCCAGTTGAGAATTCGAACACATTTATAATTATAATCCTGAATGCTTTCAACAGATTTTAGAAAAATCGTCTACTTTTAAAATGTGAGCAACGTGTAAGAGTAATGGCGAGTAACCTTTAGGAAGGGGCAACTTTTTTTTTTTCGGGCATTTTTTTGCAAATTGATCTTTAAAAGTGCCTCTCATGTGCCTATTTGACATAAATGCTTTGACTATAACTTTAATCAGTAGTACTTCAACATTTTAAAATAATGGCATGGCATAATAATATGTATCTAGCATATTATTATGCCACTAGCTTCTGCCCGCGACTTCGTACGCGGACCCTGTTGCTTATGCCAGCGACAACGGGGTCGCCATTTATGTTATTTTTTATCAAATTTTTTTTTTTGGATTCTTGCTCTATTACTGTTTCTAAACCCCCCTCAATTATTATTTTTTTAATATATTCAATGTACAGACACAGTTTTTTTACTGTTTTATTATATGTATAGATGTGTGAGTTATTTACCATTTCGCAACTTTAGGATGAAAACGACGAAAAATAGCAAAACAAGTTTTGAAATTCTGCCAACCCCGTATATTTTGTGTATTATTTCGTGATTATTTACGTCAGTGACTATGTTTGTGCCGCAAATTATGAAAAAGTCGTTCCACTATTTTCTTTTTGAGACATTTTATGACGATAACTCAATTTTTGATTTTTTTGAATTATGTCGTTTTCAGTCTAAAGGTGCGAATTATCAATGGGCTGATCCAAATTGTCATACCGTTTCACGTAATACTAGACACAAAACCTTCACAAATTTATTTTTACACTCCATCCTACAAAAGTCTGAAACACAAAGGGTTAATTAAAACTGGGTACCAGTTAGTCTCGTAAATATAGGTTTTAATTACCTATCAGGCTTTGAGGTTGAACCCACGTTAAATCTAACTTTATGCTGTATGTCCGTTAATTTGTTTCTCGGTTTATTACCGTGATTATTATTCTGCTTAGCCTTTGTTACGAGTCAGCTACCTGTCTAACCGAATGCAGCTGAATAGCATCATTTTACATTGAATGACTGCCTATCTGACCTCTACGACTGATCGGTTTGACTTTTGGGCGTCTGATTACCCGACAAGCGGCTGGCTGGCAGAAGCCCGAAAGTCTGACAGCCAGTCTTACGAAAGGGCATCGTATTACCCAGCTACCGGGTTGCGGGGGTCAGATAGGCAGTCGCTCCATGTAAAATACTGGTATTCAGCTGCATCCGGTTCGACTCGAAACCGACCCTTACACAGTTAGGAAAAGGCTAAGTAGATTGATTTAATTGTACTTTAATATCTTTCTTTCTAATTATATCTTAGACATCCAGGCAATTTCCAAAAAGTGATACTTAAAAAACAATTTCCGTGTGTACCTATATTTAAGAACTAGCTTCTGCCCGCGACTTCGTACGCGTATCCTGTTGCTTATGCCAGCGACAACGGGGTCGTCAAAATCGAAGATCTGAATCACGATCAGCGGTCAGTCGCGCATCACTTTCCCCACTTGTCTCTAGAGATCTAGAAGTCGATGCGTAGATACGCTTGGAACTCAAGCGTAATTCTCTATCCGTGAACGTCTCCGATTCGCGAGACAATGCATGACTTGCACGATCAGCGGTCAGTCGCGTATCACGTTCCCCACTTGTCTCTAGAGACCTAGAACTCGATGCGTAGATACGCTTGGAACTCAAGCGTAATTCTCTATCCATGAACGTCTCCGATTCGCGAGACAATGCATGACTTGCACGATCAGCGGTCAGTCACGTATCACGTTCCCCACTTGTCTCTAGAGACCTAGAACTCGATGCGTAGATACGCTTGGAACTCAAGCGTAATTCTCTATCCATGAACGTCTCCGATTCGCGAGACAATGCATGACTTGCACGATCTGCGGTCAGTCGCGCATCATATTCTTCACTGGTTTCTAGAGACCTGGATGTAGATGCGTAAATTCGCTGAGAATGCAGGCGTGCTTCGCGATCCGAAGAGGTTTCCACGGAGCGAGTTGCAGCCGGATGTTTTCAAACAGCATCAAGTCTCTCGTGACGCTCTTTGGTAGATCCTTGGGATCTTATGATCTTCAATCTTTTAGCTCTTTTGGAACATTGGGAAAGATTTGACCTCTTTCTAGGCATGGTTATAGTTTTATTGTGAATATAAGTGATCAATTAAAATCTAAGGGACTGCTCCCAGGCAGGTTATCGGGTAGGCTACTGTGTCACGAAGATAAATAGAAAATGAAATTAAACACTCAAATAACATAAGTCCGAAGGCATATTTATATGGTAAAATAAATAGGAGTTTTGGCCAGCAGAGTCAAATTTTCAATGATATAAGTACAGAGGCCAGCACATCAAGTTACCACAATCTGTCAAATTTCTTTGATAGTATTTCAACTTTATTGCAAAGACATAAGGTTCATTTTCAATTGAGAAAATTTGACAGTTAGGGATAGCTTGATGTGCTGGCGTTTGTACCATCGTCAGCGAAAATCAGTCCTAAACTGTTACCGCCTTCACCGCGTGGAAGTACTCCCAGCTTATGTTATTTTATAATTATACAGTGAAATTAGTGATAGCTTTGATTTCCACATCAGATGTTTCTGATCTTCGATTTTTATAAGTCAATAGGAAATGACCATTAGACCGAACAACTTTTGCTAAGACGTCATTCCTATATGTGTTATAGTGTAGCTGGGCTCTTGGAGTTCTACAACAGGTGTTCCAGATCTTCGATTTTTATAAGTCAACAGAAAGTGCTCATCAGACATCATGGACAACTTTTGCTAAGACGTCATTCCTATACAGAGTTGATATGACAGAGGCGCATTCAATTACACTACGTATACTATACGTGTTTAGTATTAACTCGGTACGGTATAAAAATAAAAAGCACCAAAAATGAGGTTTTTATTTTTTCAAACCAACTAAATAGCTTACAAATCAGACTAAAACGCAACCACCCTTTGTAAATAAAAACTGACCTTGTAACGCAGCGGCACCGACGCGTGCACACCGGAGCGCTGTTAGGAAAGATACATCGTGTTCAAACGGGGCAAAAACTTAAAAAAACATTTGTGACTAAACTACTGCTCCTATTTAATTGATTATTGGTACAGAGCTTGAAAATGGTCCCAAGTATAAGCTAAAGGAAAGCCCCTCCGTCGTATCAACTCTGTATATGTTATAGTGTAGCTGGACTCTTGGAATTCCACAACAGGTGTTCCAGATCTTAAATTTATTCTCTGAGCAGAAAATGCTCATCACGCGGAACAATTTTTGCTACGGTACTATTTTTGTATCTCTTATAGTTTACCTGGCCAGTTGCGGTTCTGCATCAGGTGTTCAAGTTTCCAAGATAAATTATAGTCTATTTGTTGCCCAGACTTAATAATAAATACCTACACAACAAAAAAAAGCATTCAAATCCGTCCAGTACTTCCAAAGATTAGCGTGTACAAACAAACAGTCATACAGACAAACAGACCGTATTTTTTTTGGATTCGTGCTCTATTACTGTTTCTAAACCCCCCTCAATCATTATTTTTTTAATATATTCAATGTACAGAAACCGTTTTTTTACTGTTTTATTATATTAGGTTAGATAGATTTTAAGGAAAATTTAGAAAAAGAACCTAACCTACAAACCCTAAAATATAAATAAATGAAATATGCAAACAGTCAGTATTCAAGTGAATCGCAATAATCAAATGCAACTATTCGCCTATACTCTCCAGGATACGTGCGTTCGCTACGAATAACTGAATCCTTATGGCAGCGGCGTGTTTTTTTTTTTTATAATGGCATCTCGGAGCTCAACCATAGGGTTGTTTACTGCTTAACCGGACTTGCCTGTGGATACCACAAAAGAATTGTAGCCTCCAGCCAGGGCTTATAAAAACTTACAAACTAAGCGACTTCACGCTAAGGGCACCCCCTGTGGGGTACGGACCTCGGCTTAGGGCGTCGCTGGGGGAGGACAGCAAGGGACAGCTGGATCGGGGGTAACAGCGACGCGGCTCTCAGCGCGCTTTATATAGCCACAGACGCGCAGGCGCGATGCGTATACGTACTCTGATAGAATACCTTAACAAATGTTTGCCGTGATTCTTTAAAATGTCATAACTTTTTTATTTATGAACCGATTGAGATGAAATAAACACTAATGTTAAGTGAAGTTTACTACATTATATTAGTGAAAACCGTATCTAAATCGAATAAGCCGTTTCTGATATTAGCGTGCACAAACACACAGACAAACAGACAAACAGACAAAAAAAAAATTAATTACAATTTCGGGTTCGGCATCGATATAATAACAACCCCTGCTACTTTTTTTTATATATTTCTATTGTACAGACACCACTTTTCTACGAATTTATTATATGTATAGATTTAAATTATTCATCCTTTGACGTCATCATCAGCATCATCATTTCTGCTGAAAGTCGTCCAATGTTGGACATAGGCCTAACGCCAAACATATCTTCACGATTGACGTACAGAAATGTATATGACGTCGATTCAATATTTTCCATAACGGAAAACCTTAATTTATTTAACATTTTTAAGCAATTTGTATGCTCCGCCCTTCCCTAAGTTATATAATTGTCACAAGCTTGATATAATTACTGATCGTAACAATGAGTTTCATTAAACACTTCACACGTATGTAGTGTTTAATATTACTCACAAAGGAGATAATTTTATTTGGGCGTTTTCTGAAAAAAGTTATACAAGTTCAGAAATCAATAAATGTAAGAGATAGAGAGAGAGAGAGAGCCGACTGCTGAGAGATATTTCTCAACAGTATGTGATGATAAGTCAGAGGCCCATGGGCATCATTAAAACTCTGACACCAGGTTAGTCTCTAACCACACGAAAAGAAGAATAAATGTATGAAAATGACAAATCATCGAAGTTGTATAACTTCAATCAATCTACTCAGCCTATCGTAGTCCACTGCCAAGTCATGGGTCTCGAGTTCGAACCCAAGGCACGCACCTCTGACTTTTCAGATTCATGTGTGTATTGTATAATTATTACTTGCTTAAAATTCGGTGAAGGAAAACATCGTGAGGAAACTAGCATGTCTGAGAGATATTTCTCAACGGCACGTGAAGCTAAGTCAGAGGCCCATGGGCAGAATAAAAACTCTGACACCAGGTTAGTCACTAACCATACGAAAAGAAGAAGAAGAAGTCCACTGCTGGACATAGGTCTCTCCCAGGCTGCGCCATGACACCCTGTCCTCCGCCTTCTGCATCCAGTCAGTCCCAGCCGCTTTCTTAAGGTGTATAACTTGGCTGAGAGCAATCCAACCTTTGTGCTTAACTATTGCTCCAAATGACTAGTCCTAACCAAACGTACCATTTTTTTTCGTTGCTAGGCACTTTCAGAAAAGGCCCAAAAATTTATGGAACTTGATTTTCTCCTATATGTATAAGTTATTTTTTTCTGGCTGCCTCTTCGGTATAGCAAAACATAGCTGGCACAATGTGGATGTATCTATTAAGGGTTCCTCTGTCTAACCCTTTGGGGTTACAGGGCGTGATGTTATGTTATGTGTTATCCGTACTCAATCTGCCTAGCCTTTTCCCAACTGTGTTGGGGTCGGCTTCCAGTCTAACCGGATGGTGCTGAATACTATTATTTTACATGGAGCGACAGCCTATCTGACCTCCACAACCCAGTCAGTAACTGAGTAATATGATACCCCTTGGTTAGACTGGCTGTCAGACTTTTGGGCTTCTGACTATCCGTAACAACTGTCAAAGATCCACGAATGACAGCCGGGACCAACGGCTTTACGTGCTTTTCGAGGCACGGAGGAGTCTCGATATGTAAATATGGTCAAACCAACCCCGGCAAGCGTAGCTTAACCTGATGATCGATCCGTACTGTGACCTAAAATTGTAATGACATTCCAATACTTCTACAACGGTTCCAGTTTATTACAAAAAAATAAACTCACTACCTACTCTATAAACATGGCGCAATGTTAACCATTTTTTACTCTAGCCACCCTTTCATTTAACATGGCGCCGTAGCCTTTAGGCATTTGGACAAAAAATTCCAATCCGGACGCCTCCCACACCGCTAGTTAGCAAAACTCGGAACATTAATCTCCGTTCTACTCAGATTTTCTAAAGTTAGGGGCAATTTTCAACGGAAAATCGGAAACAATTTTGAATAACAACAAACCTCATAATTTTGGGCCCTCACCTTTTGGTTTCATTGTTAACCGGGACCTGAGTTCTCAGTTTCTTGTTTGCATTACATTTTCAATTGACTTGTAATTGTTTTTAGGAATTCTATTGAATTAATTTATTGCTTTTGTTTGTGGGTGAATTGTGTTCGGAGAAATGATACTAACTACTTTCGGCAAATTATGTAAATTGTTGAAGGTACGGTCGCGGTCATTAGGTATTTGCATTTAATAAATGCTTACAATTATAATCGCCGTCTAGAGACCACGGAGGTTCTAATGAACAAGTGACGTAAATTATATTACACGTATTGTTTCACGTAGTCATAACTTGTGTATTTTAATACACAAACCGTTCAGAAAAGTTTTACAAAATTATTGTGTTTTTAATTTATTTACGTGTTTAATTACATCAGCAATCAATACTACATTGCTGGTCATAAAAATACCAGCAATGTAGTATTGATTGCTGATGTAATTTTTAATTTAATTTAATAGCTATATGGGTAAGAACATTATTTTGTTTCTTATTTATTTTTGTGACCAGCAATATAGTGTTGTTAGCGAATGTAATTTTTAATTTAATTTAATTGCTATTTATTTAATAAACATTTATATGGGTAACTATAGTTTTGAGTCGTTTGGGGTCAAAACGCTCGGGTCAGAGGGCCCGAGTGCTCTTTTTTAAGAAAATTTCTCGCCTAATGATTGATACTGGCTGGCTCGTTCATTGGCCAAAGAATTGAGGCCATGAGAACCATAGTGGCTTAACTAATTTCTTTACAGTATTAAGCGAATGCAGACGGACTTACTCTACAAATGCAGACGTAGGGTACCTTGATCTGGTTCCGAGGCGTGAGCTTCGGATCGACGATTCACATTGCGGCAGTTCGAATCCCAGTCTCAGCAATTTACTTTTAAGCGGGATTGTCCGAAAGGGTTTCCGCTACCCTGGAACATAAAGGGCTACGGAAGGAACATGGATGGGTTTTAGTCAGTAAGAGTCTGACACTCCCTTCCGCTCCACCCAGAGCGGGAGCAGTCATTGGATGATTTCCCAGCCTTAAAAAAAAAACCCATCCACGGACCAACCAGGGCAAGACTAACTTAACCTGATCGATCAACCTGTGCGATTGTTACTCCTTAACCACACGATAACCAAACATTAATCAAAATTTTACAAAATCTAGACAGACGTCATTTTTATATAAAAAAAAACGTAATTACTAGATAATAACAAAAGAAACGCTAAGAAAGGAAAAACACGAATAAAACTGAAACAACTTGTTTCTAACAACAAAGTGGATACAATTACCAATAAAATTTTGAAGCGAAATTCCTGTAATAATAGCGAAATTTCAGGATTTCGTTACACAAAGTTGGAAAAGTGTTGGTTTAAGGTCTTCGGCGTACTTAAAACAGATGTTCCCTAAAAGTATGCCGAGATAGGCCGTCCTGGTAAGTTCCTGTTAACAAATGTGGGTTAGGTTGGTACAGAGGCCAGCACATCAAGTTACCCCAATCTGTGAAATTTCTTTGATACGATTTCAACTGTATTACAATAGCATAAAGTTCATTTTCAATTGGGAAAATTTGACAGTTTGGGATAGCTTGATGTGCGTGCGTCTGTAGAACCCTTTTGCCCTTATAATGTCGATACGCCGACATATTTGTCCATTCGCCCTCTCGTGATAAAACCGAACAGTTTTCAGCAAAATTTATTATCGGTATTTCTCATAAGAATGTTGTAATTTTCGTTTGGGAGTTGCTCGAAATTTATATTTTGAAAATTTTGAAAGACAAAGTCAATCAATCTGCCTAGCCTTTTTCAAACTATACATACACATTACGTTACACAAGCTCTCCCCTCTGTGATCTCTAGAGTGAAGACTTCTCTTTTGTTTTTTGATGGTGGGTAATCATCCATTGACTTCTCCAGCTCTGGGTGGAGCGGAAGGGGGTGTCGGACTCTTACTGACTAAAACCTATCCATGTTCCTTCCTTAGCCCTTTATGTTCCGGGGAAGCGGTAACCCTTTCGGACAATACCACTTACCCGGCAGGCATGGCCCTGATGGGCCCCTTCATAAGCTGAAATCTCTTTGAGGCGCGTATGGAACATGTACGAGCCGTCCGGCACGGGATAAGACCTTTCTGGTCTTCACATAATGGTAGAGGCGCCGGGTAATGTTCTGATGTATTATCTGCCTAACCTTTCCCCAACTATGCTGGGATCGAATTCCAGTCTATCTGGATGCAGCGGAGTACCAGTACTTTACATGGAGCGACTGTCTATCTGTCCCCAATAACCCAATAACTGGGTGAAATTATTTATTTTCAAATAGGCACATTTGCGCGTCAAAATAAAAAAAAAATAGAATTAGATTCTAGTTGCAATTCCAAAAGTTACCATTACTCTTTTGAAATGTTTGACAATATTTTGTTTACATTAAAATAATTATAAAATTATAATATGTAAAGACGACGCAACTAGAATATAATTACCATACCGCAAAAGGTGAAAATAAAATAAAATAAAAATACAAAGTAATAGCAATGACAGGTAAATTCATTAATGTGATAGATACAATTATTGTTGTTCATATACAGGTTGGAAGGGACATCGACGCGGAGCCGGCTACCTTCACCTTTATTGATTCATTGCAAGTTTCTGAACCTCCTTGCGGTTTAAATTATTCATCGCTTAATTTTATTAAAAATGTTTTTTTTTGTTCCATACATTTTTACTGCATCGATATTTTTTTTTTTTGCAGACGATCAATCTGCTTAGCTTTTTTCCAAATATGTTAGGGTTGGCATCCAGTCTAACCGCATGCAGCTGAATACCAGTATTTTACATGGACCGACTGTCTATCTGACCTCCCCGACCCAGAAACTGGGTAATACTATAACCCCTTGGTAAGACTGGCTCTCAGATGTTCGGGTTGCTGACGACCCGTCATGACTGTCAAAATGCACAAATCACAGCCGGGACCAACGGCTTAACGTGCTATCCGAGTCACGGAGCAATCTCGGTATGTAAAGATGGTCACTCATCCACGGCCAACCTCGGCAAACGTAGCTTCCCCTGATGGATCGACCTGTGCGGCTGTTATTACTTAGCCACGAGCTCCTATTTTTTTGCAAACTATTGTTTAAATATTTCAACAACTAATAAGTCAATGTGCGTATGATTAAATTCGAAGGACTTATTTTCAGCTGTATCGCTTATAGGTACACGGAATCACGACGATGGATTTACAGTCATGAATAAATTGTATAGCAGGTTTTTTATGGCACCACTCCAAAGCGAACGTTACAGTAAGTGCTCGACGAAAAACGGTAACAATGAACGTAGTTCCGCCTACATTATGAGGAAAACATAATGTATTCTTACAAAATAAAATAACAGAAATGAGTGCATAATATTTTGTAATGGTTTATTTATTTATGTCAAACTTTAAGCAAAGAAATAAAATAAATAAATAAAGCTGCATTTGGTTAGACTGAAAGCCAACCCCAACATAGTTGGGAAAAGGCTAGGCAGAGACAGAGACTTTAAGCACAGAAATGTACAGAGGCGGACTTAATGCCATAGGCATTTTCTACCAGTCAACCTTTGGGTGATTCAGAGATCTGCAGTGGTAGGTGCAATAAAAAACTACGTATAATAAATAAATATAAATCTAATTATATTATAAACTTCATATTATACTTATAAATAAATTTGTTACTATACCTAATACAATTAAATAACGCGAACATTGGGAGAACAATACCGGCGTGTGATTCTGACAGCTTCTTGCGAATGTGCTCGCGAGTTTTTATTTTAGTAGTAGTTCAGTTTGGTATAATAAAAAAAATAAGGCAGGCAGATTTCTAAGTTAAACAAAGTCACTCTATTGCACTGTTTTTCATATTTCCGTGTCGATAGTACTCTTCTTCGATGATATTATATTGATTGGGCTAGTTTGCCATATTGATAGCGGCAGCATTGGCATTCAAAAATCAAAATCAGGCGTCATTTATTAAAACTAGGGCGAAAATCAGCACTTTTTGAACGCTAGAATAAAATAAGACAGCCCCCGGTACCGCCCACCCTTCATCACTTCCTATTGCTGGGAAGAAAAACTCGAACTAGCAGAGATGTCTGTTCAATGGAAAGAACTTGATTCTAAACAGTGAATTGTATGAAAAGTAATTAACACTACAAAACACAACACATTCATTTAAATTATTTACCATATTATGCCAGCTTCTATGATCAGAACTTTTTTTATCAACCCGCACTAAGACACTCCAGTTCAGAAGGAAACTAAATACTCGCCTAATGCTATCCCCTACATAAACTATAAGAAACTTCTCCTATCCCAAGTTTTTGACTAAAAGCACCTAACTTGAAGATTTAACTTTATAATTCGATAGAATATTTAAAATACAGCCTAAGTATATATGAATTAGTATATCAGGGCCCAAAACCCGCGTCTCATCATTGACTTTTACGATCTTTCTCATATAGATTACAACAAAAACCAATTACTATGAATCATACAATATCTTGACTTCGCCAAGTTATGTAGCTAATGAAAAAACTTTTCCTAACAGCCATTCTAGTGATCGACTCTTGTTATCCAAGTTTTGATCTTATGAAATCATTTGACCTTTCTGAAGTGCGTACATGTTCATTAATTTAGTTGCCATTTTCTTGGTCCATTCTTCTCCATGCGGACCTTTTAAAACGTAAATTGACGTTTAAAAGTTTCGTTGTCGCAAGTGCTACTGCTAGCTCACCGTACAATCAGGACCAGGCCCGTGCAGGACGGCGCATACGTGTTCCACGTACGCCTCAAAAAGATGTCAGCAATAAGGAAGGGGCCGATATAAGGAAGGGTTACCGCTACCCCGGAACTTAAAGCTACCATTTACTGAGTACGTCTAACGTTGACTTGAATGTGCCCTGGTGGCTGAGAGCATGTCATGCTCCCTGTAATGTCTCACTGATGGTGGCGCGTATTTTGGATCATTTAGCTCCCATCAAAATGGTTGAGCTGAATGTTGCTAATCCATGCGTCATGTTCATGAACGGGCGCCGTCACTGGTCACCTCTTAGCTGCCACGGCTGTTTTAATATTTAAATTAATTTTGAATTGTTTTTTATTTTAAATCTTGTAATTATGGACGCTTTTATTAAGTTCTGCATCGTTCTCACGTGTATATTTCAACATGAAAGATGTAACCCAGTTTTTGTAAACATATTTTGATTTAAAAGAGTGTCCATGGAGTTTCTTGCCCGTTCTTCTCCATAGGTACCTACTGCTTTGGAATGGGCAACTAGTTCATCTTTATGACTGACCGACCCCTTTTTTTTTTTTTTTTTTAAGGCTGGGAAATCATCCAATGACTGCTCCCGCTCTGGGTGGAGCGGAAGGGAGTGTCAGACTCTTACTGACTAAAACCCATCCATGTTCCTTCCGTAGCCCTTTATGTTCCGGGGTAGCGGTAACCCTTTCGGACAATCCCGCTTACCCGGCAGGCTTGGCCCTAAGGGGCCCCTTCATATGCTGACATCTCTTTGAGGCGCGCGTGGAACATATACGCGCCGTACGGCACGGGTCTGGTGCTGATCGGACGGTGAGTCACCCATTACTCACCGTCCGCAGGCCCGCGCCTACGGTGGCCGGGAGTCGTCACGTGGCTCCCGACGCCCGGGGCGTCTCCTGCGGCGGCTGGGACGGGAGGACCTTTCTCTCTCCCATCCCGCCACCTCCTTCGCGAGCATAACTTTTTCGCAGAAGGAGGTGACTGCCTCCCACTCCCTCTCGCCCCGGACCATGGCTTGCACCAGGGCCGGGCGCGAGAGGTCGCCGCCGCCGATCGCCTCTACGAGGACACGGCGGTGCTCCGCCCAAGCGGGGCAGGTTTGCACCGTGTGCTCTACCGTATCCTCTGGACGATCCTCGCAGTGGTGACACCCGGGCGTTTCCTCCCGCCTGATGATGTGCAGGGACCTCCCGAAACATCCATGTCCGGTGAGGACCTGCGTCAGGCGGTAGGTGAGGGCGCCGTGACGCCTCTCTAGCCACTCCTCAAAGAGGGGCCTTACCGCCACTATCGTGGCGTGCCCTACTGACCGACCCCTTGACAATTCAAAAGTGCCTGTAATTGGTTTATTTGAAATAAATGCTTTGAGTTTGAGTTTAAAGGACTGAGGAAGGAACATGGATTGGTTTTAGAAAGTAAGAGCCTGACACTCCCTTCCGGTCCACTCAGAGCGGGAGGAGTCATTTGAGGATTTAACAGATCAAAAAAAAAAAAGTGCTGCCGCTAAGCATGAGGTCTTGAGATCAATTCCCAGATCGGCATGGATCCAATAATACCACATTGGCAGGGAAACATGAACATACTTAGACATTGAATGGGTATTTAGTATATTTTTATTATCATCCTGCATGCATGTTTTATTCTTATATTATGTGTACACATGTTGGAGCAATTAAATATATCTTAAATAATTATTCGGTTATGGAGGTCCCTGTTCAATTTAAAATTCAGCTGAGTAATTTGCTGCTATTTTAAAGAGCAGAGTAAATATAAAATATGTAGTTATCTTATTTGCATGCTCAATTCAGACATTCAGTATTATTTTAAAATGCTTTTGAAACACTGCAACATGTAACATTTACATTGTTGTTAACAAGCTTAAAAAAATACGTATACATAATAAATAAAAAAATGAAAAGAATCATAAGACACAGACAGTCACAAAAAAAAATCATACATTTTATACCAAATTCTTTTGGTTTTACTACTCTGTCAAGAAAGTACCGGGAAAAGATCAATAATACACAAAATGTCTGTTATTCATCCAAATTTATTTTATCACCTTCAAAGTATGCTCCTTTAGAAACGATACACTTGAGCCAACGAATAATCCATTCATCAAAACATTTTTTAAACGCTGCTTCCGGAATTGAGTTCAGTTCTCGCGGCGAATTCTCCTTTATGTCTTCTATCGATTGAAAACAGGTGCCACGAAGTGGTAATTTGAGTTTAGGAAAAAGAAAAAAGTCAGCAGGAGCCATATCTGGTGAATATGGTGGTTGCTGGATGGTATTTGTTGAGTGTTTGGTCAAAAATTCGTTCACAATGATAGCCTTGTGCGAAGGCGCATTGTCGTGGTGCAAAATCCAAGAATTTTCTTTCCACAAATCTGGCCTTTTTCGTCGAATTTGCTCTCTTAAACGCCGCATAATGCTCAAATAATATTCTTTATTTAGTTAGACCTTCCGGTAAGAATTCAGAGTGCACAACACCGCGATAGTCAAAGAAAACAGTCAACATGACTTTGACTTTTGATCGACTTTGGCGTGGTTTTTTCGGTTTCGGTTCAGTTGGAAGGCGCCACTCCGAAGCTTGTTGACTAGTTTGCATGTCAAACTCGTAAACCCACGTCTCGTCACCAGTAACAATGCGTTTCATGAATGTTGGGTCCGAACTGACTCGTTCTAGCATGTCCTCAGCGACTTTCATGCGATTGAGTTTTTGGAGAAAATTCAGACCTTTTGGGACTAGCCGAGCAGCAACATGTTTCATACCCAAATGATTAGTTAAAATGGTACGGATCGACTCGTGAGATACAGAAAGTTCGGCGGCTATCTCTCTCAGAGTTGAATGGGGATTTTCAGTCACTATTTTCTTCACTTTTGCGATGTTAACTTCAGTTGCAGACGTTGACGGCCTACCAGAGCGAGGCAAATCTTCCATCACATCTCGACCGCTTTTGAACGCTTTGAACCACTCATAAGCACGAGTTTTTGATAAAGTCGATTCACCGTAAGCCTTCTGTAACATTTTCAGTGACTCCGAACACGAAATTCCATTGGCGATGCAAAATTTAAGACAAACTCTTTGTTCGATATTTTTGTCCATTATGAAATTCGCAATACACACTATATATGATATTACTAAAACCAGCACTGTATTTAATACAAATAACAGATGCAACTCAAACTCCGCGCCAAAATGGAAAACAGTTGTGCCAATCTAACAACTACAAAAAAACAAAAATTTGAATCTGGAACCATAAACAAATCATCCATTCCCGATACTTTTGTGACTGAATGTATCAAAGTCTTTGAATACCGCTATAAAACCTTGTAAAGAACCCAATCTATTACCAATAAAACTTCTTCAAATACTAATAATGAACAGAAAATAAAGTACTCCTATGAACAGAATATTACTTATTCATTCGCATTATTTGTCGATTCGCACAAATTTACTCGCCCGAACTGGAGAAATCGACACCCTTCAACTGATATTATTTTTTTATGTCAACGACTCGCACGAAGGAAATTTATTTGTGTCGGACCTACAACGACAACGAAAGTGGTTAGGTAATTGGAACATTTTGAATTTTACACATTAAAATTTAAAATTCTACTACGTTTTATTTTATTTTACAGTTTTTGGAAAACTTACACTAAAAATTTTCACGATCATAAGAGAACATATTATGAACAAAGTATTTGAGAAGGTAGACAGTTAAGTAAAGACCAGTATCTTATGTGCTTGAAACAGCGCAAACTTTAAGCAATTACTTTACGTGATCAAAAAAGAATTTACATAGTGTCTTTTATAATTTAGAGATACCAGTATTGAAAACACCGATGTCGACGTCCCGGCAAACCTCATTATACGTATGACTCGCTATGATATATGACTATACAGCAAAAAAAAAATGCAAATTCAAAAGTTCGATTTGCCTTCAAATAAACTAACGTCAAAAAAGTCGCTAGTGACAATTATAATTATTTAAAAGATTCGCTCGTTAAAGTCAATGAGGCGAGTAAATTTGTGCGAATCGACCTTTAAGCCATTCATTCGCAAGTTCTCAGATACGAACCGAAAGCGAAAACTTTTATTTCCTTCTTTATTATTCACGAAGAGTTTTGTATTTCCTCTTGAAGATAAAGTAACGAGGGTTAGCGTTCAGTTAGGAAGGAAATGCACTGATATATTGAGGTCGGTGGGTCGCTGGTACGAAGTTGGATCTGGACAATATCTTGAGTCTGCGGAAAGCCTAAGGGCACAGAATTTGCGGCGTGGGATGACCTGTTACGCGTAATTTTATTTCGTCGATTGTTTTTCGGGGTTTCGACAGGCTTTTGTTTTTTGTGTAGATAGATTCTTCTTGGTATCATAGTATATACAGGGTGGAATTTTGTAATGCCCCCTGGAGGGAAAGAACTCTTAATACTGAAGAGAGAAAATTTTATTCAAAGAAAACATTCCTTTATTTTTGAATAGAAAGAAAACTGCATTCAAAGATTTTCAAAAATTCGCTTGCCACACCTGGGAATCAAACCGACTATGATCTGTAAAAATGACAGCCTGTACTTTTATTGCATTGATCGTCAGGATCAATTATAAGGATGAAATATTTCTAAGAAACTTGATAAATTAAATGAAAGGAAAACCATGAAATCTTAAATTATTTTAAATATTTACAAACAATTATTTAATAATTAACTAATTAATTATTTGCTCGAAATGGGCTCCATTTTCTTGGATACTCAAATGTATTCTTCTAACGAATTCATTTCTAGTAACCTACAGTATTTAGAGTACTTTCCCTCCAGGTGGTATTACAAAATTCCACCCTGTATATTTTAATTCGAGAATTTGAATTTAGGATCATAGCTGCTCGGGTCTATACACGATGATTTAAATTCACTGTTTTTCAGGGCGTAAAAGTACCCATGATTATGAGCAACTTTCACTACGAGACCAACACTGAATTATCAAAAAAAAATCGGCTTTTCCATACAAAAATTTAATATTAACTTGATGAAAGTGTATGAAACAGATGTAACTATGTATATTTTTTGTTATTTCATGGGACGAACCCGTAGTTAAAATTGTATATAATTATGAGTACTTTCACCTCCTTAAAGGTTAACAGTGAATAAAACACAGAACAGTTAAAGAGGTTAGAAGGGCCTTGTGGGCGGGACAGGCGCGCCACACGTTTGCGCGGGCGCTCAAAACCCAACCGAAATTAGAATCACCGGTCAACAGTCACGCTCTTATCGTGAAAGCGTTCAATTCGCACTATTGCTTGCTTTTTCACACAGCTGTTTACTATTTAACATCATATGATTTTTGCGCTCGCACGAATTTAATTGACTTTTACCTCCATATAACTTATTTGATAAAATTATACCTTATTTTACAATATTATTTAATGAAATGCTTTATTTTAATGGATTATATTGATTTATATACTAATATTGGTCTTGGTTTTCAATGGCTCATAAGTTAAATATTTTTTATCAAAACGTTCGCGGGCTTTGAACTAAAAGTATTACTTTTTATCGTGAAATGTTATTAAGCTCGTATGATATTATTGTTCTTACAGAGACGTGGTTATTAGACGGAGTTTTAAATTCAGAATTCTTTGATGACCGGTACATTGTGTGGCGGCGTGCTCGAGATTATGATTTGACCGGGCAGTCACGGGGTGGAGGTGTGCTTATTGCTGCGCGTAGGGAACTTTCAGTTATATGCCATTCTACCTTCCATTCTACAGCAGAGGATTTATGGCTCAGCATACGACTGAAAAATTATAATACACGAAAATATATTACCCTACATATCTGTGTTCTTTATTTATGTCAGCAAAACTTAGGCCTTTCTTTTTCATTACAACTTTGCAATTACCTCACAAAATTAAACCAAATAGTTATGAATAATTCTTCTGATACTTTTTTGATCGTGGGTGACTTTAACATGAGTGGTATTAACTGGGTTCAATCCGACAATCTATCGCTCTGTCCAATGAACCTGAACAGTCCAGACGAGGTTATACTTTGTGACGAACTATGTACCATTGATTTTGGTCAATACAATGATGTTCTTAATAAGTATGGCAAAATTTTAGATTTGGTACTTTCAAACCAATTAGTTAATGTGATTGAATGTTCTAGTCCACTGGTGCCCTTTGATGCCTACCATCCAGCACTATTAATTAATATAGATTTTGTTGAAGCTCCTCTATTAGAGTGCGCGCCACGAACGCAATACCTGTTCGATAAGGGTGACTATGAATCTATCAACAAAGACATTTCCATGACTGACTTGGAGTTCGAGTTTGCGGCACGATCAATAGATGAGTCGGTAAAATTCTTCAATGAAACTATTCACGATTTACATACAAAATACATTCCACAAAAATTACATCGTAGCAAAACATATCCAACTTGGTACAATTCGGCATTAATAAAAACCATTAAGGAAAAACACAAATTTTTTAATAAATTCAAAACATACGGCAATATTTCTGATGAGTCAACATTTAAGCTTCTCCGTACAAGAGTAAAGGTATTAGAATCGCAATGTTACGAAAACTACTTGAATTTAACCGAAAAATCTATTAAAGAAAACCCGAAATACTTTTGGACCTTCGTTAAAAAACGACACAACTCAAATGCAGTTCCAAGCACCTTGAACTATAAGGACGAAGCCTTGCGTACCGGAGAAAGAATATGCGAAGCGTTTTCTACGTACTTTTATTCTACATTTCTAGATACTAACCCTAGTCATGGAATTCCTACACCCCCTATTTTTACCGAATCTTCCAGCCTATCTGATATACAACATGTCCCAAAATTCAACGATAAGCCGGCACCAGAGGATGGACCTACTAATGACTACTCGAGAAAAAAAAAGAAAAAAAAAATAC
This sequence comes from Hyppa rectilinea, assembly GCA_951799385.1. Taxonomy (NCBI): domain Eukaryota; kingdom Metazoa; phylum Arthropoda; class Insecta; order Lepidoptera; family Noctuidae; genus Hyppa; species Hyppa rectilinea. The sequence continues at coordinate 9,256,779 of OX637324.1, read as the reverse complement.
CTCTACTTTTTTTTAAATTACTTAAAAAAAATGGAAATTCTTCGAAAATGTATACCCCTTATGACACTTTTAACTACCATGACCACAATTTTTCAAATTTTTCAGTTTTTTTGTTTGTATCGGCAACCTAAGTAGTACTACTATTCACCATAATCTTTGAAAATTACAGAATTTTCGTAGTTTTATAGAAAAAAACAACCAAAAAAAATTATTTCCCTAAAATTTTGAAAGATTTTAACGTTCAGTACACTTTAAGTCATCGTAGTGTAAAAAAAAAATATGGGCACTACTATGGCAAGTTTTTTTTAAAATTAGCGCAACTAACCTAGATTTTAAAATGGTATAATACTTTAGGAAAACTAGCCACAAAAAAAAAATAATGACACTTTTTCTAATCAAGAACCAAATTTCATAAGTTGTTGTTAATAGTAATCACTTCTACTATGTGCCCAAAATAGATTTTTGTTGTTGGAAAATGTTGAATGAATGAAACAAATGGTGTCAATAAATGTAAATTTATTGCATTATTAATAATATTATAATAAATGTTCGAACTGTTTACCACCGGCATTAATACAAGCATGACATCGCCTTAAAAAAGATCGTTTTATTCGTCGTGCATATCTTCTACTATTGATATGATCCGCAGCCTGAGTGATTTTTTGGCGAAGGTCGTTCAGTGTTGCAATGGGTTTCGAGTAGACTCTGTCTTTGAGACAACCCCAATAGAAGAAGTCCAGGGGGTTTAGATCGGGTGAACGGGGTGGCCATAAAATAGGACCAAGTCGCCCTATCCAACGCCCTGGATACTCTTGGTTTAAGTATTCTCGCACAGGACGGGCATAGTGAGCTGGGCAGCCATCATTTTGGAACCATATGTTTTGTGGATCACTAATGGGCATGTCTTCTAATAATACTGGCAAGTCATTTTGTAAAAAGTTCAAGTAACTATTGCCATCCAAGTTTCCTTGTAATTCAAAAGGCCCAATCACTTTTCCGTTTAATATGCCCGTCCATAGGTTAACCTTGAATTGATATTGGGATTTGTCTTGTCTCATCAGGTGCGGATTTTCATTGCTCCAGCTATGTAGGTTGTGAAGATTTAAATAGCCATCTCTCTTGCAGGTTGATTCATCCGACCATAGAATATTATCCAAGAATTGGGGATCTTCTCTGTGCTTTTGCAGCATCACACGGCAAAATGCGACTCGTAGTGGATAGTCCCGCGGTAATAACGTCTGCACACGCCTGTAGTGATATGGGTGAAGTCTGTGACGTTTTAGGATTCGATGTGCAGTACTTTTTGGGATTCCCGTAGCTATTTCTATGGCACGTACCGAGGTAGTTGAATCATTTTCAATTTCATTGAGAACGTCTTCGTCGCGTTCCGATCTAGGTCTTCCAGCATTTCTCCTGTCAGATGGTAAACGGCCCTCCGAAAACGCTTGATGCACGTTAATAAATACTCGATAATTCGGGTATCTTTGAGCATTTGGGTACCTTTCTCGATATAATCTGCTAGCAGCACTACCATTGCATCGGCACTCTCCATAAATGAGGTGCATATTAGCGTATTCCAACGGTGTGTATGGTAGCGGCATGATAAACGCTAAACAGTCCAAAATACGCCAAAAGTCCAATTCACAAAACACAGTCCAGTTCAAAATAATGCCAGGTTAGTACAGTTTGCAGATCACTTAATCCAGTCCAAAAAGCCAAGCCAAAAGTCGTTAGTACGAGAGTCACATCAATTGAATACGAAACGGTGCACAGTAAACAAAGAAGCAGAGCGTACTGACTTTGTACTTTGTAGAGAACAGCAACATTCCTACCTGCCCTATTGTTATTTAACAACAAACATCTATCTATCTCTCTCTAACGTATAATCGCTCTCTATCTATCTCTCTCTAACGTATACTATCTATCTCTTTCTGACTTCTGAACTTCACTGACTACGCACATGTCCCTTCCAAATTCTAAGAATTTGCGAAAGAAATCTATTTTGGGCACATAGTAGAAGTGATTACTATTAACAACAACTTATGAAATTTGGTTCTTGATTAGAAAAAGTGTCATTATTTTTTTTTTGTGGCTAGTTTTCCTAAAGTATTATACCATTTTAAAATCTAGGTTAGTTGCGCTAATTTTAAAAAAAACTTGCCATAGTAGTGCCCATATTTTTTTTTTACACTACGATGACTTAAAGTGTACTGAACGTTAAAATCTTTCAAAATTTTAGGGAAATAATTTTTTTTGGTTGTTTTTTTGTATAAAACTACGAAAATTCTGTAATTTTCAAAGATTATGGTGAATAGTAGTACTACTTAGGTTGCTGATACAAACAAAAAAACTGAAAAATTTGAAAAATTGTGGTCATGGTAGTTAAAAGTGTCATAAGGGGTATACATTTTCGAAGAATTTCCATTTTTTTTAAGTAATTTAAAAAAAAGTAGAGGTATTTTTTTTTTCTTTTTTTTTCTCGAGTAGTCATTAGTAGGTCCATCCTCTGGTGCCGGCTTATCGTTGAATTTTGGGACATGTTGTATATAGCATTGTAGTGAACGCTGAAGTTTCTAGCTTGCTTAGCAAGTTGGATACTTCTAAAGCGGCTGGCCCGGATAATATTTCAGCCAAATTTCTTGTCCGGTGCTCGACTTCGATTGCCCAACCTATCTCGATTCTCTTTCGGAAATCTTTGGTCACTGGTGTTGTACCTGGTCTTTGGAAATCGGCTTTCATTACACCTATTCATAAAAAAGGGGTCAAAACCGAAATTGAAAACTATAGGCCGATATCCAAGCTCTGTATTGTGGCAAAGATTTTCAAAAGGATCGTCTATAATCAGGTGTACAGTGCTCTAAAAAATTCATTTAGTACCTTTCAACATGGTTTTTTGAAAGGAAGGTCTACCGTCACCAATTTAATTCTGTTGAATGACTTTATAACTGAAGCCATGGATAACGGTAAACAGGTTGATGTCGTTTATACTGATTACAGTAAGGCCTTCGATCGGATTGACCATGAGATCTTGCTGTCGAAGTTATATGGTATGGGAATACGAGGTGACTTACTCAGGTGGTTTTCTTCTTATCTGGAGAACAGGTCCCAAGCAGTAGTGTTAAGCAATTATATGTCTGGTTGGGTGCCTGTCCCCAGTGGAGTCCCCCAGGGTTAATTGCTCGGCCCATTACTTTTCATTATCTATATAAACGACATCAACTCTTGCCTGATTTCATCCAAACTGCTGTGTTTTGCTGATGATATGAAAATCTATGCAACAATATCATCACAGGCGGACGTGGTCGCACTTCAGGATGATCTATGTCGTCTGGAGGCCTACTGTCGTAGGAGTAAGCTGGATCTAAACCCTGCTAAATGTTCGGTTCTAACTTATTCTCGAAAGCGTTCAGTTATTAATTCAACTTATATTTTGGGTGATCAAGTACTTCCTAGAACGAATTGCATCCGAGATCTACGATTCTAAGCTTACGTTTGAATCACATGTCGATGCCATAGTCGCTAAAGCATCTAAAGTACTAGGTTTCATAATGCGGCTCTCCAAGTGCTTCAGTAAAGCTAAAACTTTAAAAATCCTCTATTGCACTTTTGTTAGAAGTCACTTGGAGTACGCATCTGAAATCTGGAATCCGTGCTACCGCAAGTACATTGATCGTATAGAGAGCATCCAAAAAAGATTCATCAAGTATTTGTGTTACCATCAGAAGGTGCCGTACCGGTCTGAAGACTACCTTCATCTCTGTAAGAAGTATCATATAATATTACCCCTTATTAATCGGCGAGCAATCTCTGACTGCATTTCATTATTAAAAATGTTCAATCATTCTACTAACAATTCCGATATTCTGTCCAAATTTTATTTCAACGTTCCTGGAAGGTCGAAGCGATGGAACTCAACGCTGCGTGTTCCATTTACCGCTACGAATTATAGGCAAAATTCATTCATAGTGCGTGCGAGTAATAATTTTAATATCATGTGCAGACAGCATGATTTTGACCCTTTCATTACAAGTGCGTCTTCGGCAAGAAAGTGCATGAGTCTTAGCTTTTTTAAGTAGGGTTTGTAAAGTCAGGTTTTTTATTCTTGTGTTGTGTTTAAAATGTAAATTAAGTTTAGCTTGATTATTATCCTGTTTCTTCTTGGTAGCTGTATTGTATTGTGTTGTTCACACTCACTTTTTCAAACTGATTTTTAGAAGTGAAGACTTTTAATTGGCTGTCAGTCTCACATATTGTTTTTATTCTGTTTACATTAGCTGTAAGTCTTCCATGATTAATAAATAAATAAATAAATTCTCCGCGGAAAAAAAGCATTATGCCGTCTTGCCCAATTATAACGCGTCGGAAAAGAAGTCAGGAGTGTGGCCCGAAGAGGGATTTCTTTTCACCGGTAACTCCAAAAACCTTAAAATACGAGTGATATTTGTAATTATTACAAAAGTATTATGTAATTTGTAGACAAAAACGATAAAATGGCATTCAGATGCAAAATTATACATTGCTTGCATTACATTGGTACGATCTTGCACGACGTGAGTGGTCGCGCAATGTATTGCGTTCACTGCGAACGTCGCGTGGGTCGATCCAAAGCTTCAATTCTGGGAAATCTATGCGCGTCGATAGTGTTGTACCAAATTGTAAACAATGTCGATATTAATTGTATACGAATGATTATTGCGAGTAATATAACAATGAAAATAACTTTGTTTATATTAACAACAATTATTGTATAATGTGGATTATTAATTTAGTTTCTTAGTTGGTTTTTCGTCTAAAATCTAATTTACGATGCAAACACTTTTTTTTAATTTTATAGAAGATCCAGCTACAAGAAAACTGTGGTTTGAAGCAACTGGTAAAATTGAATGGATACGTACTAAATGTAGCACAATTAATGTTTGCAACATTTTGCAGAAAATGATTATGTAACGCGGGTGAAACCGGCGGGCACAGCTATATTAAATATATAGCTATATATAATAAATTAACATGCTACAATTAATAAATACTTTTTCACGGAGTAGTTCACAATAAATTAATTCGATAATATTATGTTAATTCGACTAAGCATTCGATATGGACGTGAAATTTAAAATTTCTTTATAGTTTTTTTGCATATTGTAGCGTTGTTTTACGTTTTATGTTATTCAAAATGCTATTTTTCTTTCTTTCATTATTATGACGTAAAACAGAGCTGCAAGTAGCATAAAACTAAAGAAAATTTAAATTTCACGGCAGTATTGGATGTTCCCCCTTAATTTGACTTTGATTTAAGTTTATTTATATGTAATATGCAATAAAGAATGTACATAATATATGCAATAAAGAATTTGAGTTTGAGTTTAATTAGGAAGTTATTCGTACCGTATCTGCAACTTGAAAAAATGCAAATTTTAATTAACTAAACTACAGTAATTTTATCGATATGATTAATCAACCTTTTGGTAGCCGTAACATATATGAGAAATACATTGCTTTTACACGTGTTTGAGTGTACGTCCAGAGCAGTATTTGCGTTAGTGTGACAACCAATAGTAAACACGCGATGTAAGTGCGTGTGGTTTATTTGTGTGTGTAATGCGCGTACGTATTTTTTCTTGCTTGTTGTTGAGAGACAAGAGTGGGAGACATGCGGCGACACGCGTTCTAATACAAATCAGGAACTACTTCCATTCTAACCTCTTTAACTGTTCTGTGGAATAAAACATGCCTCCGGCAGGCATGTTTTATTCCACAGAACAGTAAGCCGTATTGTCCGAAAGGGTTACCGCTACCCCGGAACATAAAGAGCTAAGGAAGGAACATTGATGGGTTTTAGTCAGTAAGAGTCTGACACTCCCTTCCGCTCCATGCAGAGCGGGAGAAGTCTTTGGATAATTTCCGACCCTCAAAAAAAAAAAAAGTGGCCTCCCCCACACAGCGTTTCGACTCACACCTGCCGAGTAAATATATTTTATCATTAACCTTAGTACCTTACTTACCCAGATACAAAATAACCCTTTATTTACTCTCTAAAATATCCGCCAACCACAGACATTTCTAAAAATATCCCAGATGTTTTTGACACCGGAAGAGAAACGACCGAATATAATGATATTTTCCCTCCGTCTCTTATGAATATGTCAATCCTATCAGAACTTCCTCCGGTTGTTATTGTTTACCTGTTTCGATTCTTCCTTCACATTGCTTTTTCTACTAAAATTGAACTGCCTTTCAGTTAACAATAAATAGAATATCTTAAAATAGTCTTTGATTATTATAACAATAGTTTAATCTATTATTAATTTCAGGAAAATGTTTTACTTTTAAAGAAGCCTATTTCAGCAGAAGCGAACCTGAAATTGTAAGACATTGATAGTGATAGCCTAGTGGTGTGACCGTCGGACTGCCAAGTCACAGGTCTCAGGTCAGAAGAAGATAGGTACAGTAACGGAATACAGCATTAGAAACTGACAAAGTTCACGAATTCTAAATTTACCTCACCAAAGGAAACTGTAGAACAATATTGATAGACGAGATATTTAGGGAGACAAGCAACTGCCCACAGCCTACGTTAGTTTGTGTGCCCACTTAAGTTGAAACCGGGTATGTGGGTCGCAGTATGGATGCTGACATAACCCTTCGCTTAATGCACTTACCCGATATTATTCTTGACAGTTTTGGCACCTGAATTCTTTTGGAAGGGGAAACTAAAATCTATATTCAATTTTATTGTACGTTTTGATGTTTAAAAATGCTTTTTCTGCCCATTTGCTGCTTTCGAATAGGCAAATAGCTTCATTTTTCTGACTGACCGACCCTGTGACGATTCAAAAGTGCCTGAAATTGGTTTCTTTGAAATAAATGCTTTGAGTTTGAGTTTGATTTAAAATAAATTGTTGGACGTTGTTGATACATTACATGTAGAAAATTATGTGTTTGATTTTGAACTTTTTTTTGAGGGTGGTATATCATCCAATGACTTCTCCCACTCTGGGTGGAGCGGAAGGGAGTGTCAGACTCTTACTGACTAAAACTCATCAATGTTCCTTCCTTAGCCCTTTATGTTCTGGGGTAGCGGTAACCCTTTCGGACAATCTTATATTTAAATTTATTTATTCTTTTTAAAGGTCGAATGCTGCCAATAAAAATAATATTTAAATTTATTTATTATTTTTAAAGGTCGAATGCTGCCAGTTATTTTCTAACCAACCAGCTAGGTTCCACATAAGGTTTCACCTAGGCTCTAAAATATCACCTACATCTAAAAATATCGTTTCACTGTTGATAATACTTGAATGTTTCTTTGAAGGAATTTTGCTTCTGGATAAAAAATTCTATGAATACAATAACACTTTTATGTTGACCAAGGAGAGAACGGTTCAAAAGATATAAGAATCTCAAAGGAATTCATTGCTTTTTTGTACCAGACAATGTTTAAATAAATTCTATTTTTTCCTCCTTAAAGGTAAAATCTACTGCTTTATCAAATATGTGTTATCCATGTGGGCGATACGGCGAAAATTTTCAAAGAAATCATAAAACAAAACATATCCTCGCGAATTTATTTATTGCCTTTTCATGTCCCTTTGGGGTACTCATTTATTATAAGTACAGATTATAGAAAATAAATATGAAGCCGTCACGTCTTTACCCTCCATAATAAGTAAAAATCTTCCTACAAAGTTATGCCATCAGTTATTGATGGTCAAAGTTTGGTTCAACTTCGTCCATTATACTCAGGGACTGCTTGACGAGACCTCTTGGTCGTTATTAAACACAGCTACTATAACTTGGAACTATTCCCCCCCTCTGTTCCAAAGACATGTCCTAATAGAGAAGACGGATGAGAACTTAGTCAGGGGTCTTCAGATATTGGTTTCTGTCCCCCTCAAGTGTAAAATCTATTAAACTAGGAGTGAGCATTTGGCTTGAACGACTTTTTTTTCCGTGTGTTGGCATTGTAAATGAATTATGGTTCGTGACGGGAGAATTAAAAATGATGTTTATTTCAAGAATCGTTTTCTGGTTCCAAGTATATTACGCTTTGTATATAATTTTAATATATTTTATTATTAAAGTATAATGTAAGATTTTAAATCTAAAAGAACAAATTAATTCAGCTTTATAAATTCTCTTTGCCCGGCATTTTCTTGGAAACGAAATCCGTATGAACTAGAGCGGACTATAAATTAGAGACCGAGAAATACTGTATAAAATTAGAGGATTTATATCCATCTAGAATGTTATAGTACTTTTCAGACTTTTCAATTTTAATCTTACATTTTTACTTTAATTGGCATTTTAATTTAAATCTGTGGTTATTTTGATAAACTAACTGTCAAGCAACTATAGACACGGTGAAATTGAATTGATTGTACTCATCATTATGAACAACTTTTACTATGCGAAACAATATAAATGTGGATGGCTATACAAGTAGAGAGAGACCAAAGAAACGATAGATGGATTGTGTGAAAGATGATATGGCTATAAAGGAAGTGACTACCGAGATGAAAACTAATAGAGAAGTATGGAAGAAAAAAACATGTTGCGTCGTCCCAAATGAATTGGGATAAGGGCAGGAGAATGGTGAATAAACCTGAAATCACGAAAAAAAATATCATCATTATGCTCGCACAACTTGTCAAACAACAACTTATTTAATTCAATTTCAATGTGTATAGCACCGCATTTATCTACGTAAACCATCTTCTGTCAATCCATAGGATTTTTAACGAATTCGTAGAAATGATGTCTGAAAAATTTATCGGCACGAAAACGTTAATAACACAATGTATATCGATGAATAGTCCAAATTACTAAACATTAAAATCGTGAGTATTTAACGCTGGTTAACGAAACCTCACAAAAATCCGTAAATCTACATTAAATTACAAAATGGAACAGAAAATCTCTTTTTCACAAAAAATATTCACACAACATTCCTTTTGCAAGAAGTAAAAGTGTGTCTTGAAAATTAAATAAGCGCCGAAGGGTATAAAACACCTTTTCCTCCGGTACCCTGTTAATCTAATCGTGTAGGGCCTGATTAATTCAGGTATACCGTGGAATATATAACACGTATACCGGTATACATGTTCAAGGTAAACTCGTACCTCTGGGATCTAAATGGATCTATTGTTTCGTTCTATAAGTAGTGAGTGAACGTGGGTTTTGGTAACTGGAGACATGGATTATATTCCCTAGGTAGGCTTCTGTATGAGGTTGATTCAAATGTTGGAATAGTTTCGTTGTTATTTGAATATGAAATCTTGTTACTTCGTTGTACATTACTACACTCAACCGCACATCAGTTTTACACACCCCTTATTCCCCTAAGGGTAGGCAGAAGCTGTAATTCATCATCCGGTAAATTCTGTGAAGAATTCACCGTGAAAACTAAGGTGAAGTGAACGTGAAGTGAGCTGCCGTTTCAACTAATGCTCCCCAGGATTAGTTGAGGCATCGATACTATTGAAAGCTCACTTTAAACTCGCTTCACTACGTTTTCATGGTGAGATTTGTACAGAATAGCACTACAGACCCGTGCCGGACGGCGCGTTCGTGTTCCACACGCCCCTCAAAGAGATGTCAGTATTAAGGAAGGAGCCCGTCAGAGCCGAAGCCTGCCGGGTCAGCGGGATAGTCCGAAAGGGGCACCGCTACTCCGGAACATTAAGGGCTTAGGAAAGAACATGGATGGATTTTAGTCAGTAAGAGTCTTACACTCCCTTTCGCTACACCCAGAGCGGGAGGTGTCAATTGATGAATTCCCACCCTCCAAACAAAAAGGCTAGACAGAACCTACAGATCGCCATCAGTTACGTTCTTTACATACTTAGTAGTAGGTATGTTGCCTTATTTACGTTCATACAATCATTTAATCATACACAAATGCCTGCCACGAGTACCACGCCACTGACCTTTCTGAAGAACAACACCAATAAGGTCACTAGGTATACCATATACCACTGTGCACTATTAGTATCAGGTCACTATTTAACCCATTCGATGTTCGCGTATTAGAAGCCGTTTTGCTTATAGGAGCTCATCGGTTACATTTATTGTCGTTTCGAGAGAATTTTTCTTATGCACCTTCATGTATTATATTATGCTTCTTTGTCGTATGGGGCGTGTCGTATACGACATTTGAGAGGCAAATGCCTTGATATGGTAGCAAGACAACAGTAGGAACCGGTACTTTCATAGATATAATAAAGAAGGGTACTACAAATAGAGCAGTATTTGTAGTACCTGTTACCATTGTTGTCTGTTGACTTGTATGTACATTAATTCTTCTCGTTCATTATTGATATTATCTGGGCTATCAATAATAAGAAGCTTACTTATATCCTGTACATATCGTTACCTATATATTATTAGTATGTAAATGTAAAAAGAGGAGCTCGTGGCTAAGTAGTAACAGACGTACGGATCGTACGGACGGTTGCTACGCTTGCCGGGGTTGATCCGAGGATGGGGTACCATCTTCACATATCAAGACTCCTTCGTGCATCGGAAAGCCCGTTAAGCCATTGGTCCCGGCTGTCATTCGTGGATCTTTGACAGTCGTTACGGGTAGTCAGAAGCCCGAAAGTCTGACAGCCAGTCTTACCAAGGGGTATCGTATTACCCAGTTATTAACTACGTTCTGGAGGTCAGATAAGCAGTCGCTCTTTGTAAAATACTGGTATTCATGCCGACCCCAACATAACTGGGAAAAGACTCGGCAGATTGAAAGAGGTAGAATTTGTAATTGGGAGACATTTTTGGAATTCTTTTCGTCGGTTGTAAAAAAAATGTTGCATACATTTTTACTACGTAGTTATTGCTCTTTTCTATAAAACAGTTTTTTATAACCTCTGAAAATTTCAAGTTCAGAATCATGTAATAAAAAAGTGAATAAATCCATGGTAACTGCCTTCACGTCCACCTCCCATCCACACTTTATTATTTTCAGGGATCAAAGGGTGACTTTAAAATTCTATACTCGAACACCAATGTCGAATGATCCGACAAACTTGAAAAATACTCAGTGTTTTTTCCTGTTCTTTTTATTAGAAGATTTTATTGTAACAACACAGTTTTTATGAGCGTCGACTGGACAAATAAACACATGTTTAGGTTATATTACGTGAACCTTCATGTTAAAGTGTACCTTTTATTTTATAAAGCAGCATATTGTATATATTGTTTTGTTAGCAGTGATAGCCTAGTGGTGTGACTGTCGGACTGCCAAGTATTAGGGCTCGAGTTCGAACCTCAGGTACGCACCTCTGACTTTTCGGATTCATGTGCGTATTGTGTGTATAAAATTTTCACTTTTAACCAACCAAATATTTCAAATTACCGCTTTGGACAGTTTTAACTGCCTAGAGAGGAAAAAAAACTTTTTTTTTTGAGGGTGGAAAATCATCCAATGACTTCTCCCGCTCTGGGTGGAGCGGAAGGGAGTGTCAGACTCTTACTGACTAAAACCCATTCATGTTCCTTCCGTAGGCCTTTATGTTCCGGAGTTGCGGTAACCCCTTTCGGACAATACCGCTTAAAAAAATGCTAGATTTTTTTTAAATTTTGTGATTACTCACCCAATTCCGGCTAGACTTTGACTTTTGGGACACCTGTAAGTAACTCAGAATTAGCAGATAAATCTCGATACTTCCATTTCACTGTTAAAGCAAGTGTGCGGGTTATTTTGTCATGGAAATTTCTTTCTCAGTCTTCTTCTTCTTCTTCGTATGGTTAGTAACTAACCTGGTGTCAGAGTTTTAATGCTGCCCATGGGCCTCTGACTTAGCATCACATGCTGTTGAGAAATATCTCTCAAGCATGCCGGTTTCCTCACGATGTTTTCCTTCACCGATAATAAGCAAGTGATAATTATACAATACGCACATGAATCCGAAAAATCAGAGGTGCGTGCCTTGGATTCGATCTCGAGACCTATGACTTGGCAGTCCGGCGGTCACACCACTAGGCTATCACTGCTTTTTTTTAATCACTGCTTCTTTCTCAGTAATATTTTAGTAGTATTTTATATTATCACTATAATCAAATGAAAACTACTATCATTTTACATAAATAATGTATCTTCATAAAGTAACACGAAAACAACTTTCGTAGAAGTCTACTAAGGATTTTGTGCCGACATTCTCGTCGTAAAAATTCTATAAAATATAAATCAACACTGTTATATTTATGGGCATTATTATTACATTTTGTTTGACTTTCTTACATTAATAATGATCAACGTTACATAAAAACAATATACCTTACACACACACACGTCATATTAGCAGTATAGCTTTAACCCTTAATAGGGCAAGATGAACATTATTTCCACATAAATTTTTGGTTGTAAACTTTTTTGCCCCTATATAGGATGTGTATGAAATATATTTCCAATATGTAGGGAAATAATTTCCCACATATGATAGATACATTGGCAAGAGGAATTATTTACCCACAAGTTTTCCTGAAAAAACTGAAAACACTTGGGAATTAAATAATTTATAATCCTACAACACTATATATGCATAATGCCAAATTGACTGCGTTTTTGTTTCAAACACCCACCGTTTGCCCATGCCCTATTAAGGGCTAAGATTTTTCTATACCCAAAGATATAAATATTTACTTGTAAAATATTACTTTTTTTAACTTATTGTAAATGCGGACTATGTGGGTCATATTATTAATTTTTTCTCTTCTTTCTTAGTTACTTTTCATGATTACTGGCAGTTTGAGTACTTTATGCGGCCTACCCAAATGTCGTTTGTTTGGTATTGTTTGTGGAATCGTTGAGCTCCTTCAGTTTTGAGTTGAGCTGCACGATTTATGACAAATGCGTGCACTGACTAGATAGGCCCACTCAATCTGTATGGTCCTTTCCTCAAAACGCCATTTCAGATACATAGTCCAACCTAACCTACATAGTCTTTACATGATTTCACCAAGATTATGTCTGGATATTAAAAGAGACTGTGATCTCTGAGTTTGTTTTGGCGTTTCTTCTAGAGCAGTCAGCAAAGAAACTTCGACCTCATCTAGTTTAAAAAAACTATTACTCGTAGCGTAATGTTTCATAGTCTATAGCCTTCCTCGATAAATGGTCTATCCAACACAAAAAGAATTGTTCAGTTCGGACTAGTAGTTCTAGAGATTAGCGCGTTCAAACAAACAAACTCTATTGGTATAGGTATTACGAAACTAGAAGTAACATTATTCACCACCTAATACTTCTCTCTCTGGGCACACACAATGGGGCACAAAACAACCAAGGAGGCTCGTTCTGGGAACCCCCAACGTTGTTACGTAAAGAAAAACAAAGGAACAAAGATAGAGTTGAGGTTATTTCGTCACGCTGTAAGGACATTACACTAGGGTCTTCAGCGTTTTGTTGTTAGTTTTAAGTTACAATGTTACGTAACTTATAAAGGGTGTGGTAAGTCAAGGTAATGTAACAGACGCCGTCACTTCGTGTACAATAGTTTTATTTTTGTGGTTTTTATAAAGATGTATAGGTATATAAATGTTATGAGTCTTTGCTACCTGAAATAAATGTTATATTATATTATTATTTTTTACTTACGTATATAATAAGCGTTAGAATGTGTGCGTTGAGTGCTAACGATTAATAATTATAATAATATCCTTGGACATTTCACACAACGCCATATAGTCCCAAGTTAAGCAACCTAATGCTTGTGTTATGGTAACGAGATGGCTGATAAACTACTTATATACATTTTTTCTTTGTAAATACATACATAAATTATAGACAGAAAAACACCCAGTCTCAAAACAAATACTTGCAGGTCGTACAAATATTTGTTCCGTGCGGGAATCGAACCCGCGACATGCACAATACATATCTCGTCCTTGTTTCCTGAAGGTGTAGGTAGACGTCTACATCCACATTTCGCCTTGGAGGCGATCCTATTGCCATCAACCATCTACAAAGCCAGAAGCTGCTACTGAGAAATCCGTGATGGAAAACACGATAACACTTTCCCCGACCTCGGAATTGAAATCTCTATCTCAACACGGCTAAGTATGAACAGGAGCTTGTGGCTAAGTAAGAACAGTTGCTCGGATCGATCATTCAGGTTAAGCTACGCTTGCTGGCTTTGGTCCGTGGATGGGTGACCATCTTTACATAGGGAGACTCCTCCGTGCTTCGGTAAGCACGTCAAGCCGTTAGTCCCGGCGTTAATTCGTGGATCTTTGAAATTCGTCACGGGTCGTCAGAAGCGCGAAAGTCTGAGCAAGGCCAGTCTTACCAAGGGGTACTGTATTACCCATTGACTGACTGGGTTGTGTAGGTTAGATAGACAGTCGCTTCATGTAAAATACTGGTATTCAGCTGCTTCCTGTTACACTGGAAGCCGACTCGAACATAGTTTGGGAAAGGCTAGCCAGATAGATCTGAACTCGACAAGACCGTGGCAGTTCTTTTACGTTGTTCAGTTCAGATCTCACAAACCTGTGCACAAAGTTCGTCTTCGACGATTTTGACAGCCACAAAAAAACCTACATAGGTACTTCATATATTATCATGAAAAGATTTATCAATAAAATCCCTCTAGCAAGGCTCACATGAATTTTAAAAGCATTCCTGAATCTAGACCGGGCTAATTAATTTTTGGATTCAGTGACGTAGTAGTTATGAACTTAAATGTAGCGCTACATTTCCAAACTGCCATATTCAGCCTGGTCCGTGAATAAATCTGGGACTAATTCTAGTTATATTGTAGAATTGGGATGAGGGAGGTGGATTATAAAAATGATAGTGTATGTGTTTCTGTTGGTATAATAGCTGGCTGTCCGACCAGCTGAATTCAAATCTTTCAGGTATCCAGATTCCAATTTAACCAGGGACCATCTCTGGTTAAAGTGGAAATATACCCAAGTAAATTGTAAAATAGTATAGACGCCAGCACACTAAGCAACCCCACTCTGTCAAATTTCTTTGACAGAATTACAACTTTATTGCAAAATGGTTAGGTTCATAATCAATTGGAAATATCTGACAGTTTGGTATAGCTTGATGTGCTGGCGAATGTACATTCAGACAAATGAAGTCTAAATTAGCGCATAGTTACCGAAACATTACAATTATTTCTAAAAACATCACTATGTATTCATTATTTTTACCCTGCGAAGGTATTCGCTCCATCTAGCCTGAAGGCATCCTACCTTACGTTTGCCGATTCGCGGTCGATTACTCGTGAGCACGTCTACCCCAACGGTCATCAGTTCTACGAGTAATATGTGCATGTAATCTTATTTCATCTAATTAAAAAAGTACGTAGAAAAGTATCATACACGAGCTAAATAATCAATCAAACTGCGTAACCTTATCCTAACTAGGAATCGGCTTCGAGTCTAAGCGACTGCAGCTGAATACCAGAAATACCATATTTTACATGGACCTACAACCTATCTGACCTTTACCCAGTAACTGGGTCATACGATACACCTTGGTAAGACTGCCAGAGTTTCGGGCTTCAGACGAGCCGTAACGACTGTAACATATAATAATAATTGAGCACTGAGCCATAACAATCTTATCCGAACGAACTACTTATCCATCATCTGGCCTTCAAATGCCTGGAAGCCGCCAATCGCACCACTAGTACTGAACTTCAATTCTATGCGGCATTGACTGGAGCAGCATAATTTATATAGGTACAGAAGGCCGGCTCTATACAACGAGCGAAAGCGCACGCACTTATAGACACGTAGAGTTATACTACGATAACATGGCGCGCCCCTCCAAATTACTTTTCCAATGTTGGTAGTCACATCCTTACGAAAGAGTTTGTATGTAGTTGTAAGTATTCGTCTTGAGTAGCAGGCCAGTAGCGACATGTGTTGTGAGTATTGGTGGCGCTTTGTAGGTACTCACAAATACTTTCAAACGTTTTGAAGTTTGGAGGGGCGGGCCATGTTATCGTAGTTTATCTCTACGTATGGTGAACTCAAACAGACGCCAGTCGTGAGGCTTGCACTCACTGTACGGTCGCCAGTGCATCAAGTTATACCAAACTGCAAAATTTTGCCAAATGATTTTAAAACTTAACGCGTTGATAATTAAGTTCACAATCGATTGTAAAAATTTGACAGTTGGTGGTAACTTTATGTGCTTGCGAGTGTACGTAAGCCATGTCTAAGTGTGCGTGCGCCTTTTTCGCGCTCTTTGTATCGAACGGGGCTTCTGTAGCTACATATTTTGTGGTAGCAATGTATCAATGCGGCGCCTTAGCCCTTAGCTAAGGTGCCGTATTGATAGATCTATCACCGTTATGATTGGTTAATTGTTTTCGGTTGTTGCTTTTTGATTGGTTCCTGCAATGTCGTGAGGTGTTTGTAATTAAATAATTGTGTAATAAGTGAAATTGTTAATCTTAGATAAAAAGGTTTTAATATAATTTAAATGAAACTTTAAAAAATCTGTTGGGCAAACCGCTGGCTCTAAAAACGTGAAATTTTGGAGACAGAAAGTAAAAATGTTTATTCTGCACTATCAAAACACACATTTCTAAAAAGAAAAAATCATTAAATACACCCGTGCAAAGTAGGTAAAAAGCCTCGTATTCAGAAACATTAAAACCATTGCCAATAAGTGTCTGGCACAAAGGTTCCATAGACACAACAAAAGTGGGCACATTTTGGTGCCTGGTTACATTTGTTGACCATAGGCAGCAGTAGAGTTACTGATGCAAACCTCCCAAGAAAAGCCGATAGGAATCGCGTTCTATTGTTATTTTGCCACTGTTAAGGGTACCAAAGTAACTGTTTAATTTCTCCAAATGATTTTAAACCTTAAAACTTGAACAGTTAAGTTCAAAATCAATTGAAAGGATTAGACAGTTTGTGGTAACTTGATGTGCTGGCGACTGTACCTAAAGCCAAAAGAATGCTGCATTGCAGAATAAGCCTGGTGCTTAGCAGTTCCGAACGAAACCATTCGCAAAGAGCTTTCCTGCAACATACTAAGGCTTTGCTCAGTTTGTATAAAGTTGCTATAATCTATTTTAGTATGGACGAAAATAATTTCGAAAGAGGTTTCCCATTCTACGGGATATTCGACCTATAATCAAAATACATTTACATCACAACACATATATTACATTACACTCAAACCCACTCACACATTACACATATAATTTTTTTACATTTATTTTTATTTTTACCGTTTTATTTATGTAAATACTTTATTTTGTGAAATTCTACCCAGGAGAAAGTAAAGTAGTTATTGGGACTACATAGCAAGATCACCATTTAGTAGTTTTAGCTATGTGTTGATAGGTCAGTCAGGCACGGTTTCTTTTCATATAATTATACAGGGGGCCTTGACAAGTTTAGTGTCAATCGCTCCGTGTCGATTCGATTTCTAAAAAGGACGATAACTGAGCGATTTGGATTGTCAAGAACGACACTTGTCGACGCATTTGTATGAGAATATTGATAGAGTTTCGTTACAACATTTGTTATTGTCTAGCACTTAGCGATCGAAAACAATTGATCTCGTGACATTTCGAAGGCTTATGCCAATTCCATACATTTCAGATTTATCTAAATTCGTTATCGTTAATGAAAGAAAGAAAAGAAAGAAAGAAAAAAAATGGGTTTATTGGCATTATCTAATGAAAATGTGACTTTATCTAGAATGAATATGAATAAATTTTTTGTATGAATTCTATTCTATTCTATAACTCTCCACCAAAATCAATTATCCAGACACGAATAAACCACTACTAATGGCTAATATAATTCATGGAAGCTCGAATTGGCTCGAACTAAGAGATGTATTGAATTTGCATTTGGACCGTTTATTAATTGGCCGGTAAGTGGCAGAGCTATGTAGGGCTTCGATGTGAGAGCAAAATTCGATTTGCTCGTATCTGATGCCTGTGACTCAAATGTTGGACATAATTTATGGAACGTTAATTTGCTGATGTGGGACTAGATTTTAGGATGATAAATGTTAGGTCTTGTTAGAACTGGATTGTTGTATTTCGGCTTGGGTAAAGACCGGCTGCAGATTATGACAAAAAAATGTTGCCAGTACATTCATTTTAGAGTAGTCTAACATATGCATCGTATACATGAATTGCACAAGAGGTACTGCTACAGATTCCAAAGCTAAGCTTGCGCCTGTATTATGGGAAACAGTGTTCTGTCGTAGAAAGTATCACCTAATAAAATTCGAATACATTGTTTAATGTCGCTGCAGTAGGCCTACGATAATCTTAGGATAATTTTCGGTAACTCTTATTCTATAAATCTTATTTTTTATTTTTAAATTTTATTTAAGTTTAACTGCAGATATGTACGGGATTTGTGTATGTGTGTGTGTGTGTCTGGCTTTGTTAGCTTGGAGAACTATCGGAACTCTAAAACCTAGACAAAACACATATTAAAAGTACTTGATAAATAAAGGAGATCATTCATTGTCGGCCAAAATACCAAAGTGCTAACGAAAAAAAACGTGTCCACACTGTTGGAGAAGTCAGTTCGAGTATTTTTCATTATGACACTAAGCCTCTACAAACATTTCTTGAGTTGATTTTTTAGGATGAAAAATCGTACCTAGTTTTTATCTAAAATGGAGTATCGTAAAGATTTTGGAAACCAGAGTAGTTATTCTTGGACGTCTAGACAAGAAAATTACACTGAAATCACGCAGATAATTTGTAATTGCAATACTCTACTAATTCAAAGCATTTTGAAATAGAATAATCACAGGCACTTTAAAAACTGTCAAAGGGTCGGTCAGTCAGAGAAATGAAGTAAGTAGATAGCCGCGAAGAGACCCAGACACCAGTCCCTACTGACAGCGCCCGTTTACGAATATGACGCATGATAGCACCATTCAACTCAACCATTGGAAGGGAGCTAATTAAGATTTAATATTACGCCAAAACATAAATTCCATGAATACACATTGCACTCTTATGACAGACGGAGAACTGGCTTTATAAAGGTCACATTTTACCTCTTAAGGTTTTTACCTCTTAAGGTTAGAACCAAACTCATCAGGCTTTAAAACGATTTAATCCCGAAGCGAGATACTTCAAACCAAAACTCAGCTAGACAAATGTGCCTCCAAAACAAGTCACATAAACACTAAATTTAAACTTCAAAACGTTCCCGTGCCCTCGCTCCGTTTTCTTGAACTCCCAGAATCACTGAAGCAAACATGTTTGCCAATAGACCGGCACTAAATTGTGCATGTACTCATGTGTGTAGGTCTAATTTATGGTCGTGTTACCAGGCTATGATTTGGCACAAGAGAGAATGCTCGTGCCAAAGGTCGGGTTCGGATTTCTAGGTCAGATGGTACTGAGATTTAGTGGTGGGATGTCGTGTTCGGATGTCCTTTGACGTCTCAGAATGCTTTGAAAAATATATGATGGGCAAAGCTCAGTTTTGGTAACTCAAAAATGAGGTTTGCTTAATAATATTTTTTAAGGACTGAATGGGATTTTGTTTACGATTAGAATTTTAATAGTAAATACTGTTACTTTTTGTCACATAGCTCATGAAACTGACTTCAAAAATTGAGGTAAATTTGACGTGTATTTCTAGTAGATAAGGTATCTGATGACTCTTTCAATTTTCTAGTTAGCATAGCATAAGCTTAAGCATGAACAGCCTATAATGATCTGGGCTAGGACACAGGCCTCCAGATTCTGTTAGAGGGAATGGGCCGTAGACCAGGCGGGCCTAGTGCGGGTTGGTAGATGCCACGTGTCTTCGATGTTTAATTCTAAGACATTTTTCCTGGCGATGTTTTCCATCACCATTTTGAGAGCCGTGGTGATGAAATAATTTACACAAAGTAATGTGTCTGTCTGCGTTCGGATCACCACTGCTACTTCCAACTATGAAACTAGTTGTTTTTGTTGTTGTTTTGTTTACCAATAATCCTAGATCAAGAACAGAGATTTCACTAAAGAAAATCTAATTTGCTTCTCTTGAAGAATTGGGCATTTGAAAGGGTAGTCAGCGTTACTTTTTATGAACTGTCAAAACGCGCCATTTATACGTGATTTGTTTGTAATATAACAATGTGACGTCATAGATTTTAGAATCAAATTGAATACCTAGTCATTAGCATTAAATGCAATTTATCAATTCAATCTTCGCATTATATGTATTTAATTTCATTACGGTGATGGAAGTTTTATGACGAGTGGGCTTTTTACTTTTGACCGATTCAAATAGTCAATTGTCAATAACAAAGAAATTAATTTTATAAGTGTCACAAATTGTACAACATAGTAAACAACACGCAACCTCGTCTTTCCATAAACAAACCCCTAATTCCTAGAATCGAAACAAGATTACATATAAAAACAAATGACGATAAACTGATAATCAAATCCCGCAAACTCCGTTATGACCTTGGTTCCCTCTCAATCGAAACTTGCCAAAATCTTCTTTGAAAAACTTCGGAACATACTACGTGCTTATAATTCATAACTTCCAGAACTAGTGGAAGAAGTGACGCCGTCGTTCGCGTGTCTTACTTATCGCGAGAAAGGTTTGGTCGAAACTTTCTTGTGGGTTCTAAGAAATGTAGTTTTTCTATAAAGTTTTAAGTAGTCTATTTAGTTTGGGTGGGTGGTTATATTCTTTGTGTTACCTTGTAAAGAACTGTGTAATTTGAGGTTCAGGTGTGTGAGTTTCGGGTGATTCATGGGCATTATTTTAAGTGTTTATTGTACTCATCATTATGTACAACTTTCACTAAGGGAACAAATCTGAAATCGCGAAAAAAATCAGCTATCAGAAAAACAGTACAACTAAGTACTTACTTATTTATTATTTAACCATTTATGTACGCAGCCATTTTATTATAAATAGACAAGGAAAAAATAATTAGAGCAAACGAACTTATTTAATTTAACCTTATGCGACTCCCTTTGTCTTAATTAATATTATCCTAATGCTTCGAACGGTTTTAGGAAACTTGGCTTGTACTTACATTAATAGCATATTGTACAAATGTTCATTTTGTATTCCCTGGACTTTTTTTGAGGGTGGAGAAAGCATCAAATGCGGACGCGCCAGAGCGGGAGGACTCCCGCTCTGGGTGAAGCGGAAGGAAGTGTCAGACTCTTACTGACTAAAACCCATCCATATTGCTTCCTTAGCCCTCTATGTTACGGGGAAGTGGTAACCCTTTCGGACAATCCCGCTGAATACGCTATGGACTTGGATAACACCAATTTAAATATTCATAGTAAGAAGAGTATTAATTTATTTAATAGAAGGGTAGTAAAAAAAAATTACTGTCAAAAAAAAATGTGATAGAATATTTCTGCTAACACTTTTAGGGTTAAAGAAGGCTGATTAACATATTAATCGTACATTTTTTTAGAGGTTAACACGTTAAGTGCGGAACGAGGCCTAAATCACCCCTCATGCAACTTCCTTGTGGTGCGGCAAGGAAAAACGTGAACATCTCTGTCGTGCGAAGGGCATAGCTTTGGTTTGGTCCAGTATAGAAAAGAGATAAATGTATATTTGAGACGCGCTACTGGTCCCGGACTCGGTGGTATACCTACCTTGGTACCGGATGTCTTAGGCCTCGTACCGCACTGAATTAATATAATTTTAATGCAGTGCGGAACGAGGCTAAAACGTCCCATATCCTCCCGGACCTCGTACCGCACCCAACGCGGGCTTCCCGCGACTAGTGTTGTGCATCACGTCGATTGGATAGCACGTCCTTTTACATCGCCGAACATGTCTAAACGATGTCGGAAGAAGTTAATTAAAAAAAAAACCCAGAAACAGAACGATTGCGATTTTTTATTAAAAAGTATATTGTTACTGATTTTTTTATGTTGATTCAAGTTCTAATAAGTGTATTTTTAAAGCCCGAGGCAGAATACATAGGATATTATCTTTTCTACTTCTGGTTTTCTTTTTTTTCTATTCTGTGAACCGCATTAAGATTTTCACACAAAAATAGATAAATGTCGTTGCGTCGATATTATTTTTCCCATCACTAATCTTAGCGAAAATTTACCCTATTTCAGTGCGTTACGAGGTGTATAAGATCCCATACTTTGTTTTGCCAATAATTCCTTAACTAGTTATCAGATCCCGGGGCGACGGTAGATTAGGGTTCATCAATTCACTGTCTATATCGATAAGGACCAAATTTTTCATTTATCTTTGATTTCGCGCCAGAAAATGGATTTTAGTCTGTTAAAAGAGGTGGGGTCTAATAGACCGCGTGTCCCCTAACGTCTGGTCACGGTGCGGGCCGATAATACCTCGTGCCGCAGGAACGGAAAGTTTGCAAAAATTGGTGCCGCAGCTAACGTGTTAAATGAGTGTTTATAATGTCATATTTCAAGCATTTTCATACCTAATACCGAATATTTTAATATCTCCATCATAAAACCATTGTCATGTCCCATTTTAACGACATTCATCAAAGAATTCGGCACAATTTAATATCAATACAAAAGGTCGTACCTCCCTTTTGAAAGCGCCTAACGACAATGCCTTTTATTTCCTGACGTGCTGTGAATATTCCACATTACTGCCAACAAAAATCTAGAATAATATTCAGTTAAATTTTATAGGTAGCTTCAAAGATTTAAATCGTTAGATTCGGCCTCGACGTACTTAGGTTGCGCGAAAATTTGTCCATCGACGTACGTTGAGCTTACACATGCTGCATCGAACGATAGATATCCCCTCCATTTAATGTACTTTTAAATATTATTATGAATAATTTAGCATATAAATTAAACGTTTTACATTTATTTCAAACTCTGACACCAGGATAGTCACTAACCATACGATAAAGAAAGAAAGAAAGAAAGTTTTTAAATGATGTAAATAATATTTTTATTGATATGAAAATAATAGTAGTAAATGAATTAGTTGTCGATAGGTACGATTTCTAGTATGAGTGAGTGAGACTATTACTATTCAAATGTAAACGATAGAGAAACGAGCATTATTTGACGCAGTCGGGTGAATCTAGCGATTTAAATCTTTGTGAAGGTTATAATAAATAGCGTTCTGTATTATGGCTATAAATCAGCGCACAGAACAGGCCAGCGCCTATTGTTAATATATTTTTCATAGAACAGCGCCCGAGAAAGTTCAGGTGGAAATTGGTAGCTGGATGTGTCAATAAGATTGATTTAGGTGCTTCTGATAAGAGTGCGCTCAATAAAATATTATTTTATTCTTTGAAAAATTTATGCATATGAGAGACGGAAGACTAGAACCATATTAAAACGACATTACAACGAAGATGAACTTCGGCACAGAGGTAGATATTAGCTCACCGTCCGATCAGGTCCAGGCCCGTACCGGACGGCGCGTGCGTGTTCCGCGCGCGCCTTAATGAGATGTCAGCATGAAGGAAAGGGACCGTTTAGGCCGAAGCCTGCCGTGGGATTGTACAAAGGGGTTAGGTACTGCTACCCCGGAACATAAATGGCTAGGGAAGGAACATGGATGGGTTTTAGTCAGTAAGACACTCCCTTCCGCTCCACCTAGTGCGTGAGGAGTGATTAAATGACTTCCCACCCATAAAAAAATGAATATTGAGTAGGAGACGTGAAGGATGAGGCGAAAGGATTTTAGAAGACTTCTCAGTCAAAGCGTGACACAGAGGGGTGGAGCTGTGAACATTTATAAAAATAACTTGGCATAACTAGAAAAAAAAATCTCATCAGTATATCTATACATATAATAAAACAGTAAAAAAACTGTGTCTGTACATTGAATATATTAAAAAAATAATAATTGAGGGGGGTTTAGAAACAGTAATAGAGCATGAATCCAAAAAAAAAAATTTGTCTGTTTGTCTGTTTGTCTGTTTGTCTGTATGTCTGTTTGTCTGTTTGTCTGTATGTCTGTTTGTCTGTTTGTTTGTACACGCTAATCTTCGGAACTACTGGACGGATTGTCATGATTTTTTTTTTGTTGTATAGGTATTAAGTCTGGGCAACATATAGGCTATAATTTATCTTGGAAACTTGAACACCTGATGCAGAACCGCAACAGACCAGCTAAACTATAAGAGATACAAATATGATACCTTGGCAAAAATTGTTCCACGTGATTAAAATTTTCTGCTGAGAGAATAAATTTGAAGATCTGGAACACCTGATGTGGAACTCCAAGAGCCCAGCTACACTGTAACATATATAGGAATGACGTCTTCGCAAAAGTTGTTCGGTCTGATGGGCATTTCCTGTTGACTTATAAAAATCGAAGATCTGGAACACCTGTTGTGGAACTCCAAGAGCCTAGCTACACTATAACATTATATAGGAATGACGTCTTAGCAAAAGTTGTTCGGTCTGATGGGCATTTCCTGTTGACTTATAAAAATCGAAGATCTGGAACACCTGTTGTGGAACTCCAAGAGCCTAGCTACACCATAACACATATAAGAATGACGTCTTAGCGAAAGTTGTTCAGCCTGATGAGCACTCTCTGTTGATGTATAAAAATTGAAGATCTGGAACACCTGTTGTGGAACTCCAAGAGCCTAGCTACACCATAACACATATAGGAATAACGTCTTAGCACAAGTTGTTCAATCTGATGAGCACTCTCTGTTGACTTATAAAAATCTTAGATCTGGAACACCTGTTGTGGGACTCCAAGAGCCTAGCTACAACATAACACATATAGGAATAACGTCTTTGACGTCTTTGTTGTTCAATATGATGGGCATTTCCTGTTGACTTATAAAAATCGAAGATCAGAAACATCTGATGTGGAAATCAAAGCTATCACTAATTTTACTGTGTAATTATAAAATAACATAAACTGGGAGTACCTGCACGCGGTGAAGGCGGTAACAGTTTAGGACTGAATTTCGATGACGATGGTTTTTCATTGAAAATTTGACTCTACTGGCCAAAACTCCTATTTATTTTTTTATTTTATCGTATGAATATGTCTTCGGGCTTATGTTGTTTGAGTGTTTAATTTCCTTTTCCATTTATCTTCGTGACACTGTAGCCTACCCGGTAACGCAGGGGAGCAGTCATTTTAATTTAGATTTTTATTGATCAGGTATCTTCACAATAAAACTATGACCATGCCTAGAAAGAGGTCAAATCTTTCCCAATGTTCCAAGAGAGCTAAAAGATTGAGGATCATAAGATCCCAAGAATCTACCGAAGAGCGTCAGGAGAGACTTGATGTTGTTCGAGAACATTAGGCTGCAACTCGCTCCGTGGAAACCTCTTCGGGTCGCGAAACACGCACGCGTTCTCAGCGTATTCATTAGGTCTCTAGAGACCAGTGAAGAATATGATGCGCGACTGACCGCTGATCGTGAACGTCATGTATTGTCTCGCGAGTCAGAGACGTTCACGGAAAGAGAATTACGCTTGAGTTCCAAGCGTATCTACGCATCGACTTCTAGGTCTCTAGAGGAGGAATATAATAATGCGGTTACCAAAATGAAAACGATGACAAATGGACTGTATGTTTTGGTGGTTGTTGGAATGAAATAAAACTAAAGCTCAGTGTGATAAAAGATTTAAATGGGAAAAATGATAAAAAATAACATAACTGGCGGCCCGTTGTCGCTGGCATAAGCAACAGGGTCCGCGTACGAAGTCGCGGGCAGAAGCTAGTCATAAATATCTCATTAGATATTCACAAACATACAAAAGGCTTCCGGGCTTGCTTAAAATAACACATTCCCCTCCAACAAATTTTAATAGCCGTTGGAAACAGCGTGTTCGTCTATTTCATACCTACCTATACTTAAACTGTCAAAATTTCCGAGTACCCCATTTGACTCCTTCGATAACATTGATTGATGTTCGGAAGCGGAAGAATGGTTGTGTATTATTATGCAGGTTTATGATTTAAGGCTCCCGTAGACAAGTGTGACGTGACAATGTGACGCGACTCAAGTACAACAATGAATATGAAAACTTCATAGGATTGGCTCTACAAGAATCGCGTCGCACTGTCGCAATAATCACCAGCATGCTTAAGAGACATTTCCGAGACTCCTCCGTGCTTCAGAAAGCACGTTAAGCCGTTGGTCCCGGCTGTCATTTGTGCATCTTTGGCAGTCGTTTCGGGTCGTCAGAAGCCCGAAAATATGACTGCCAGTCTTACCAAGAAGTATCGTATTGCCCAGTTACTGGCTTGTGAAGGTCAGATAGGCCAGTCGCTCTATGTAAAATACTGGTATTCAGCTGCATCCTGTTAGACTGGAAGCCGACCACAACAAAAAGGCTTGGCAGATGATGATGCTTGAGAGATATTTCTCAACAGTATAGTTGTGTAGGTCAGACAGGCAGTCGCTACATGTAAAATACTGGTATTCAGCTGCATCCGGTTAGACTGGAAGTCGACCACAACAAAAAGGCTTGGCAGATGATGATGCTTGAGAGATATTTCTCAACAGTATGTGAAGCTAAGTCAGAGGCCAGCAGCATAAAAACTCTGACATCAGATTAGTCACTAACCACACGAAAAAGAAGAATAATAAAAAAAAAAAAAAAAATCTAAATCATATCCAGCACGACTCTAACATCGCGATAAATTCACAAAAGGTATTTTATAGGCACGGCACCAGGCACCAAAGAAATTAGGATCGCTATACCCCAAAATGTGAAAACAGTAATTTTGCTTCAATACAGACATTAGTCTAGATCCAAATTCTTTTGAATGTATTGATGCCTTGAATTTAGGTAACCGGATTTAGACTCTAATTAGGAATCATTAATCTTCGCATTATTATTAATATTTCATTTGTTATTGTCACAAGATGATTATGTATGTCTAACGGTGGTTTAGGGATCCGTGACCAAAGGGTTAAACGAGACCCTATTACTAGGACTGCGCTATCCGTTCGTCCGTCTTCACCAGGCTGTATCTCATGAACCGTGACAGACAGTTGAAATTTTTACAGAAGATGCATTTCTGTTGTCGCTATAACAACGAATAGTAAAAAATTTATAAAATAACTATTTAAGTGGGGCGCCCATACAACAGACATGATAGTACTGCTCACTCCCACTTCAGTTTTCTTACTCTGCGAACTATGTCGGTAACTTCGATCTCTCCGGATAATTTCTGGCAGCATTGCCACGTTGAATCATTATCATCATCTGCCTAGCCTTTCTCAGCTTTGTTGGGGTCAGCTGCCATGTTGAATGGCAATGCAAATTCTTTGTCCAAAGAACAATCCAGCCCTCTCCTCTCGTGAAGTATCGACCAATCGGCGAGAAATTTCCTTAAAAACCCGATTTTATCATTCAAAGAGACTGCAAGCACCGCGCGCTCCATAACGCAGAGTGTCCTTGGAAAAAATACAGCTGTAGAATAAATGTCCCCTATTTTTTTTTTGATACTCAAAAATACAGTATTGACACCATTCCCTCAAAATAATAGTCCATTTCGTTTTTTGTATTCCATTTCACTGGTCGTAATACTAACGAACGACGGCTCGTAAAGGTTTTAGATTGCCGTAAAAATTAAATATTATGGTACGGCTGTTGTGGCTTCGGGTTGTTAGTCAAACGTTGGCAATTACTGTAATACCTACATACATATTATTATTAAATTAGTAAATTTTATGCAGTTTAGCCGCACGTGTCGATCGCAGATGAGTCTGTGGATCGGTGCAGTCCATTAGAGATAACTACGATAACATGGTCCGTGCTTCCAAAATACAACATTTGAAAGTATTTGTTTTTTCCAGAGATCAACCCAAACATCTTGACCCTCCCTATATTCGCTTCCCTACGTTTTCATGAACCAAACGCTATCATCAACTTAAAGAAAATTAGTCAGCAAAACAACCAAACAGCCGAAAACACCTGAACTCCACACCTATAAGTCTTTCCACTCAAAATTCAACTCGTTATAATTCTCAAACAACTTAATTACTACCATTCACGGGAATTATCAAGCGAATTTGTCTTTCCTTAGATCCTCAACAGACACGCTACTTTTAGTGTCTGCGATTTTGCGACTCCAACAGCGCTGCATCGCTTTTAGGCCCGGACTTGTATACTAAACCATCAAGTCTTTCTTTTATTTAGAACTTTATTTCATTTAATTCAAACTTCGAATTACAAAAAATGATGGTAAATACTCGGGTTTACCGTCAATTTTTTTTTCAATTTTGCATTAAGAACTTTACTTTGCTCAAAATAGAGTTCAAAATCCAATAACTGATTGAAAGCTTTTCGGGTGGATTAAAGTTTGAACTCGCTTTGTATGAGACGGGTTGTATTCGAGCGCGGAATCAAAATTTCGCAGATGCCAGTAGCTGCATACGACTGCTATCCGAATATGTGCGAGTGCAGCAATCAGTTGCTGAATCGAACTTCCGAATAGCAATTAAATTGCTAATTTGTTCAGCTAAAGAATGCGAGGCGACTTGTGACATAACTTGCTTCAAGCGACACGTGCGCGCGGCCTTTCCTTCCATCACTACGGAGACCATGTTGCAAGACGCAAGTAACACGTAGTCACTAGTTTCACCAATTTGAGTAAATAAACCAATTTAAATGCGCGATGATTTATGAAACGTTCGCAGAAATCGTAATCGGAAACAGTTTTTGAGTCCAACCATCGTTGTAGGTGAACAGTGATCTTGAATTGAACAGTTCAAGCTGATTCAGAGGTAGGCCAGACCATGTTACCTAGTCACTGTGTGAATATGTGCCATGAGCCATCACAAATAGAAGTTTGAATCTTCTTTTCTGGCCATCATGCTGAACCACCTGCACCTTCCAAAATTTCAATGAAGCCAATGATAGACGAAGAGAGTAATTTGATGTCCAGCTGTCCAGGTGGTAATCAAAACACAGCACACACAACACCTGCAGATACACAGCGGCACATAACAGTGATAATCAGCTGAGCAATCACCGCTGAACAGCTAATAAAATTGACGCGTAAAGAAGAAGTCGCGGTTAAGCGTCCGAACAGCGAAAATCGTTGACGCTAAAAGTACTCGTAGAATGTCTGGTAAGGCCCTTAAAGTGGTAAGACAGGGCTGTAGAAGTTTTAAACTGCCGACCTAGTTTCTTTAGAGCCCATCGTCAACAAGGTCTTAAGGGAAGGACACATTAGCAGGCCACAGTAGGACGTAATCTGTTAAGGCTTTGAAAATTTATGGCTTTGAAAGCAGGTAATAGAAATGATAACGGAGGAAATTACTTTTTAGCAATTTAGTTATTTTAAAAGGCAAAAGCTGGTATCTGAAATGGAAGACCTAAATGGTTTATTGGTAGAAGAAAGCTATTAAAATTTCATCGCTTTACTTCAATCAGCAAGGACACACAGGACACTTAATCTCGTGTCCTGTGTGTCCTGCCGTATCCACGTTACAGGAACTGATGTACGCTAGTGATGGCGCCAAACACGTAGCCCATTTTGGGCCGAATACATTTAGATTGCCATCGACACGCTAAGAAGTAGAAGAAGCAAGTCACGTCTAGCAATCATTGGTGTTCATAAATGGTGTTGCGGATAAAGCATTTTTAACATCCTCGGATGCGGATACGTAAGTGGATTTTGGCTGATTCACATCGGCGCCGTGGCAGATGCGGATGTTTTAAGACAGGTTTTGTCAAGGCAGCAAGGTGAAATTCAGGAGGTCTAAATAAATGCGGAAGTTCCGCAATTACAAATGCGAATATCCGCAAAATTCCTGGTTTGAATAGCACTAATTTAGATTACTTATTTAAGAAAGGAATGTGTGATATTACGCGAATGGATAGAATACGGAATGAGTAAATAAGAGAAATTCTGAAAGTGACACTGGTGACTGAAAAGTTGTGTGGAAATCGGTTGTCAGGGTATGGGCATGTTATGCGGAGGAATGAGGAAAATGTTGTCAGGAAAGTTTTGAGTATGGATGCGGATGGCTATACAAGTAGAGGAAGACCTAACAAACGATATATGGAAGGTGTGAAAGATGATATGGCTAGAAAGGGAGTGACTACCGAGATGACGACTAATAGAGAAGTATAGAAGAAAAAGAGATGTTGCGCCGACCCCAAATAAATTAGGATAAGGGCAGGGGAATGATGATGAATTTGGATTTCTTACGAGGTATATAATGATGACTAAAGAACGGCCGTCGTCGATAGTTAAAAGTAGTAGATATTCACAAAAAGCTCTTAAAAGCCAATAATTTCACATCTGCACTTGGCTGATTTGCCAAGTAAATAATCAAATGCCTGTTTATTATTTTATTATCACCATTTCCTAATTTCCTGGCACACGATGTATCATTGAAAACAAATTACTCACAATCATTCCACCAATGAAATTGACGCTCAAGCCAGGCACCACGTTTGTCCCAAAATTTCTGCTTGACCGGCAAAATTTGGAGAACTCGTTATCTTACACTGTTAATTGTCACACTGGGGCGGTGTTACCGTTTGCCCAAAACGAAATAATCCCTCAGTTATCAGCGGAACGAACAATACGGGGTGATGTCAGCTGGAATAAAAGGCTTTGCATGTCGCCTTGAAAATGTGGCGTGCGGAAGAAATTTTGGTGGGTTTTAGTTGATGTAGTAGAGAATAGTGTTATTCATTAGCTTGTTTCAAATTCGTATAAATATTGCGGATTTTCCAAATACATTTGCGTCATTCGTTAAAAAACATTGTCAACTACAACTTGTTGATAATTCCGGAAGTTTGGATTGTAGAAAAAAAACTTAAAACTTTTAATTCGAAAAGTAAAAATATACTGTTAAAGTAAAAATTATTAATATCGTAGCAAACTTTTAAATTTAAAGGAAGGAAGAAAAGATAGAAAAAGTTTTTATTGGGAATCGTACTGGAAGAATGAGGATTTATTTTCATTGTGGCCACTCAAAGTATTATTTTACTTTGGCAACACTTAGAAATGACAGTTAATGATGTTGTCGTTATTTCTGGGTGGGGCAAAAGTCATTTTAAATTTTAGAATGTAGTGCGTGTGTAGTGTGTGTGTAGTGAATTCTTCTTGGAACAAGTTAATTGTCACTGATATTAGGGGGCCATCCACCGCCTTTTATAAAAAAATGAGATAAAAAGAAAAGAAAAATGTTTATTATGCACAAACAAAACGCACATTCCTAAAAAAGAAACTTAAAGTCATTAAATAAACCCGTGCAAAGCAGCTAAAAAACCTCGTATCCAGAAACATTAAAACCATTGACAATTATTAGTTCCTCGGCCATGGACAATGGATGGACCACATACAAAATACTGACAACTTCTTGCATAAGAATATAAACATGACAACAAAAAATCTAAAAAGTTCTTTTTTAAATAACATAAAATTCACGAGAAACAAATAGCAGCATTATTATTACATCAGTATTATTTTAAAATTGCTTCACAACCGGAAAGAGATTCCATATTTTGATCAACATACAACATGACACTGACCTGCTAATTGCAGAAATCATTCGAAATTTGAATTTCGCAGGCTACTCTGATGTATCCCTTTAAGACATATTAACTCTTCTCCTTGAATGCTTGCCATTAACATACTCATTTACCAATTCCACACATTACGTCTTCATGTTCTTTCAAGCGTTGAGCCTACCTGAAAAGGCATTACCGCCTGGCTCCCTGAGCGTGTGCAATGGGAAGACACTGATTCCCATGAGCCCAAGCTTTGATATTCATCCCCCATTTAAATTCGTCCTTCAGAATGTGAAGGTTGAATTCCCCCTATAAATGATGTGATTATAGTTCACGGATGAATGGGCTGGTAAATAATATAGAGCAATTTCCGTGGCTTTGCCTGCATGAAATATTCTATTTTACCTAACAAACTGAAACACCTCATTTGATCTGTTTAAGAGTAATTATTTTTCTTTAATATTCGTCTATACCATGTTCACAAATTAGTTTCCAAAATGTAAACACAAGTTCAAAAAAAAATGTGAGCCGTCACGGGACGCCTGGCAGATGTGAAACATCGACATTATTTTGTAAAAGTAATATGATTGAAAAGAACAGATTGCGATAGAAACTAAATACCTATGACATAATGATATAATAAAATATTACAATTTTTTCCAGAAAATGATGACTGTTTATTCAACAAAACATTTATTTTCATTAAATATAAAAACAACATATACAACTATCGCAGTCGATTGCGCATGGCGCGCGTCACACAGTACACACTACTGCATATAGACTGTATATATACACCATCATATAGCGTGGCGACGCGTCGCCACGGCATGCGTCGCCATGCCAGAAATTAGTTTTACGTGCGGCTAAAGATGTTTCACATCAAAAAAAGTGCCGTGATTTTTGTATTTTTGTAACGTAATGTGTCTAGAACTAAACCGACATCAAGAGGCCAACCACTTCCTTTTATAGCAGTATTATTTTAATGTTGCTTCAGTGTGAGGCAGAGATAAAGCTATGCAGGGTTTAACGCTCCATCTCTTTCCTAATGTGAAGCATCATTAATATAGACCCTCCTAGAGGCTGTCGTAAGGGAAGTTGTATTGCAAGGACTATTCTCTGTCCGGGTCGCCGGGTCCTTGAAACCTATTCCGGGGAAGAACTCATCCAGATTCAGAAGTGTAGCAGTGAAACGTTAAAGACAGACAAACAGACAGAGATAATAATATTACATCTAATAGTATGGATTTTGTATGGATTGTTAAAGGTATTGTTATGGGTAATATTACGTCCCTTTGAATTGCCATGAATTCAGAGGAAGCAATTTTAGTGTCGATGCTTTATCGTCTGTTCAGTTGAATTGCGATTCTATTGTTGTAACATATTGCGTATATTTCCAGAATACTCCAGAATATTAATAAAATATTACTCAATTATATAATTAATTCATGGGTTTTTAACATTTTTTTTTGGGGTTTATAACGCCTGTATGTATAAAAAAAACTGCTGTTCTATACATTTTTAGTCACGTGAGTCTTCGAAATGTAGGGAACAGCTGATTTTTTTTCACGATTTCGGAGTTGATACCATACTAAAAGTTGTTCAGTTTGGTGGTCTGTAGCATATGCTTATAAATGTATATACCCTTTCGGTTACACCCAGTATAAACCAAATGTACTTGTTAATATAAATGACATAAATAACACACCGTGAAATAGCTAATTCAGTCGACAAACAAACAAGATTACATATTACGGTCATGATATCCCAATCACATAGCACAAAGCAAGCCAAGCTCCATTTTCACCAATTACGGTAATCATTTCCACAACGATATCATGTTTACAAATGTATGGAATATGTGAACGGACCTAGAGCATTCCGTTTGAATGGACACGGAAACTAGGGATGTGTGACGGAAAATTTCCAATATTGGATCGCGAGAGTAATGTAGTCATTCGGGAGATTGGTGGACGGAAGATGTGTTTTATAAACAAACTAGCTTCTGCCTGCGGCTTCGCCCGCGTGGATGACGGAAATTGCATTGCATTGGTTTATACATATAAACCTTCCTCTGGAATCACTCTATCTATTAAATAAAACCGCATCAAAATCTGTTGCGGAGTTTTAAAGATTTAAGCATACATAGGGATATATGGATATATGTCTTAGGTCTTGTGTTCGACCCCAAGGCCACCTCTGACTTTTCGTATTCATGTGCGTATTGTTTAATGAAGGTTTGAGGAAGTCGCACATGCCTGAGAGATATTTCTCATTTTGCATGTGAAGCTAAGTCAGAGGCCCATGGGCAGCATAAAAACTCTGACACCAGGTTAGTCACTCCATACGAAGAAAGAAATAAAGGGTTCCGTACCCAAAGGGTAAAACGGGACCCTATTGCTAAGACTCCGCTGTCCATCGGTCTGTCCGTCTGACACCAGGCTGTATCTCATGAACCGTGACAGTTAGACAGTTGAAATTATCACAGATGATGTATTTCTGTTACTGCTATAACAACAAATACTAAAAAAAATAATAAAAAAAATATTCAAGGTGGCTCCCATTGTAACAAACGTGACTTTTTTTATCATTTTTAAAGATCCTCTCTCTGACTTGATCAGTTTATCCTATTTTCGATGAATGCGAATCTTCTCATAGACCTGTCGC
This sequence comes from Hyppa rectilinea, assembly GCA_951799385.1. Classification (NCBI taxonomy): domain Eukaryota; kingdom Metazoa; phylum Arthropoda; class Insecta; order Lepidoptera; family Noctuidae; genus Hyppa; species Hyppa rectilinea. The sequence goes on along the minus strand of OX637324.1, from coordinate 9,222,703 downwards.
GATATCGACAGACGCTTTCAGGGACCCACGTGGTCGTAAGTCTGACCCGTGTCTCGTTCTACATTACGGCAAACATATCCGATGCAGTCCCACTTGAGCTTGGCTGCTTTTTGAGTGACATCGGCGATTCGTGTTTTGGAGCGCAGCACTGAGTCTACTTTCAAGAGACAAAGAGACACAGTCACAGCTTCAATAGCGATAGTGAAATTAGTTCAATCCAATATGTATGGAATTGACATAAGCCATCTAAATGTCACGTAATCAATCGTTTTCGATTGCTAAGTGCTAGATAATGGCAAATTGTGTAACGATACTCGATGAATATTTTTATACAAATGCGTTGACAAGTGGCGTTCTTGACAATCCATATCGCTGAGATAACGAATTGTTCGATCAACAATTTTCGAAATCGAATCGACACGTAGCGATCGACACTCGAGGCCCCTCGAAACTCGGTTGAACTAATTGGTCCCTATTTCAAGTAATATAACCGCCAGGGCACATTCAAGTCAATGAAAAACGTATCCAATTAACGGGAATAAGATCTCCCATCCTAAATAATATTGGGTCTTCGGGAGTGTCAAACTTTAATTTAATGAATGACTCATCTAAACTGTATCTAGGGATCAACTATTTAGCCATCACATAAAGGTATTCCAAACTTTCAAATATTCCCAATTGAACATGAACCTTATTCTTTAGTACTAAAGTTGAATATCTGTCAAAGTTGAATATCTGTCTACATAGTTGCCAACCCTAAAGGAACTAATTTCATATCAGTGATCGTAGCCTGAGTTTTTGCGGTAACCTAATATTGACTTGGTGTACAACGGCCAGAAGTAAAATGTAATTTGTGATTAAGGCGCTGGCGCTGGAATTCCATGAATGTGAGCGCTGCAATGTTTAGCCGCCAGCATATCAAGTTACCCCAATCTGTCAATATTATTTGATAGTTTTTCAACTTTATTACAAAAGTATAAGGTTCATTTTCAATTGGGAAAATTTGACAGTTTGGTATAGCTTGATGTTCTGGCCACTGTACCTTTATGATTCAATTCCTTTCTTATTTACATTCGACGGTAATCGGAGCTGGTAATTTTAAAAGTGTGATTGTTTTTGCAATGTGATTAACTTTGAGGTTCTATTACGAGCATTTGTTACTTCCTGGCTTAACATTACTTCAAATTTTCTACATTTTCACCTAATAAGGATTCTTATTCGCAGCAAATAACATTTCGAGAGATAAATAAATTGTTGTTTAAAATGACTATCATTTTGCGGTTACTACTATCTTGTACTACTATTTTCTGTCGGATGTCGAAAATTATCCCACGAGAACGTTTTATCGGGATAAAAAGTTTGCGGACCTATCATCGGTCATCTGCACTGCGGGCAATTTGCCCTGTCCATTGTCACATCAAGTAGGTAATTCTTCGAGCTGTTTGTTTTATTCATGATAAACAACGCCCAGACATACGAACTTAGAGCTACAGCCAAAAGCCAAGTCAATCAATCGTATGCGGTATTGTTCGAAAAAGATGAGTTGGAAATCATCAAATGTCCCCTCCCGCTTTGGGTGAAGTGGAACAGAGTGTCAGACTCCTACGGTCTAAAACCCATGCATGTTCAATCCTTAGCCCATTGAGTTCCGGGGCAGCAGTAACCCTTTCGGACAATCCCTCTGAGCATAAGGTCTTAGGTTCGATTCCCGGGTCGAGCAAAGCGTCATTAGGTATTTCCAACTGGACTTTCTCGGTAGCAGCCTGGAGCGGATTTGCGCCCGTTTAGTGGCAATAGGATCGCCTCCTATTACATGGGACTGAAACATAACGGTTTTATTTTTGAGGTTCAATCCTCAAATGTTCCGCTCTGGGTGGAGCGGAAGGGAGTTTCAGACTCTTATTAACTAAAACCCATCCATGTTTCTTTCTTAGCGCTTTATGTTCCAGGGTAGTAGTAACCCTTTCGGACAATCCGCTTAGCCGGCAGGCTTCGGCCCTAACGGGCCCCTTCTTTTAAGCTAACATCTCTTTGACGCGCGCTTGGAACACGTACGCGCCGTCCGGCACGGGCCTGGTCCTGATCGGCCGGTGAGCTTCCCATTACTCACCATCCGCAGGCCCGCGCCGTGCGTGGCCGGGAATCGTCACGCGGCTCCCAACGCCCGGAGCGTCTCCCGGCGGCTGGAACGTGAGGCACTGTCCCTCAACCTTGAAGAAGGAGGACTCAAATATAACTGGCGTAATATTGGTGTACTAAAGTTACACGCCTGCTTAACCTTCCGGGAATTGCATGCGCGATGTTATGTTTGTTTATCAAGCATCCAACAACGCAGTCATAGTAGTAAAACGTAATTTTGGCTGACATCGTCACAAAGTGCGACATTCGAAATCATCAGCATGGACACAATGCGACTCAACGAGATTGTTTTGTATTTTGGATACGAGTTGTACCAGAGTGATGAGCGGAGCGGATAGGCTTTTTTGTTAATTTTCATTTTGTTTATTACTGTTGGTTTATCACTAGCTTCCACCAGCGTCTTCGCCCGCGTGGAAAATTAACCCACGGGTATCTACTATCGGGATAAAAAGTACTGTAGAAGGTTCAGGACCTTCTACTGAGAGGGCTCAGTAGTAGAGCGTATAATCTGTTATCGAATATGCTATGCTATGAACGCAAACACATAAGAAGCCCCGCGGCCCGAGTCGTTCTGTCACGAGTACAAAAACCTATCAAAATTAATTTAAAGGTTCGAATGCGCTCAGATTATTACCAGCCATGTTCAACATAAGATTTCACTCAGGCTCTACAGTACACTATTTGTTAATCCAGGTTATAAAGTATCTGGTGACCTAATTTCATCTAGATCTTTTGAGCCGTTCTAGCGTGAAAGGTTCGTAGGACCTCTCTAGGTATGGTGCACATACTATAACAGCCACTCGCTTATGCTGTACCCTATGTCCGCTACCTAACAAAACTGCCTTCCCATGCCGTGATTCCGCATAATGCGACGCAACTACAATTGACCTGCAACACACATGCAGGTACAATTCACAATGTTCGATAAACAATATAACTGAAGCGACCTGTCAGAGGGGGTTTTTGTAAATTCGTTACACAGCAAATTCGTCATATTTTGAAAAATCCTTACATTGAATCCTTACATTTGTTATTTTGTAGTTGGTCCCATAGTGAAAGTTGTTTATAATCATGAGTACTCTTATCTCCTGAAATGTTAACAGTGCATTAAAAATGACCGTATATGAGCATATGTGAGTACTATGTATCTACTCTATAGCGACCATTTATTGGGTACGTCTTTCATTGACTTGAATGTGCCCTGGCGGCTGAGAGTATGCCATACTCACTTTAATGTCTCGCTGATGGTGGCGTGTGTGTTGGATCATTTAGTTCCCTTCAAAATGGTTGAGCCGAATGGTGCTAATATATGCGTCATGTTCGTGAACGGGCGCTGTCAGTAGGTCCTGGTCATCTCTTAGCGGCTAAGGCTTGTTTTAATTTAATTATTGAATAGTTTTTACATATTTTATATCTGATGCTTTTAACTATATGCATCGTTCTCACATGTACAATACTAATATGAACTAATTAACCAATATTTTGTCACCATATTTTGTTTAAAAGAGTGTCTATGGAGTTTCTTGCCCGTTCTTCTCCATTGTTACCTACTGCTTTGGAATGGGCAACTAGCTTCATCTCTCTGACTGACCGACACCTTGACAATTCAAAAGTGCCTGTAATTGGTTTATTTGAAACTAGCTTCTGCCCGCGACTTCGTACGCGGACCCTGTTGCTTATGCCAGCGACAACGGGGTCGCCATTTATGTTATTTTTTATCATTTTTCCCATTTAAATCTTTTATCACACTGAGCTTTAGTTTTATTTCATTCCAACAACCACCAAAACATACAGTCCATTTGTCATCGTTTTCATTTTGGTAACCGCATTATTATATTCCTCCTCTAGAGACCTAGAAGTCGATGCGTAGATACGCTTGGAACTCAAGCGTAATTCTCTTTCCGTGAACGTCTCTGACTCGCGAGACAATACATGACGTTCACGATCAGCGGTCAGTCGCGCATCATATTCTTCACTGGTCTCTAGAGACCTAATGAATACGCTGAGAACGCAGGCGTGGTTCGCGACCCGAAGAGGTTTCCACGGAGCGAGTTGCAGCCTAATGTTCTCGAACAACATCAAGTCTCTCCTGACGCTCTTCGGTAGATTCTTGGGATCTTATGATCCTCAATCTTTTAGCTCTCTTGGAACATTGGGACAGATTTGACCTCTTTCTAGGCATGGTCATAGTTTTATTGTGAAGATACCTGATCAATAAAAATCTAAATTAAAATGACTGCTCCCCTGCGTTACCGGGTAGGCTACAGTGTCACGAAGATAAATGGAAAAGGAAATTAAACACTCAAACAACATAAGCCCGAAGGCATATTCATACGATAAAATAAAAAAATAAATAGGAGTTTTGGCCAGTAGAGTCAAATTTTCAATGATATACCATCGTCATCGAAAATCAGTCCTAAACTGTTACCGCCTTCACCGCGTGCAGGTACTCCCAGTTTATGTTATTTTATAATTACACAGTAAAATTAGTGATAGCTTTGATTTCCACATCAGATGTTTCTGATCTTCGATTTTTATAAGTCAACAGGAAATGCCCATCATATTGAACAACAAAGACGTCAAAGACGTCATTCCTATATGTGTTATGTTGTAGCTAGGCTCTTGGAGTTCCACAACAGGTGTTCCAGATCTTCGATTTTTATAAGTCAACAGAGAGTGCTTATCAGATTGAACAACTTGTGCTAAGACGTTATTCCTATATGTGTTATGGTGTAGCTAGGCTCTTGGAGTTCCACAACAGGTGTTCCAGATCTTAATTTTTATACATCAACAGAGAGTGCTCATCAGGCTGAACAACTTTCGCTAAGACGTCATTCTTATATGTGTTATGTTGTAGCTAGGCTCTTGGAGTTCCACAACAGGTGTTCCAGATCTTCGGTTTTTATAAGTCAACAGGAAATGCCCATCAGACCGAACAACTTTTGCTAAGACGTCATTCCTATATAATTGTTACAGTGTAGCTGGGCTCTTGGAGTTCCACATCAGGTGTTCCAGATCTTCAAATTTATCCTCTCAGCAGAAAATGCTAATCACGTGGAACAATTTTTGCTATGGTATCATTTTTGTATCTCTTATAGTTTAGCTGGTCTGTTGCGGTTCTGCATCAGGTGTTCAAGTTTCCAAGATAAATTATAGCCTATATGTTGCCCAGACTTAATACCTATACAACAAAAAAAAATCATTCCAATCCGTCCAGTAGTTCCGAAGATTAGCGTGTACAAACAAACAGACAAACAGACATACAGACAAACAGACAAAATTTTTTTTTTGGATTCATGCTCTATTACTGTTTCTAAACCCCCCTCAATTATTATTTTTTTAATATATTCAATGTACAGACACAGATTTTTTACTGTTTTATTATATGTATATATATATATATAGATAAATACTTTGAGTTTGAGTTTGTCTATTGATAACGGTCCCGACTTACGGACCTACGATTAAGTCGTGGCTTCGGTCCCAGACTGGCGCTTTCATCCTCACATCATCATCCTATAGAATTCCACTGCTGGAAAAGGACATAGGCCTGTCCAATTACACACCATTCAGCTTGATTCTGGGCAACTTTCATCCAGCTGCAACTAGGCGTTTTACTTACATGTGTAAAAATTATCGTATCATCACTGCTCTCGAAATGACGAAGGAAAACATCGTGAAGAAACCGGCAGATCCTAGAATCAAAAATTCGAAGACATGTGACATCTACGACCCCACATTGGACCTTTTTTTTTTTTAAGGCTGGGAAATCATCCAATGTCTGTTCCCGCTCTGGGTGGAGCGGAAGGGGGTGTCAGACTCTTACTGACTAAAACCCATCCATGTTCCTTCCTTAGCCCTTTATGTTCCGGGGTAGCGGTAACGCTTTCGGACAATCCCGCTTACTCAGCAGGCTTCGGTCCAAACGGGCAAACGGGGGTTCCACATTGGGCCTGCGTAATTTTCGAAGACAGGTGACCTGTGTCCCAGCAATGGGAACATTATAGATTGATTATCCTATTCAAGAAAACGATGTTAAAATATATTTTTTTCATCTATACTATAAAGAGGAAAATTGTTATTGTTTACATTGAATAGGCTCCAAAACTACTCAACCGATTTAAAAAAATCTTTCGTTGTTGGCTCTCATATTCATAATTCTTCTGCCTTTATCCCAATTTATTCGGGGTCAGCGCAACATGTCTTTTTCTTTCGTACTTCTCTATTAGTCGTCATCTCGGTAGTCACTACCTTTGTATAAGTATCATCTGACATAGGCTATATTATATTTTCAAAAAAATAGGGGCCCTTACTAAAACTCCAATAATGTACAGACGCCAGCACATCAAGCTATCCCTACCTGTCAAATTTTCTCAATTAAAAATGAACCTTACGTCTTTGCAATAAAATTGAAATACTATCAAAGAAATTTGACAGATTGTGGTAACTTGATGTGCTGGCCTCTGTACAAATTCCGATATCCACCCGGGCGAAGCCGCGGTCAGAAGCTAGTAATTTATTATATTCTTTTTTATTAAACGTCAAATTGACTTAACCCATGTAAAACCAAAAGCAAAACTTAATATCGAACAGAGCTTCTAATTACCCTTTGTTTGTTCGTTAATACATATAATAAATCCTTTTTGTTTACTCTGGTTGCGGCTAGTATAATAATGCATTTCATTTTATTGTTAGTTATATAATAAATACCACAGAATAGATATTTCGGTGAAGAAGGCTAGCTCTCTACAATATTGGCGTATGCGACAGCGAGCTGACATGTTATGGCAAACATTTTTAAGTAATGTTTGGTTTTCGTGATGTTTATTACTTTGCATTTTTTTTTTGTATATTATGGCATCTCGCAGTTCAACCCAAGGAAGTTGTCTACTGCTTAACTGGGCTTGCTTGTGGATGTTTCAATAAACTTACAAACTAAGCGACTACACGTTTAGGACACCCCCTGTGGGGAACGGACCTCGGTGTAAGGCGCCGCTGCGGGATAACAGCAAGGAACAGGCTGGATTGGATACATTAATTTGCATACAATTAAATATTGTATAGAATCAAATTTTTCTAACTGCTGCAGCTGTGCTGCTGGGGAGGTTGCTGCGCCACTTCTTCTTGCCGACTAAAGTACTGGGAATTAGTGGAGAGCGGGCGTTTTCGGGGACTGTTTTATGTAATTTTGACGTTCAAAAAGTGCTGAGTGAGAGACTTAATATCCTTTGATTTTAAATGAGTAAAAACGCACGCAGTATATTGCGCGAGCGCCTGTTTTTGCACGTTGTATTGAACCAACCTTCTGTATATCTATGTCTATTTTGTGTATACGATGCCGTAAGCCATTCGACTTTAAACCTTTATTTGATTATTTTACTGCTCACTGAGGTTAGCATTAAAGTCTAGAATGTAATTATTATAAAACCTACCTAATTATTTTTTATGATTCTGTTTTGTGTTAAACAAATATGTTCAAATTGTAAAATGTTAATTTTATGTTGTTGTATGCAAATAGTAAGTGCACTCTAATGAGCTATTAAAACAAATACTTTGTATTTAGCTTTTAGACTATCAAAATTAACGCTAGAACATATTAAAACAGGTGGCGAGTCGAGTTTTTTTAATATAAATTGAGCTAGACCTAACATAAACACTCACACACTCATAATACTATGATATTATGGAATTGTAATGTAACATTGTTTTAAATAAAGATTCATTTAATATTTACAACTCCTTTAACAAATAAATATGTGGTTATATATAATAACCTAACCTAACTAAAATTATTAACTGAATAAACAACTGGCTGGCACCAAATTATGCACCCAGTAGACTGATAATCCCATAACTCTTTAAAAGAAACTCCAACATTAATAAAGCAATATCACCCCAGAAACTTTAATCTATCATAGAACACTCAGGTTACCCGCTACCCCGGATTATATAAAAATAATAATTTATTTTGCAATATATTAAAAAAAAATCCTGGTTCATTTATGCATTTTGACAGATAATTGTGTCAAATACATAGACAGACAAAGACGTCAAATACAAGACTCTTGTTTTCACGAAATGTTCAGTATTTAGTTAGTATTAGGTTGTTTGAGTAAACAGTATAATTATATTAAAACTAGCACTTTGCCCGCGGCTTCGCTCCCGTGGTATTTCCCGTGGGACCCGTTATTTTTCCCGGGATAAAAAGTAGCCTATGTTACTCCTAGAAAACTAAGCTTTCCAACGGTGAAAGAATTTTTAAAATCGGTCCAGTAGTTTTTGAGCCTATTCATTACAACCAAACAAACAAACAAACAAAGTTTTCCTCTTTATAATATTATTATATATTATACTAGCTTCTGCCCGCGACTTCGTACGCGGACCCTGTTGCTTATGCCAGCGACAACGGGGTCGCCATTTATGTTATTTTTTATCATTTTTCACATTTAAATCTTTTATCACACTGAGCTTTAGTTTTATATCATTCCAACAACCACCAAAACATACAGTCCATTTGTCATCGTTTTCATTTTGGTAACCGCATTATTATATTCCCCACTTGTCTCTAGAGACCTAGAAGTCAATGCGTAGATTCGGTTGGAATTCAAGCACAATTCTCTATCCGTGAACGTCTGCGACTCGCGAGACAATACATGACGTTCACGATCAGCGGTCAGTCGCACATCACGTGCCCCACTTGTCTCCAGACACCTAGAAGTCGATGCGTAGATACGCTTGGAACTCAAGCGTAATTCTCTTTCCGTGAACGTCTCTGACTCGCGAGACAATTCATGACGTTCACGATCAGTCAGTCGCGAATCATATTCTTCACTGGTCTCTTGAGACCTAATGAATACGCTAAGAACGCAGGCGTGCTTCGCGACCCGAAGAGGTTTCCACGGAGCGAGTTGCATCCTAATGTTCTCAAACAGCATCAAGTCTCTCCTGACGCTCTTTGGTAATTCTTGGGATCTTATGATCCTCAATCTTTTAGCTCTTTTGGAACATTGAGAAAGATTTGACCTCTTTTTAGGCATGGTCATAGTTTTATTGTGAAGATACCTGATCAATAAAAATCTAATTTAAAATGACTGCTCCCCTGTGTTACCGGGTCTTCGTGACACGGTGGCTACCGTGTCACGAAGACCCGGTAGAAGATAAATGGAAAAGGAAATTAAACACTCAAACAACAAAAGCCCGAAGGCATATTCATACGATAAAATAAAAAAATAAATGGGACTTTTGGCCAGTAGAGTAAAATTTTCAATGATATACCATCGTCATCGAAAATCGGTCCTAAACTGTTACCGCCTTCACCGCGTGCAGGTACTCCCAGTTTATGTTATTTTTTAATTACACAGTAAAATTAGTGATAGCTTTGATTTCCACAACAGGTGTTCCAGATCTTTGATTTTTATAAGTCAAAAGGAAATGCCCATCAGACCGAACAACTTTTGGTAAGACGTCATTCCTATATGTGTTATGGTGTAGCTAGGCTCTTGGAGTTCCACAACAGGTGTTCCAGATCTTCAATTTTTATACGTCAAAAGAGAGTGCTCATCAGGCTAAACAACTTTCGCTAAGACGTCACTCCTATATGTGTTATGGTGTAGCTAGGCTCTTGGAGTTCCACAACAGGTGTTCCAGATTTTCGATTTTTATAAGTCAACAGGAAATGCCCATCAGACCGAGCAACTTTTGCTAAGACGTCATTCCTATATGTGTTATGGTGTAGCTAGGCTCTTGGAGTTCCACAACAGTTGTTCCAGATCTTCGATTTTTATAAGTCAACAGGTAATGCCCATCAGACCGAACAACTTTTGCAAAGACGTCATTCCTATATGTGTTATGGTGTAGCTAGGCTCTTGGAGTTCCACAACAGGTGTTCCAGATCTTCGATTTTTATAAGTCAACAGGAAATACCCATCAGACCGCACAACTTTTGCTAAGACGTCATTCCTATATGTGTTATGGTGTAGCTAGGCACTTGGAGTTCCACAACAGGTGTTCCAGATCTTCGATTATTATAAGTCAACAGGAAATGCCCATCAGACCGAACAACTTTTGCAAAGACGTCATTCCTATATGTTTATGGTGTAGCTAGGCTCTTGGAGTTCCACAACAGGTGTTCCAGATCTTCGATTTTTATAAGTCAACAGGAAATGCCCATCAGACCGAACAACTTTTGCAAAGACGTCATTCCTATATGTTATAGTGTAGCCGGGCTCTTGGAGTTCCACAGCAGGTGTTCCAGATCTTCAAATTTATTCTCTCAGCAAAAAATGCTCATCACTTGGAACAATTTTTGCTATGGTATCATTTTTGTATCTCTTATAGTTTAGCTGCTCTGTTGCGGTTCTGCATCAGGTGTTCAAGTATCCAAGATAAATTATAGCCTATATGTTGCCCAGACTTAATACCTATACAACAAAAAAAAAATCATTCCAATCCGTCCAGTAGTTCCGAAGATTAGCGTGTACAAACAAACAGACAAACAGACAAACAGATAAACAGACAAACAGACAAACAGACAAACAGACATACAGACAAACAGACAAATTTTTTTTTTTGGATTCGTGCTCTATTGCTGTTTCTAAACCCCCCTCAATTATTATTTTTTTAATAAATTCAATGTACAGACACAGTTTTTTTACTGTTTTATTATATGTATAGATTATATTATAGTATAGATTAGTTCATAATCATAATTCATCATTTAAGTGCCACGTTGCCATAAATACAGAGACTGACAAAGGCATCAAACATAAATACCAGCAGTGATAGCCTAGTGGTGTGACCGTCGGATTGCCAAGTCTTAGGTCTCGAGTTCGAACCCAAAACACGCACCTCTGATTTTACAGATTCATGTGCGTGTTGTATAATTATCACTTTTACATCTATATATCACTATCACAAAAATCGGTGAAGGATAACATCGTGAGGAAACCAGCATGTCTGAGAGATATTTCTCATCAGCATACGAAGCTAAGTTGGGCAGCGTAAAAACTCCACCAGGTTACACACAGACCACCAGGGACACCAGGTTAGTCACTAACCACACGAAAAGAAGAAGAATATAAATACCTCTATTTTTCCGAATATTTAAAAAAGATAGTTCCCATTAACAATTCCAAAAGTCAAAGTTCACCATAACCCTTTAAAAGAAACAAAACTAACACGAATAAAGCAATTTCACCCCCAATTCCAATTCACCATCGAACAGGTTAGACTTGTGTAAAATTTTGCAATATTATGAGTATCAATGTTTAACGGCAGTAGGTCACGACACGTCGGTGTACCAGATGTTACAACCGCAGTGATATCATGATTGTATACACACTGTTTACTAGGATGTGCCACGGATTTGTGCGGAGCAGTTGGACGGATGCCAAACGTGATGTTAGGCGATGTTGTTGCTAGTTTTAAACGTGTTACAGTGTTATGAATTAGGGTTACATCTGCTTTGGTCTCTTTTAATAAAAACTAGCTTTTGCCAGCGAATTCGCCTGCGTGTATGTAGGAAATTATCCTACGGAAACCGTACATTTTTCCGGGATAAAAAATAGCTTATATGCTATTCCAGACTATAATCTATATTTGTGCCAAGTTTCATCTAGATCCGTTAAGTCGGTTTTGAGTTTTCGTTACAAACATACTTTTCCTCTTTATAATATTAGTATAGAAAAACAAGAACCGACTTCCAAAAACACACTACAAAGTGAAAAATGACTTTAATTTGTGAAGTCGATGTCTTTGGTTCAGCTTCTTACAACGCCTATAACACGCAAGCCGTTTTAATAATTTGTTGTGTATTGGAACAAATCATTTATAGTCAAGACAAAAATAGTCAGTACAGAAACCAACGCTGCTTTTCTGTAAAAAACTCACCAAAAAAGTTAGGTGAAGTGAACTTGAAGTGACCTGTCATTCCACCTGATAAGATTTTGCCTAAGTTTTCACAGGGCTTGAAAATAAACACAAAAAGCTAAAGCCATTACTGCCTATGTTTACTGGGGCCTAGACAAAAGTTAATCGCTCCGTGTCGATACGATCTCAGCGATTCGGATTATCAAGAACGCCACTTGTCAACGCATTTGTATGGGAATATTTATCGAGTTTCGTTACACAATTTGACATTGTCTAGCACTTAGTGATCGAAAACGATTGATCACGTGACATTTCGAAAGCTTATGCCAATTCCATACATTTCGGATTTATCTCATTTCGCTATCGTTACTGAAAGTGTGACTTTGTCTAGGCTCCCTGGTTTCAGTTCGATAGCAAATCTATCCACAGCTACCGTCAAATCACTCGTACTCAAAAAGCCACGAATTCAATCACTTTTATCGGATCACTCAACATTACGTCCTGTTTTCCATTACCCATGTCAGTGTGTCAGTCTGCAACAAAATTCCGTTCAGGCATAGCATGCTTGTAATTTCAGTCCAAATGTTGCTATTTTGATGTTTTGCGATGAGAATAATTTCGTGCTGAAAACACGTAGGTTATATTGAAGCGTATTTCAGCGTGAGAGCGAAGTTTTAAGTGAACGGTTTGCGAGACAAAATACGGGGTCCAATTAAATTAGCTAATATTGACGCTGACAGGACTTGAACGAGGTTTAGATGTGCTGGTCGCGTTCAGTTTCTTTGGTGAAATTGACACTTTTTTTTTTTGAGTGTTGGAAGTCATCATCCTCCAGTGTCAGACTCTGACTGACTAAAACCCATCCATGTTCCTTCCTTAGCGCTTTATGTTCCGGGATAGCGGTAACCCTTTCAGATAATTCCGCTTACCCCCTGACGGGCCCCTTCTTTAAGCTGACATCTCTTTGAAGCGCGCGTGGAACACGTACGCGCCGTCCAGCACGGGCCTGGTCCTGATCGGATGGTGAGCTACCCATTAGTCACCATCCGCAGGCCCGCACCACTAATATTAACACTGACAGGCCTTGAAAGTGGTTTAGGTGTGCTGATCGCATTCAGTTTCTTTGGTAAGATTGACACTTAAAGTACGAGTACTATTCATAGTGCTAACTACTACAAACAAAAACATGTCATAGCGTACGTCTGCCTGTCCACTGGAGCAGAGGAGCGTGGAGAGGAGCGGAGCTGTGTCGTTTTTTATTAATAATATGGCCTTCCCTGGCCTTCCCGTCCACAGAAATTGTCTCGTTTACCTTAACGTTCCAATTTTCTTCCTAAAATAGTTAGCTTAAAACCTAGTGCAGTAATTAGAGCATAATAGCGTTACATGTCGCTCGAACTCACACATGTAAACATTTAACCGAACAGAATCGGCGAACGTTCACATTGGCCCCATTATGCATTCGCGTTCCTCTCAAATGCACCTCAGCGAACATAATTTAGACTTTATCTCTTCAACATAAGGTGGTATTTGAATGATTTGGTTGATAGATGTAAGGTTGTAAATCGAAACTGAACCCAAGTCTGCCAAATTGTTTCTTGAATGTCTTAATGGCGGGGATTCTACGTCAGCCAAATGAAGTGGAAGATTTTACATCTTCGAATCGAATGGAATACGGAATGAGGGGTTTTATTGTGAAGAAAAAACGGGACGTGTGTTGTTATCCGGAAGATTTGTGGGGGTTTGTCTTTGTCTCTGTTTGGGGAAAAGTTTTTTTTTTTGTTTTTATTTGCCCCCAAACACTTACACGTGCAACCTGCATGTGTAAGTGTTTGGGGGAAGAGTTGTGTGGGATGTGTGGCTGGATGGAAAGTGGAGCGTGTTCATCTTTCAGGTTTCTACCTCTTTTAATGTAACTTTTTATACTACTGTTTTGGTATTGTTTCACGGCCGTAAAACTAACTACTTCGTAACCGGCGCGATCAATAGTTTAAAAAAAACGTTATATGCCACTTTACCGATATGGTTTTGGCATTAAGTCCGCCTTTGTATGGTATTTTTTTTTACTTGTGCAAAAAGCCTATACCTAACTCTTCTTCTCCTTCATGTCGCTGGTACGATTTTATTTCAGATCTCCCTGTTTGCAAACCGTAGCAGGATACTATTTCAGATCTCCCTGTTTGCAAACCGGAGCAGGATACTATTTCAGATCTCCCTGTTTGCAGACCGGAGCAGGATACTATTTCAGATCTCCCTGTTTGCAAACCGGAGCAGGATACAATTTTCCCTGCTGCTTACTATCTTCTACCAAATCAGCATCTTCCTGCAAGGTGTAACCTTTCGAGGTCCACTTGGAAGTGCCTGAACTATCTCCGGATACAAGTGGAAAGAAGATGTACGAATTAGGTCAAATAACTCTTGTAATTTGAGCTTGTCGGTTCAAAAGCAAGTTACCCCTCTGTACCTATGAATTAAAGATATACATAGTACCACTATTAATATGACCTAACGTTATAACATATTCAATGAATTAAACTGTATGTTTGTATGGCGTTTATGAATATAAAGCATGGGTGGCATGGTATCTTTACACTATATACCGTTACGGATGGTGCCTTATGATTATTTTAGCTGTGAATTGAATACTCTGTAACAGCTCACTTTGGTATGGTAAGGTCCAAGGTTCAAATCAAAATCAAAAGTCATTTATTTAAGCTAAGCTGAATATCAACTCTATTGGAACCTTTTTTTTTAAGGCTTTTTTTTTTTTAAGGCTGGGAAATCATCCAATCACTGCTCCCGCTCTGGGTGGAGCGGAAGGGAGTGTCAGACTCTTACTGACTAAAACCCATCCATGTTCCTTCCTTAGCCCTTTATGTTCCGGGGTAGCGGTAACCCTTTCGGAAAATCTTCCTGTTAAGCAAGCTGTAATTTCTGGAAGTCTGACATTTAGTCTATTTTTTTTTTTTTAAGGCTGGGATATCAAAATCCAATGACTTTTCCCGCTCTGGGTGGAGTGGAAGGGAGTGTTAGACTCTTACTGACTAAAACCCATGCATGCTGCTTCCATAGCCCTTTATGTTCCGGGGTAGCGGTAACCCTTTCGGACAATCCCACTTACCCGGCAGGCTTGGCCCTAAGGGGCCCCCTTCATATGCTGACATCTCAACATATACGCGCCCGTTCGGCACGGGCGGTGAGTTACCCATTACTCACCGTCCGCAGGCCCGCGCCTACGCTGGCCGGGAGTCGTCACGTGGCTCCCGACGCCCGGGACGTCTCCCACGGCGGCTGGGACGGGAGGACCTTTCTCTCTCCCATCCCGCCACCTCCGTCGCGAGCATGACTGTTTCGCAGAAGGAGGTGACTGCCTCCCACTCCCAACTCTTTTTGAACCTTGAGATTACATTAGACAGTCCATCAAAATGCCTGCCCGTGAAGGGCACTTCAAGAATCATTGGGCTATTCAAGACCCAAAAAAAAAGCAATAAAAAATAGGACGACGAGGTGTCCTATTTTTTTTATAATCACCGTATCCGTCATCCAACGGGGCCGACTCTCTCATCACATATGAAATCGTTTGTTTTTCTCGTAACATTTCTTATGCCATTAACTTACTGGCTGATATGAGCATATTTTCGCTCATATCACCAGGCTCTACTGAAACATTACCTCAGTTTTGATTTTTAAAAAAGGAAAGCAATAGCTAGCCTTTTTAAGAACTTACAAAACTAGACATAATAAGTAAGTTAACCTTTTTCTTTAAAACCTACTGGCCGAAAATACTTGAAGCCCCAACTAGGTTAGTTAAGAATCGGCTTTGAAGGGGCTTAAATTTTAGTGGTAAGAATCAGGTCAGGTTTAAAAATTGAATGAGTGTATGTAGTCTTATCCCATTTCGGCGGCTCGTTCAAAGTATCGTATCAAAATGATAGCTTTATACTTTTTTACTGACGTGGCTTTGCTTGTGAGAAAATGTTATATTTAAGGCAAAAAAAAATAAAAATACCAACAGTTAAATATTTTTTATCTGTGGAAAAAAAGGGACGTCTGACGACTCTTTCTGGATAAATTGTTAAAAATGCAGAACTTATTTATTTATTATGTTTTAACTAAATTACAAATTCAATTAATCTCGTAGCCAGAGGCGTCGAGATTATTATGAAAATACTAATTTCTAATTTTTAATTCGGTTTGATGGCGATTATTTTAAGTGTCTGTTCTTATTCGGGTATTTTTTTGAAATCCGTAGGTTTGTCCACACACGCATCACTCACAGCGGGCTCATACTAGCGCTGCGGTATTTATTTATTTTTTAAATATCGCAGCATAGCGCCCCGCCCACGTCTGATATTTTTTTGTCATATTTTTTTTTCTTTTATTAGTCTGTTTTGTTTTTGAATTATTATATTTTCTGTGCGGGTCCAGAATAAAATATTTTTCTTTCTATCTTTCTTCTCTTATATACAATTAAAAACGCAATATATAATTATTTCAACGTTTGGACAAGCTTCGCTATTGGGCCGAACCCACAAATCACCTGCGATTCTTAAGAAAAACACCAAAAAACTACACAAATTACCTCTCATCAGCCAAACAAACGGACAAACAAATATAAATAACGCTTCCTAGACAGGCTGCGTTTAAAGTTTCGCTCACCAGCCTTTATCGGAGGCAGGCACGTACTGCTACGTGGACTGAAATCACAACGCAATAAACTAATATTGCTAGCGAATGGTTCTTCTTCAATTTTAATGGAGTTTTCAATTCCAATGGTGTTTCACTTTGAACTTTGAGGAGAGTTGTTTGTTTCATGTGTCGTCATTCAGTGTGTAAATAAATTCCTTCTAAATGATTACGCAAAATGTTAAGAGTGCCACTTTACGAAGATTTTGCTTCGGCCCAGCGTAATTCTCACCACAATTTAGTTTATTTACCTACACTCGGGCATGAAGGGGAAGATCGCCTCTTTTATGTGAACTTTTTCTGAAAAATGAGACCACTGGTTCTAGAAGCATGAAATTCTATTGAGAACGAAGGTGAGGTTTTTGAACCAAATCGTCATCCAATACGGTTAGATAGGGGATGAAAGTATGTCATTATTTATCATATTTTACACGTAGCTTTTATAAATAAAGGAATGGACAGAAGTGTACTTCAAAGCTCACAGAAGGGGAGAGCTCGTTTAATGTTCTGTGTACGTATTTGTCGGAAAGGTGAGTAGGGGCTCGTTGTCTCTGGGGTCTTCCATATTCACAAAACTCGATAAAAATGACTATCTCGTTCAAGGGATGTTTATTGGTGTTGTCCAAACAAAGATCCGAAAATAATGTGAGATGACCGTGATGCACGTAGATTACTTTCAGTTACGAAGCGAGATCGTTACGGGGCTGGCTAGCCAAGTTAGCTGACTCGCTGCTGCTTCAAAACTGAGGTCCTTCCTCCAGGAAACCCAAAACAGACTTTAGTTTTGTTATGTTTGCTAACCTGATATAAACAATGCTACCGACCTAAGTAACGCCAAACCCAGTGTTGGCAGCCCAGAAACGAACTCCCGTTATTGTGTTCTGATAGCTCGAAACGTCAAAACAAACGGTATCAACCGCCTCACGCGTCGACATATTTGTGTAAGTTTTCCAAAAAACTACAATGGAACACACGTGGTGCAGCAGCTTTTGAATTTATTGCTTTCCGAATAAATCTATTTAATAGCACGCTTACTGACAGAGTCCACCATTCGAATCTTTTTTAAAAACTATATAAATTAATCTATCATTTCGAAAGGTGCCAAATTTTCTGCCAGTTATTTTCTATCGAACCAACCAGCTAGGTTCCATAAAAGGTTTCACTTAGGCTCTACAATACCTATAGTCCACCCACTTTCTACCTAGTTATGTATAAATCCAATGTATAAGGAGCGATCCTAGGGCCATCAATCGGGCACAAATTCAGGTTTCGGGATGCTACTGAAAATTTGAGATAGATAATCTCACTAAAATTTTTCCCGGAATTAAACGCAGGACCTCATGCTCAGCAGTAGCGCATGCAACCACCAGACCATCTAATTAATTGCTCTTTAATTATTTTGCAGGTATTTATTTTTTAAGTGTTGTGTTTTTCATTATCAATTGACTCCTCTCGCTCTGGAGGGAATGGAACGGTGTGTTAGACTCTTACTGACTAAAACCCATCCATGTTCCTTCCTTAGCCCTTAATGTTCCAGGGTAGCGGTAACTCTTTCGGAAAATCCCGCTGTTTTATGTGTTCCTTGTTTTATTATCATAAACAGCTGATTGGCTTTGTATATTTTTTTTAAATAAACCTGCTCCTGATAGATAAGACCACATAAAAATAGGTCCGAGACATCCATCAAAAACTCATAAAACCCAATACATCGGCAATACCCAACGGGCTTTACAAATCGACCACCAAAATCTACGTTTTATGACGATATAAAAACCAAAAATGGTTACACAAAGTTCATACGCGTATTTGATACGTAAATGGAACATGAAATAAATAAGAGTCAGAGCCTAATACCCTAAAGTTATCCCTGGATTGATGGGCAGGGTAGTATCGTTCGTTTTTTGTTTCTCCGGGCGTGAGGTCGACCGTTCCATTTCGTTCCCTGGACTGCTGTAAGCATAAAGTATGGTCAAGTTCTAATATTTATTTTAACTCATCTGCCTAGCCTTTTCCCAACTATGTTGGGGTCGGCTTCCAGTCTAACCGGATGCATCTGAATACCATTATTTTACATGGAGCGAGTGCCTATCTGACCTCCACAACCCAGTAACTGGGCAATACGATACACCTTGGTAAGACTGGCTTTCAGATTTTTGGGCTTCTGACTACCCGTAACGACTGTCAAAGATGCACAAATGACAGCCGGAACCAACGGCGTAACGTGCTTTCCGAAACACGGTGGAGTCTAGGTATGTAAAGATGGTCACCCATCCACGGCCTACACAGGCAAGCGTGGCTTAACCTGATGGATCGACCTGTGCGGCTGTTAGTGGTTATCCTAAGTTATAGTAATAAACACTAAACCGATCTTGCTGAAATTTTGCATATAATTATGTTGTCAGGTGTACAGAAACGGACATCCCGAAAAAAAAATGTTCCTGAGGAAAACAATAACGTTCTTAATAGATGACGCCACGTGGACGTTCCGTTCTGAGCCCATGATTACAACGGCCAAACAATAGGCAGAGGACAGCCCGAATTAATTGTCGAAATGCGTTGTCTTAATATCCACAATATCCATGGACATTTCACACAACGCCATATAGTCCCAAGCTAAGCAACTTAATGCCTGTGTTATGGTAACTAGATGGCTGATAAACTACTAATATACATTTTTTTTTTGTAAATACATACATATTATAGATAGAAAAACACCCAGACCCGTAACAAATACTTTTTTTTTTTTTTTTTTTTTTTTTTTTTTTTTTTTTTTTTTTTTTTTAAGGCTGGGAAATCATCCAATTACTGCTCCCGCTCTGGGTGGAGCGGAAGGGAGTGTCAGACTCTTACTGACTAAAACCCATCCATGTTCCTTCCGTAGCCCTATATGTTCCGGGGTAGCGGTAACCCTTTCGGACAATCCCGCTTACCCGGCAGGCTTGGCCCTGAGGGGCCCCTTCATATGCTGACATCTCTTTGAGGCGCGCGTGGAACATATACGCGCCGTACGGCACGGGTCTGTTGCTGATCGGACGGTGAGTCACCCATTACTCACCGTCCGCAGGCCCGCGCCTACGGTGGCCGGGAGTCGTCACGTGGCTCCCGACGCCCGGGGCGTCTCCTGCGGCGGCTGGGACGGGAGGACCTTTCTCTCTCCCATCCCGCCACCTCCTTCGCGAGCATAACTTTTTCGCAGAAGGAGGTGACTGCCTCCCACTCCCTCTCACCCCGGACCATGGCTTGCACCAGAGCCGGGCGCGAGAGGTCGCCGCCGCCGATCGCCTCTACGAGGACACGGCGGTGCTCTGCCCATGCGGGGCAGGTTTGCACCGTGTGCTCTACCGTGTCCTCTGGGCGATCCTCGCAGTGGTGACACCCGGGCCGTAACAAATACTTGTAGGTCGTACAAATATTTGTTCCGTGCGGGAATCGAACCCGCGACATGTTGCGCAGCAGTCAATCGCTCAACCACTGCGCCAACCGTGTCGTCAACAGTCTTGTCTTGATACAGTACTTCTTGAAAACAAGTAATTAAAGGCAGGATTACAATAATTTTAGTTCAGGATAGGGTCATTGTTCTAATAATGGCCTAGCCAAGTGTCAATCGCTACGTGTTACTCGAACAATTTGCTATCACAGCGATCCGGATTGTCAAGAACATGTCAACTCATTTGTATGGGAATATTGATCGAGTATCGTTACACAATTTGACATTAGACTTAGCGATCGAAAACGATTGATCACGTGACATTTCGAAAGTCAATTACATACATTTACGCGCGGCTTTTTCTAATTACGTTATCGGCCTATCTTCTTCTTCGTGTGGTTAGTGACTAACCTGATGTTAGAGTTTTTATGCTGCCCATGGGCCTCTGGCTTAGCTTTGACATGCTGCTGAGAAATATGTGTCAGACACGATGGTTTCCTCAAGATGTTTTCCTTCACCGATTTTTTAAGCGAGTGATAATTATACAAATCTGAGGGCTTTGGGTTCGAACTCGAAACCTATCACTTGGCAGTCCGAAGTTCACACTACCAGGCTATTACTGCTATATTATGTATGCTAAAAACAGAATATTGTCAAGCCTGAGTGTAATGTAGTATCGACACGACATTGTGACGGTTTTGAAATCGTGTGGTAAATTACCAACTAGGTACCTAATTTTAACCTATAAAATGTGTAGGTTGAAATTTACCGCCAACACATCCAGCTATCCCAAAGTGTCAAATACTTCCAATGGAACATGAACCTTATCGTTTTGTGTTCAAGTTGAAAATCTATCAAAGAAATTTGACAGATGGGGTAGCTTGTCGTGCTGGCCTCTGTTCCTACACCTTTCCAACTGGATCACAGCAACGCTGCTTTACGATAGAAATAGCATTGGTGGTAGTGATTCCCGGACGAGCTCCTTCACACAGAGTTCTACTCATCACCCGCCGAATAAGCGGAATTAATGGGTAAGTAAGAGAGTTCAGTAAGTTAGAGTCTGACACTCCCTTCCGCTCCACACAGACTAGGAATAGTATGTGGCAAGCGAATTTTGCAAATCTTTGAATGCAGTTTTCTTTCTATTATAATATGAATAAAACTAATGCAAGGTCTCAGCTGGGCCTGTCAGCTTGCAGCGATGATGTCACCATCTGTTTTGTTTTATTTGTAAGTGTATTACTAATATAGTTTGTAATTATTTTGTTACTGACACTATGAGTCTTGTTGTTTGAATAAAATGATTGGATGATTTCCCACACTCAAAAAAAAAAACACCTGCCGAACCTTTTCCCTACTATGTTAGGTTCAGCTTTCAGTTTAACCGGACGCAGATGAATACCGACTGCCTATCTGACCACCACGACCCGCATACACGATACTCCTTGGTGGGACTGAATTGACAGACTTTAAGCCTTCTGACTACCCGTACCATGTCAAAGATTTACGAATGACAGCCGGGAACAACTGCTTAACGTGCTTACCGAGACTCGAGGTCTCAATATGTAAGAGGCCAGCACAGCAAGCTACCCAATCCGTCAAATTTCATTGATAGATTTTCAACTTTATTACAAAAGTATAAGGTTCATGTTCAATTGGGAATATTTGACAGTTCGGGACAGTTTGATGCGCTGCCGACCGTACTATGACTGAAAGTTGGTAGCAATCAAAACTAATACTATAATGCCCCAAACCCGAACTAATAAATATTGATATACGCAGGTGATATTTTCAAGAATATTAAACTCAGTGGAAAGTTATTCGTGTAATACATAACAGAGCGGGACCTTATACAGAATCATTAAAATAAATGTCGCATACTAAGTGACCTGGCCCTTGTCAAAGAAAATTAAACCTTATGTCGTATGAAATAACAGGTTTTTCGATCACGTGTTTTATCAAATTAGATTTTTTTCCACCGTGTTTAATAAAAAAGCCGGTCTAATCTCCAATATCCGCTCTGAAAGAAGAATTATCATATAAATAGCTTATTAGTTTTGACCCTGTCACTTCTTAGGAGTTTCTACCTGAAGTACTCGATATTAGAAATAAATAAGTATGTGTACACTTTTGCCCTTTACTAAGCGAATTAATCCATTGCTTCTTTACTTAGCACTTAAACAAAAGTGAGTCTAATAAATGCCGCAATGCATATCAGGCATCCACGACAGTACTATCTAGGTTTTGTTGTGTTTGTATTTCATTTCGCCCTCGTAAAAAATCTTCTTAATGATTGAATTTAGATGTCTTGTTTCACGTAACAGATGAATAATTATTCATGCCTGTTCTGCCGATCTGCTCTGTTAAAATGTCACAGTGAAAACTTACGTGTCGTATGTCTTTGAGGTAAGCTTTTATTAATCCCAATCTCTGGCATCAGGTGAAATGACAACTCACTTCATCTTAGCTTTTACAGAATAACAGGCTGCTGTATTGCCTTACGAAGTAAATATTTTGATTGATTACAGAAAATAATAATATTTAAACATGTTTAGGTAATAATAATCAAAAAAACATCATTAAAAGCGCTAAAAGTTTTTAGAGGTAAATTTAGATATCAGTGCATCATTATCTACCTCAGTTCAACCTGCCATAAATAAAGTTATTGTGGTTGAGAATGGCACCGCGTTTCGGTTTAAGTGACACCGCCCACCTGATTTCCAAATTAATGTGTAGAAACCCACAGGAATAGCCACATCCTATACATCATGTATCAGACACGTTTGATAAATAAAGGGTGCAGTGCAGACTATTCAACCAAACAATTTTCTCTATAGAACCAAAATCGTAATGGCGAATAAAAAAATATTAAGGATCCCAAATAATAGCTCACTGTCAGAATCAGGACCAAGCCCGTGCTGGACGGCGCGTACGTGTTCCGCGCGCGCTTCAAATAGATTTCAGCATGAAGGAAGGGGTCCGCCAGGGACAAAGCCTGCCGGGGCAGCGGGATTTTCCTAAAGTGTTACCGCTACCCCGGAACATAAAGGGCTAAGGAAGGAACTGGGATGGGTTTTAGTCAGTAAGAGTCTGACACTCTCTTCCGCTCCACCTTAGCGGGAGAGGTCCATTGATGAATTCAAGTAGGTATCCCAAACAAAACTTCAACCATACTGAAATGTATGGGGTGGCTGATTTATTTTTGATACCCTTAAATTTGACCACACCATTCTAATACACGCTGTATACACCAAGCCATAGACCTCTAGCCCAATTAATTTTGATTACATTTCCCGCTCACGACTCTACGCACTTTTAACGACACGGAGAAAACCATCGATGTTTATCTTTATTACGTAAATTACACACAACCCTAATCGTTGATATTACGTAGTTATTAGCGAGAAAGCACTTAATAACTTAGGTGACATTATCAACGTTAGATCGGTGGCTCGGGCGATGTAATAAATAACTGAAATTACACCCGTCTTTGATAAGGAAACCTTTACTAATGAAAGGGAGTGTCGGGAAAAAATGTTCCGGTGAGGTATGAATTTAGTAAATTTTACCTAAAATATAGATCGAAAATTATCTTCAGATAGTTTTTTTATGAGATTGTGTATAGTGTCGGGTCGACAGAAGTCCGAAAGTCTTGACAGCCAGTGTTTCCAAGGAGTATCGTAATACCCAGTTACTGACTGAGTTGTGGAGGTAAGATAAGCAGTCGCTCCATGTAAAATACTGGTATTCAGCTGCATACGGTTAGACTGGAAGCCGACCCTAACATAGTTGGGAAAAGGCTAGGCAGATTTTTTTTCTAAAAAAGCTGGTCTGTAATTGCAACGAAGAGGATCTAAAAAACTAAATTATTGTGATCATACAAAAACACCTTCTTCTTTTAGCAGATCCATAGAGCAGACGTATAACATATTATGAGAGCCTATAAAGTTCCAACTGCTGGGACACTGGCCTCTCTCTGTTAGAGGGAGTCAATCTCTGTGAGGGGGGACAATCCACCACGCGGGTCTAGTGCGGGTTGGTGGATGCCATATGTCTTCGATTTTTTGGTTCTAGGACATCATCATGCCGGTTTCCTCACGATGTTTTCCTTCACCGTCTTGGGAGCAGTGGTGATGAAATTAAATACACAAAGCAAAGTGCCTACGTGGGTTTGAACTCGACCACTCGTAAGTCTGGGCCGATACCACAGTGCCAGTACTGCTCACTGAGAATCGATAGCAAAGGAAAAAATATTGTAGTAATCACTAGATGATTAATTAGATAAGTGGTGCCCAAAAGGTCAACAGCCAAAAACGCCTTAAAGCTCAGGGAATCCCGCGCGTGATGCACGACGATATTCGCTTGCACCGATTGTATTAATACTTGTAAGGAGAAACTGTCGCTAATAGTTGCTGGAACTTTAATAACACGTGACGTTAATCGATGCTCATAGTCCCGTTCCACATGGGATTTGCCTCAGTTTGAACTGGTCATTATGAAGAAAAGCCATATAATATGTAGGTAGTAAGGACAGCTCCCCGTATTGTTTGTGTTTGTAGCCTACCTAACTGTTTAAACTGGTATTCACGTTTGCAGACTTTCGACTGTCACTGATGACTGTCAGGGATGTTTATTTTTAGCGGTATTGTCCGAGAGGGTTTCCGTTACTCCGTAATATAAAGGGCTAAAGAAGGAACACGGATAGGTTTTAGTCAGTATGAGTGACACTCTCTTCCACTCCACCCAGAGCGGGTGGAGTAATTTGCTGATTTACCAAGCTCAAAAAAAGGGATGTTCATATGCCAACTGAAACTGACCACGAGCTTTCCTACTCCTGAAATATTTTCAACCTGGTTCCTTAAGAATTATTTCTAGCATTATAACTAAATAGCCAGTATGTACATCAGTACCAATTCATACCCGGTAGCCCAGCTTTCTATTAGTGGATCAACACCGCGTGTGGCGGTACATACTCAAAAACCTATAAATCATCCAATCCAGAACCCAAAAAACAAACGCCTAGTGGGCAAACGTTTATCTCTCACAAACACACTCACAAATCACCAGACCACTATTCTAGGTCCAGATTTATTATCCGAAACTGTTTCGGAAACGCAGTTCTAAATGTGACGTCAAGTCTGTATATCAACGAGCTATTTGTAGCCCAGAATATATCGGATAGCGTCCACACTATCCATCATTTTCGTCACAAAATTGGTGCATGGTCGCAACAGGTGTTGGACAAAACATTGGTAAGGGTGCCGTTGTACTGGAAGCTAGTATTTTATTTAAAAGTATAACATATCTATTAAATAGTTTGCCGGCAGACATGAGGAGTGAAATCAATAAAAAAACTTGAAAGGTGTCAAGGGACACCCGGATGGAACGAAGTTCCTTTCGATTAATTAGTGAAGGAATTGTAATTAAACTAAAGTGTCGTTACAACGTTTGGTCTTAATTTCCGTCTAGCCCCCTTTCGCAACGTGCAAACTTCGTTCCAAAAATGGATTTAAAATTAAATTAAAGACTTTGCCCATGGGGCCAATTAAAAAATTTGATAAAAAAATATCAGCTGTTCCACACATTTTGAGGAATTATGCGAACATAAATGTACTGAACAGCAGATTTTTTCATATTCAAAGTTGTTCATTTTCATGAGTATAGTTCTCTCTGAAAGTATGTCCCTCGTTTAACCTAGCACACTGTATAAGAATTACAATGAGCATACCTAACAACCTTGTCATTCTTTAATGACACAAGTACTTGTCACAAAGTCCAAAAGCGGTCAACATAGATGGTGATTCTAAATAAAGTGATAATGAAACGTCTTTGTATTTATAATGCTTCAAGCATCTAAAGGTCTTAGAATCACACTAACATTATAAAGGCGAAAGTTTGTGAGTGAGTGTGTGTGTGTTTGTACAGAGGCCAGCACATCAAGTTACCACAATCTGTCAAATTTCTTTGATAGTATTTCAACTTTATTGCAAAAACATAAGGTTCATTTTTAATTGATAAAATTTGACAGCTAGGGATAGCTTGATGTTCTGGCATCTGTACGTTTGTCTCTCCTTCACGCTCAAAAAGCTGAACGGATCTAGATGAAACTTGGCACAGGGATAGTTTATGACCTGGATTAAGACATAGGATACTTTTATGATGATCCTGGTTGTACGTTCCCTTGGGATAATTTCTGACTTCTACGCGGGCGAAGTCGCTAGTGATTATATGTATAAAGCAATTACAAACTCTCAGCAATTACAAAGTCTACTTATAATATATGAAAACATTGTTATTGTTATTTTAATGTACAGTTTGCAAGACAAGTCCGTGCTCCAAGCGCGATCAATCTTAACTATTACTACAATTAAGGAGAAACTATTTGCGGCATTTCGTGCGATAAGACTCTGAAAGCTGTTCTGTATTTAATTGTCATTTTACTCCCTTACATCTATTTTAAGCACACACTATACGAAGAAGATTACGTTCTGTTCAACAATACAATGCAATTAAGGCTTCAAATCAAACATACTGAACTGAAATTGCTTAAGATTTTGAAGCTTAGAATTTGAATGTCAAATTGTAAAGACAGCATTTAAGGCCCTGATAGTACTCACACGATACAAAATCATATTTTTTGTATTATTTTGTCATCATTTTTCTACGCTCATCCCATTTTTTTGAGTCGGTGCAACATGTCTTCTATAGTTCTCTATTAGTCTTCACCCTTTCGGTAGTTACATCCCCTTTTATTTATAAACGCTACTTTTAAGCGGCGTCAAAATCGTATGGTTAATCAATCGCTAATCATTATTTAGCTTTAAACAATGTCTATGTTTATAGGCATCCACATTCATACTCCAAACTTTCTCGACGACATTTTTCTCATTCCTCCGCATACCATGACAGCCGTTCTAACACACACACAAACAGACACAACTTTTCGGTCACTGGTGTTACTTTCAGACTTCCCATACTATTTTCTTATTCTATCCATTCGCGTAACACTATACATCCCTCTTAGCATTCTCAACTCAGCCGCATGCCTTTCATTCATATCTGTCTAGCTTTACCCAAATATGTTTGGGTCAGCTTCCAGTCTAACCGGATGCAACTATACCAAATGCCAGCATTTTACATGAAGCGATTGCCTATCTAACCTCCAGCATCGGAAAGACTAGTTATCAGACTTTTAGGCTTCTGACTACCCGTAATGACTGTCAAAGATCTGCGAATGACAGCTAAAACTAACGGCTTAACGTGCTTTCTGAGGCACAAATGGGTTTCGATATGTAATGGATGGTCTTGGTCACCCATATAGTACATTATCTAATACTGTGAAGAACAGCGGGATCTTCACTCTAGAGCTCACAATAGGGGAGAGCTCGTGAGATGTACTGTGTCTTTGTGTAAGGCAGAAGCTAATATATTTATTATCCATTGTCAAATATACGTGACAAACAAGCGCATGCCCGGTATGCCAACGACACAAGTATGTGACAATGGCAACAATACTGAAACACGAAATAAATCATTACTTTTGTGAGTGTTTATATAGATATCTTGAAAATTGAAGCTCTCGTACGTATATTTTAATAACATGAAAAAATTTTAAAGACACCACTATGGATATTCGAAAATTCATAATAAAAAGAAGAAATAAATTTGTAGCTTGGCGTGGAGGGCACGCGCGTGCGTTTATGCTCTGGCTCTGCTTCATAAGGTTAGAATACATTCGTTCAGAAGCACGCCTACTGTCAGAGTTCACATTTGAATCGTTATAAAAACCTATATAAATTAATCTATCATTTTTAAAGCTCGAATGCTGTCAGTTGTTTTCTAACCAGCCAGCTTTAGGCTCTTCAGTACTCAATTTTAAAACGTTTTATATCTACTGCCTATCGTTTAGTATAACCTTTCCTTTCTCAAGGAAGCTCCGCACAAGTTCGGACAAGATTCGCGAACTTGTCAAATTGGGTTTACGACTTGGTAGTTCCGGGCTTATCCTGTCTACGTAAGTTATGTTCACACCAAGATGACGTGGTTGTTGAAGGTAATGACGCCATCGTGGTAGTTGGGACGGATTGGGGAAGTTTTCTTGAGGTACTCACCAATTAAAAGTGGATTAATTTTGAAATTAAACTAGTTTGACAGATTTTTGAGTTTTTCTTTATCCCTACATAGATAAACTCTCGGCTTGTTATCATGAAGGTAGGCAGATACTATAGAACGCCAACTGCTACAATTGAATATTTGAAACGGTCAAAAATAAAATATGAAATCACATAGATAAGAGACCGCTCGTCTTAAAAACTTCTATCACCGTACAGAAATTAAATATTATGCGAAGACATAATTATAAAGTTGCATATAATGCTAATAAGTATTCCATTTGATTCAAAAAATCTGTGACGTCACATTGTTATATTTCATACGAATCACATACAAATTCCGCATTTTGACAATTCATAAAAAGTAACGTTATTGACTACCCTTTCAAATACTCAATTGTCATTTTTTTTCCCTTTCTGGTCAAACACGCACGAGTATTACGCACCTGACCTTTCTGAAGGAAATCAACAATAATATATGTCTGGGCGCCTCCCGCGTTTGCGTTTTTATAAAGATAACACTTTATTGTAATAGACGCCAGCACATCAACCTATCCCAAACTGTCAGATATTCCCAATTGAACATGAACCTTATGTCATTGTAATAAAGTTATAAATCTATCAAAGAAATTTGTCTGCTTGAGGTAACTTGATGTGCTGGTCTCTGTACATGACGTAATAAGAAATGGACAAAGCCTTTGGCTAGGTACTTAAATTAGTATGTATGTATTTTGATGGGTTGAAAAAGTCTAGGTATGACGCAGAAACCACTAAATGAACCTGCTAGGACTACACACAACATCACATCCTTCAACACATGCCATCCTTGCACCATGTTCATGCAGGTGGAGGTGGAGGTCAGATAGGCAGCCGCTCCATGTAAAATACTGGTATTCAGCTGCATCCGGTTAGACTGGGAGCCGACCTCAACATAGTTGAGAAAAGGCTAGGCGGATTGTTTTTTTTTTTTGCAAAGTTTTTCCAGTCTTAAAGCGTCGCCTACTGGCCAGAGTCGCGCACCGCTTTCAAGTCTATAACACGCCTTAGGGCATCACCAATGGTAAGCGGGATTGTCCAAAAGGGTTACCGCTACCCCGGAATATAAAGGAATGAACATGGATGGGTTTTAGTTAGTAAAAGTCTGACACTCCCTTCTGCTCCACCCAGAGCGGGAGGAATCATTTGATGATTTCCCACAGTAAAAAAAAAAGGCATCACCAATAAGGTCAGCATAATAACATCTTCTTTTGGTGCCCCGTCCCATTTCCAACATTAACATTAAAGACAAATTCTATTATAACAACCAGTATTTCGCCAAATTCAAATTAAGAACGGATTAATTCTCTTCAGGTATTAAATTATAAGTGAGCGTCAAAGTGAAAACCTAGAATTTCATTTCGCAGTAACAACGAGACAGACATTTTCTTTATAATTCTATTAACTGTAGAAATTATATTGTTTTACAAAGGCTGTGTAAATAAGAGTCACGGAAAAACAAGAATGAATAGTAATTAGTTGTGATCAAGTACCTAATAATTAGAACAAAATTGGTATAGATAAAACTTTTTTTGATCCACCCACTGGCTGTGACCTTAATTATCTCGACTAACAAACTAATATAGTTCACAAAATTGAGTAGGTTTACGTTTTATTTTTGTTGTCTGTTACGTTTGAAAAGGGCTTCAATTTTTTTTTTACTATCCTAAGAAGGTTTTAATGCCAGACAGTTGGAAAATACTGGCTGAATTGAAACTTTTAATTTTATATTTTGTTCAAAAATTTTCTTTTCTCGGTTTACAGTTGGCGAAGATATAGATAATCGATTAAATTAAAATTACATACAGACGAACATAGAACCTCCTCCTTTTTGAAAGTCAGTTAAATACAGTCAAAACCACGAAGCAGTTAGGAAGTCATGTATACAATCTAGCTTGCATGGCACTCACATTCACAGTCAGTACTCAATTTAAATATCATCGCTTATAAGATAAGCACGTATCTTGTTCCTTTCTTAACAAATTCAAAACTCTTCAAACTTCTACGAAACCCTCAGATTCCAATAGCCCTTAAAATGTCTAAGTAGTCCAAAACTTCACCTCCAACAAAATATCTACAAGGACCTTTACTCCGATTCTAAATTTAGAGCCATAACTCCCAAACACGATAAAGTGGTGTTTATAGTAATAAGCATACAAAGTAACGATACGAACAGTAATAAAGTGGACGAGATCGGTTACGTGCCTGAAATCGTTCGGCTTTACGCAGACATATTACTAATGGGCCTTGAACAAAAGGATTTTTGTGGGCACGATGTGGGGGCTGACCATACTCAGGCGAGTATTATTTTAATATCACTTTACAATGGGAAAGAGATAGACGTATACATTGGATCATTTAGCTCCCTTCAAAATGGTTGAGCTGAATGGTGCTAATATATGCGTCATGTTCGTGAACGGGCGCTGTCAGTAGAGACTGGCCATCTCTTAGCGGCCATGGCTTGTTTTAATTTAATTTTTGAACTTTTTTTACATATTTTATATCGGATGCTTTCACCGTTCTGCATCGTTCTCACATGTATAATAATAATATGAATTATGTAACTAATATTTTGTAACCATATTTTGTTTAAAAGAGTGTCCATGGAGTTTCTTGCCCGTTCTTCTCCATAGGTACCAACTGCTTTGGAATGGGCAACTAGCTTCATCTTTCTGACTGACCGACCCCCTTGACAATTCAAAAGTGCCTGTAATTGGTTTATTTAAAATAAATACTTTGAGTTTGAGTTTGAGTTTTGATACGGAGGGAAAGAGATAGCGGTTTAGGTTGTGTGATGTGTCAGTGAGTCAATTTAAGATATCTATTAAGTAGATTAGGAAACAGCATACTGAAGGAACTGGCAGTCAGTAACAAAAGACGGGAATAAGGCATTTGCCCATTTTTTTTACGGATTAGAAAATAAATTATTACGCCCTGGATGAAACGGAAGAAAGTGTCAAAATCTTACTGACTAAAGCCCATCCATGTTCCTTCCTTGACACTATGTATTCCGGGGAAGCGATTACCCCTTCGGTTAGTCCCGCTGACCTCCTGCTCCTGCCTCCTGCTGGCTGCTGGACGCAGGCCTTTGCCCCGCAGTGGGACAATACTAATTAGGCATATTATATCCAATCAGCATTTTGTACTACACTATGCTATGCGGCTCTATACGATTTCCATGATCAATTATTTCAATATGACCATTGGTACTGAGGCCAGCACATCAAGTTACCACAATCTGTCAAATTTCTTTGATAGTATTTCAACTTTATTGCAAAAACATAAGGTTCATTTTAAATTGAGAAAATTTGACAGTTAGGGATAGCTTGATGTGCTGGCGTCTGTACAATGAATCGCAAGTTTTTAATAAAAAATTGCATTGACAGCACTTTTATGTCGTTGTAGTAAAGGTGGTTTTCGTAGTTCAAAAGTTTTTATTAAGATTGACTGGCTATGCGCCTGAAAATGTTGTTTGCTTGTATGCGGAACAAGAGGCTCGAACCCACGACCTACAACCTGTAAGTCAAAGTCAAATCGTTTATTTCAAATAGGCACAAGTAAGGCACTTTTGAACGTCAAAATGAACAAGAATTATAATTGATTCTAGTCGCCCCTTCCAAAAGGTAGTTTCGTATGGAGAAGAATAGGCAAGAAGCTCCACCGTTAATCGAAGCAATTACTACTTGGCCACCACTGCACGGTTAAAAGTTAATTGCCAAAAATAAACCACACTTTTATGATGGAAGCCAACGCGAACCTAGTTAGCAGAACTGATGATGACGGCATAAAATTACCGAGAATTGCTCCCGAAAAGTACAAACTTCCGTGAACTCACTTCAATTTTTTTTTCTAAAAGTCATTATAAAGGGTTTCGTCCAATTACAGCTAATGGATGGAGTTTGAGCGGATGTCCAAAACAAAGACCCAAGTTAGGAACTTTGGGCAGCCGTATATCATGTCATGGCAATTTTGGAATTAGCTCAGCGCGTCCACGCTTGTGTGTGTAGATGTGTTGGTTTATGTAGAAGCAGTTGTTAGCAGTGTTTAAAATAGATTTGTAATAGTAATGAGTAGTGGTAGGAGAGGAGCTCCTGGCTAAGTAATAACAGCCGCACAGATCGATCTTTGAGGTTGATCATCTCTACATACCCAGACTTCTCCGTGCCTCAGAAACCACGTTAAGCCTTTAGTCCCGGCTGTCATTTGTGCATCTTTGACAGTTGTTATGGGTCGTCAGAAGCCCGAAAATCTGACAGCCAGCTTACCAAGGGGTATCATATTACCCAGTTACTAGGTGTGGGGGTCAGATAGGCAGACGCTCCATGTAAAGTACTGGTATTCAGCTGCATCCGGTTAGACTAGAAGCCGACCCAACATAGTTAGGAAAAGGCTAGGCAGATTGTATTTGTAGTGGTAGGAAAGGGTCCGTTAAAACTGGAAGGAGGACGCGACGGGTCACTAAAGATGGAAGGAGTGGATGGAGGATTTTGCCCAGGAGAGGGACAGCGCAGACTAGATGAAAAACACCGGTGAAGAGTGAGTCGGACTCGCGCTCCGAGGGTTCCGAACCATTGTTGATGATTTCAGAAATAGTGTGCTATTTAGAGACAGTTTTATTCCTAAAGAGAAGTTTTTTAATTGTGATAAATATGGAAGCTTGAGTTGTGTTGTTAATGTTAATGGTTTATTTTGAAACACTGTGAGTAGTAGAAGACCGGATAATAATTGTCTTTAATATATTTTAGGAGTATCTATAATGAACATAATAATTAAATGCATAACTTCATAGCAGAGCAAAATTCTAAATCCTATTAAAACCATTTTTTCCTTGCGACATCCTGCTAAAGTTTCCATTGGAATTTTCGCTGCTAAAAATGTAGGCTACAAAACTAAAAAAAACGCTAGGCTATCCAAGTCTAACCAATTGCTGTGGCATGGAAATTTTATATTTTCACACAGGAACCGGATATCGGATAACTATAGCGGAGTTTTTGAGCCGAAAAAGTGTTACGACACAGTTTGCATTGTTATATAAATAGATACTGCTATCGTAGTATCATTCGTTTAAATTTTACTGGCTATATCGAGAGTCATTTTAATTGGACATCGCGTTTATGTCATTCAAACAAGTTTTTTTAAATGTCATATTATAGTTGTTGCTAGTCGTTCTAGTGGCTGCTAGCAGTGCTGGTAAGTATGGGATCATGTCTAGGATTCATTTCGCAACTCAGGTAAGTTTTATTTGGTTTGCAATTAAGAAATTCAAAGATATTGTACCAATTTTATTATTTTTCGTCTCGCTACGTATCTCCGCTTGGGTGCACCTTGTGTTGCTCCGCATCGGTGGCACTGCGTTAAAGCTGCCGACATTTTTGGGCACCATGGCCAGTCCTGCGGCAGGAGTGCAGGTCGCATATAACGCCACGCCAGCATCAACGATATTATTTGTCAAGCCTTTGCCACCGCCGGCGTACTAGCGGTATTAGAACCAAACGGCTTGGTATGTGACGATGGTAAGCGTCCAGATGGCATGACGCTGTTGCCTTGGAAGGTGGGTAGGCCTCTGGTGTGGGACGGCCGAGCGACACCCTTGCGCCATCTCATGTTCTTAGCACGGCGGGCTGTGCTGGCGCCGCCGCTGCCGCTGCTGAGACCTTCAAGCGGCGTAAATACAGTAACCTGATGGGTACAGTTTTCAGCCGTTTGGGGTCGAAACGTTATGCTCGCTTAAACTCGTCAAAATGAAGGAACCAGCTGTTTTTTTTTGTTGAGTGATTTCAGATTTGTTCCCATAGTGAAAGTTGTTCGTAATGATGAGTACAATGACCCCTTAAATTAATGCCCATGAATTCAATTTCACCCTGTATATACATTAAAAAGTAAAAAACAAATGCAACTCATATACATACGTACTTTATTGGTCAACACACGCCGTAGTATTGACCTTAAAGTATTGACCAAGAACTAACATTTATTTTTAAAGCACAAACTACAAGCGAAGTTAAGCACCGTTACGTAAACAATGTTTTAAATAATAAATGCTGAACCTAGGCCGTGGTCTAATGGCACTTACTGAACTGTCGTTAGTACATCGGAAAGTAGTCTTGGGCAGTACTGGAACAAGCATTAATTTACAGATCTACCAGAACAAATATGCGCCTCGTCAAAGATTGGCTAACTTCGGAAATACGAACGCGGTAAACATGTTTTCATGATGTGTGAGTGTGATGTGTTTGTGTGTGATGTTCACTACGCTGAGTGGTGGTCGTTTTGCGTGGGCGTGACGCATATTTTGCCCCGACCTTTTCTTTTGTGTTCTTTCTGTGCGTCATACTTGCCGCAACAACATATTTAACTAACTGTTTTTTTCTTTTGATGTATTGCAGAGCTGGTACAAGTGATTCTTTATTTTGTACTTGTTTTTAAAAGAAAATAACCACACAATGTTATTCCAATTAAAATCAAAGCAAAGTAACAGATGACGAGGTACGATCGGAATAGATAACCGAACAAGAAGAAATTATACGTCATATTACAAGCAAAGCGTGTCGGTACATAACTTAGAAGTTGGTACTAATTCGGAGACATAAAGTTTATCGAACCGCATACCTTCACTCGGTTTAACTGTACGTTCTATTGAACTGAGATTAAAGGCTGCCGCAGAAAGGCGTATCGCGACGGTGCGGCACAATTTCAGTAGGACAATTTTCACGAAGTTGTCTTCAAAATTATTCTACTAGAATCACGTCGCGCATGTCTGTGAGAGTCGTAAATGTCGATGTCGTTATTAATGAGAATTGAAGAAGTTCTGATTCTTATGACTCATTCAAATAAATCAATCTTTATTTATTTTTTTGCTTGATTGGACGTAGCTTGTAAAATAAAAATCACGAGTGTGGAAGTAGTCAAGAATAATTGAGACAAAGAAGAATTATATAATCAGCGTAGAATGTTCCCACTGCTGGAACACAGGCATCCTCGCTGTGAGAGGGAATGGGCCATAATTCACTACGCAGTGCGGGCCTAGGGTAGGGTGACGTGGGTGGGTGGCTCACCGTCCTATCAGCACAGCAGACGAAGGGGCCGTTAGGGCCGAAACCTGCCGGGTCAGCAGGATTGTCCGAAAAGGTTATCGCTACCCCGGAACATAAAGAGCTGAGCAAAAAAAAATGGATGGGTTTTATTCAGTAAAAGTCTGACACTCCCTTCCGCTCCACCCAGAGCGGGAGGAGTCATTTGATGATTTCCCACCCTCAAAGAAAATAAGGGTGGGGTGGCGGATCTCACATGTCTTCGAGTTTTTGTTACTTGTCAGTCGTGACTCTTACCACGGGGCCACCAAAGCTCTCCAAAGAAGAATATTATACTTTTAATATACGAGTAATTCTGACACTAACTCTATCACTTTGAAACTTATAAACCGTTCAACTAATTGTTATGAAAAATAAATATTATATTGACCTATAATCTGAAGAACGACATAGGCTAATACTGGGTACTGTATGAAAAATGCTGAAATTCAAAAAAACTCTTATACAAAATCGCGGGCTTAAGCCAGTTCAAGTAAGTGGAACTGGGGACAGTGATGTATCATTAAGAAGAATTCTCTATCACACACATGGATAGCATTTGTTTGAAAAATATGACTCATAAACTTCATGTCCATCTAAGCGAAGCTAAAGCTAGTGTATATTTAAAATTATTCGCAAACATTGTCCCTTAAGGCTGCCTGTCCATAGAAGCGGAGCAATAGAGCAGTTCAGAGTATTGTAGCGGAGTATTTTCTTCCACTGAAGATGAGCGGTGCGAGAGCCAAGTGCAAAAGCGAGCGGAGAAAGTGTTTCTTTTATTAAATTATATATTATGTAGGTTCGTACACACACTTTCACACGTCAAAAATAAATAATGTTTTAAAACTAGATGAGTTCAGTATGTGTTGCCTATCCGACTACTTTGAGAAGAAATACCGAAACAAACTCAGAGGTCACAGTCTGGTTCAGCGGGATTGCCCAAAAGGGTTACCGCTACCCCGGAACATAAAGGGCTAAGGAAGGAACATGGATGGGTTTTAGTCAGTAAGAGTCTGACACGCCCTTTCGCTCCACACAGAGTGGGACGGAAGGAGAATCATATAATGATTTCCAACCCCCAAAAAAAAAAGAGGTCAGGTTAATCTATATTAAAGTTTAGACTTAATCTTGTTCCAATCATGTGAGGACCATGTAGATTAGTGTCTGAAATTGCATTTTGTTCTACGTATCTACTTTCAGCGACAGACAGCTTTAAGGCCCCCGTAGACAGTAGTTATGCGACCGTGAGGCGCTATTCTGGTAGAAAAAATTCTATGAAGTTTTCATAGAATTTTTTCTACGAATCGCGTCTCGTTGTCACGTCGCGCCTGTCTGCGGGAGCCTTTATTATGTGTGCATAGAAAACTTAGGGTTAATGGGTTCAGCGTGTTGGTACGTGTCCATCGGTCCTCTTATCTTTGCTTAGTAAAATATTGAAGATTCTATAGTTGCCATTTTGTCGCCACACGCTGTAAAGTGCACTCTAAATAATATGGGTGGGATAAACTGTTTATATTCCTTTTTAATTATTCTGTGTTTACTTAGTGTGAGAAAATTATGCGAACAGCAAATACTTTGAGCAGCATTTTCAAAAGGGCTTGACATTTTGTGATCTCCACTCCAATCAATGACACACAAATAAGTATAGATTCTTTTAAGCTTTGTTGAGGGGCTCGTGGCTAAATAATATCTGTCACACGGGCCGATCGATTGGCTATACTGTGCTTGCCGCGGTCGGTTCGTTCACCCATCCATTACATATTGACATCTCAAAGTGGCTTGGATATCACATAAAGTACACCTTTGACGGTCGTTCCGAATTCTCAAATATCCTAAGTTTGACTGACATCCAGTCATAAAAACGGATATAGTATAAAATAACTGAGTTGTGGAGAACAGATAGGCAGTCGCTCCATGTAAAATACTGTAGCCCATATTTTGATTTAAAAGAGTGTCTGTGGTTCTTCTCCAAAGGTAGGTACTGTACTTAAACTTACTTGAACTTAAAGAGCCTGGTCAGTAAGAAAATAACTGACAGCATTCGACCTTTCAAAATAATAGAATAGTTTGATAGGTTTTTATACAAGAAATGAAGGGGAGTCTGTCAGTAGCTGTTCTGCTTGACGCATGTATGTATGTATTCGGTAAAAGCAATATAATTCTATAACTTCTACCGTGTGTTTGTATTCTGTAGGATAGAGCATAGTTGGGAAAAGGTTAGACAGATTTTGTTCGAAGTTTTCTTGTGAGTTAGTGTTTCTCGCAAGATAGGTACGGTAACCATTAGGTAGCTTAAAGTACCGGGTTTTAAATCAAAATGTCGTTTGATTTACTTTGTTAATTTATATTTTTTCATATTTCCTACGGTGTAGGAAATCATCGTGAGTATCGTATGTCCTTGAACCAAAAATTCCCGAAAAGACCCGCGAGGTAGATGAGTCCTGTGACCCAGCAGTGGGAATATTACAGACTGATTTTGCTATATATTTATTCTATTACATTTCAGCTCTTAGTTTTCAACTTGGCAACTGTCTCTCTTCCATTCTTTTCTAAATTTAAATCAGTGTTCGACTCCAACCTGCCTTTAACTTATAATAAAGACAAGAAGATCCTATACAGTACCTACAGGCACCTATGTATCCTTCTGAGAAATCATTTCAGTTGAATTAACATAATTCATCAGAACAATTTCTGATATTATTATCTACGAAACAATTTATTTGTTGAGGGCCGTCTGGGAAAATATCATGGAAAATATGTCAATTTTGAA
This sequence comes from Hyppa rectilinea, assembly GCA_951799385.1. Taxonomy (NCBI): domain Eukaryota; kingdom Metazoa; phylum Arthropoda; class Insecta; order Lepidoptera; family Noctuidae; genus Hyppa; species Hyppa rectilinea. The sequence continues at coordinate 9,184,597 of OX637324.1, read as the reverse complement.
CGTAAAGGGCCCGTGGTGAATCAAAATTAAATTAGAAATTATAGGTGTCGTTACAGTGGTTCGGGTGACAGATCTCGGCGAAGGCTGAAAACCAGAAACAGTTTTTTGAAGTGTGTCGTTCCACTCACTGTCAAACCATAAAAAAAAAGACTGAAGATGTGGCGAGACAGTGCTTCCTTACCCACACCATTTGTTCCACCTGCTGAAGGTCTCCCTCCTGGGCGCGACTTGCCTTGGCCAACCTGGAAGTCTTTAAACAGACTCTGTACTCAGGTTGGCCGAAGCAAGGGTAACCTGCTCAGGTGGGGATTTATAGACCACTCCGCCTTGGAGTGTAAATGTGGTGCTCTTCCACAAACGATGAGACTTTTTCTATATCATTTCATTATCGTGTCCTGCGTGTCCCGTCGTCTGCACGTTACAGGAACTGATGGACGCTGAATTCTGGGCTGTGGCCGTTTAAATTGCGATCAACACGCTAAAAAGAAGAAGATTGGTGTTGTCGTCAACAACACCACATGCATACTACGCAGCCCGACTTTTTGTCAGATTAAAGTATAGCTGTACCTCGTACAAGAAGAAACACGGGAAACTATAACACTAATATTATAAAGGTGAAACTTGGTGAGTGGGTGTGTGTGTGTGTTTGTCACTTTTTCACGCTCAAACGGCTGAACGGATCTGATTGAAACGTGGCATAGAGGTAGTTTATGACCGGGATTAACACATAGGATACTTTTTATCCTGGTAGCACGTTCCCTTGGAATAATTGACTATTTGAAACGGTTGAAAATAAAATATGATATCACATAGAAAAAAGACCGCTCGTCTTAAAAACTTCCATCACCGTACAGAAATTAAATATTATGCGAATATTTGTAAAATTGATTAAATGCTAATAAGTACCCCATTTGATTCTAAAAAATTGTGACGTCACATTCTTCGTCATACAAATCACGTACAAATTCCACGTTTTGACAGTTCATTAAAAGTAACGTTATTGACTACCCTTTCAAATACCCAATTTCCGTCAACCACGCGAGCGAAGGCGCTGGCAGCAGCCAGTATAGTACAATTATATCGATACATGCACCAATAGTATCAACATCTTCTCAAACCTCGTCCGTCAATTTCGTATGAGGCTTTTAACCAGCTCAGTGCCTCAAGATCTCTGTGCGATAGGAGCTGTCTGTCCGCTTCAATTCTCCATGTTATCAGCTTTTTTAGAGTTTCTTACCCAAAGGGAAAAACGGGACCCTATTACCTAGACTCCGCTGTTCGTTCGTCTGTCCGTCTGTCCCCAGGCTGTATCTCATGAACCGTGAAAGTTCGACAGTTTGAATTTTCACAGATGATGTATTTTTGTGGCCGCTACAACACTAACAAATACTTAAAAAAACAGAATAAAATAAGTACCTATTTAACGGGGTTCAACAAACATGATTTTTTTGCCGTTTTGATCTAGATAATGGTTCGGAAACGGTTAGTGCGCGGGTCCGCTCGCAATTGTAGTCATTTTGTTAAATATATTTCCCATCGTATTTGTATTGTATTAGTATTAGTACATAGAACTTTACACCCTGTTTCTCATATTTTTAAGAACTCTTAAGTACTCCGTGGTATAAACCCGCAGTTGTTTCTGCTACCTATTAATTACACATAATATCTCGGCTTCTTTCTTTAGGAGAACCACACGACACTCAGCAGTATATGTGCTGACTAGGTATGCATGTAGGAACAGCCAGCGCAACAGGTTACCACAAACTGTCAAATTATCTCAATTGATTTTGAACTTTACACGCAAAGTTTTAAGGTTCAAAAGCATGGGGCGAAATTTGACAGTTTGTTGTAACTAGATTTGCTGGTGACTGTATATGATTTGAATGTGTACGTAGATACAAAAGTTGGTCTTTTGTTTCGTTTTATTTAGCTTTGATTTCCCTGTTGGGGGTTAAAGATAAACAAAAACCTACAACGTGTTTTTGTAGCTATGGATCGAGTTTTGCTTATTATTTCTGAGAGTGATTAAAATAAAAATATTTAATAAAGGTAACGAAATTATGAACCAGGTTTTCCACTTCATAATGTGATTGGCAAGGGGTATCGCATTACTCAGTGACTAGGTTGTGGAGGTCAGATAGGCCATCGCTCCATGTAAAATAATGGTATTCAGCTGCTTCCGGTTAGACTGGAAGCCGAGCCCAACATAGCTGAGAAAAGGTTAGATATTATATTGATTGAATCTAGTTGGCAACGGACACAAGAAGATGTATTATCACAACTCTTATGATCGATGATTCTTCATTTAAAGAAGGCAACAATTATATCTAAGACTAGTTTTTAATTACATGTTATACATATGTTAACGTAACAATCGATTAACAATTTATCTTATGACGTTTCAATTAACATATCAGTGTCTAAATTCCATAGCTTTCATTATCCTTACGCTTCCACAAACAACTTATAAAATGTACAGAGGCCAGCACATCAAGTTACCACAATCTGTCAAATTTCTTTGATATAATTCAACTTTATTGCAAAGACATAAGGTTCATTTTTAATTAAGAAAATTTGACAGTTAGGGATAGCTTGATGTGCTGGCGTTTGTACAGTCAGAAAAATGAAATAATAAATTTGACATCTTACATCAATTTGCCGTGTTAGAGCCATTTCATACTACTTTTCAACAATGACAAGGGCGTAGACAAGAAGTGTCAGTCGCTCCGTGTCGATTCGATTTCGAAAATTATTGATTGTACTATTCGTTATCTCAGTGATTTGAATTGTCAAGAACGCCACTTGTCCACGCATTTGTATGGGAATATTGATCGAGTTTTGCTACACAATTTGGCATTGTCTAGCACTTGCGATCGAAAACGATTGAACACGTGACATTTCGAATTTATCTAATTTTGTTACAGTTACTGAAAATGTGACTTTGCCTAGGTCCCCAGGTATGATTTCATTATATACGGACATGTTAATGTGGTACAAGATTTCCGTGATATAAAAAGCGTTCACAATGATGGAGTGACGGTTTTATTATGCATCTTTACAGCTGTTAAAGCAGTTTTGAATTACATTCGATCCGAAACCGAGAAAATTTAATGTCTGTCCAAAGTAGCTAGAGCACTATTTGTATGAAGGGTTGCGCACAAGATCCGAACTCTGTCCATCCAAGGATCTTGAATTCAGATCAGTGATAGTGTGGAACCGCTCTTAGTGTTCGAAGCGATAGTAGTTAAGAGGACAAGAGTCAATGACCACAAAACAAATGCCAGCGGAAAATAGAAAGAAAAGTAGACTACAAAAATATACGTTTCCGAAACGATTTCTGTAAATGCTAAACAAACTATAAATTACCTACAGTTTACACTTTTACTGTGTAAATAGAAAACTGTTTTTCTTCGAAAATTGTTTTAATATTCTTGTTCGTACACAAGAAAATTAAAACATTTTTTTAAAGGAAAACGGTATGACGTACTTTAAAACTTGAACGATTAAAAGTCGAAAGACATTAAAAGTTGAAGGACACTTTTGTTTGGTAATGTTAATTTCTTTTGTGATTAAAACAGCATAGAAAATTTCACTATATTAGTTCGAGAAAAACTAATCACTTTTTATCATAAAACACTCTCTTGATTGCCTCTTTGGTCTCGATCGTGATTGCAAGCACTACTGGTGAGCATGAGGTCCTGGGTTGGATGCCCAGTTCGAGATGTGTTATTGGGTGTTTCCATTACGATTTTTTCAGTACCAGCCCGGAGTCCAGATTTATGCCCGGTTTTGGTGCTTCATCTTTTACACTATGCCCGACCCGTGAATCGAATCCAGGACCTCATGTTCAGCAGTAGTACTTGCGAAAAGACCAACCAGATGATTTTATTGCCATTTTTCATATTACCTTTATTCAAAGTCTTTTAAATATTATTAGGTACTATGGCTTATTGTATTTACTGTTTGATCAACATATTTCGATATATCACAAATCCACATACCAACTACATAATTCATATCACAAAAACATAATATAACGACCTTGTAACCAGAATTTCTACTCGTGTAAGAATTTTCCTCTTAATGTTAAATAATACAACTGTATTAAATCGTGGGAGTATAAACAGACAACCGCTTCCATTTACCACTTATTCCTAAACTAATAGAAACACAGAATTTCTCTGAGAAGGGAAACCGAACTAATGTGTGAGTATAAACCGAAATATTGACGGACGGAATACGGTGGAAAATGTCGGAGAAATAAACGAGTATGATGAAAAAAGACGAGAGGTGTCATGGAAGACCGGATTGGAACAAAGTTGTTATTTTCACTGTATAATATTATACTCAATACTTTGCATCCACAATGTGTACTCAGCGGGATTGTCCGAAAAGGTTACCGCTACCCCGGAACATAAAGGGCTAACGAAGGAACATGGATGGGTTTTAGTCAGTAAGAGTCTGACACTTCTTACCGCTCCACCCAGAGCAGGACGAGACACTTGATGATTTCCCACCCTCAAAAAAAAAAGCATTAAGTCCGCCTTTGCACGGTATTGTTTTTATTTGTGCATACAGTTTTTATCAATAAATAAATTTTGTCACGGAATTTTGAATAGTATTCCATATCTTATAGTTTAACAGTTTTTTTCATAATTGTCATAATTTCAGCTGGAAGACGTGAACTTTTGGACAAAGACTGTAAGGTATAATAGACTCAGCCGTTATTGCTTAGGACCATACACAGTGATTATAATTCACTGTTAACTTTTCAGGAGGTATTGTGAGTACTCATGATTATAAACAACTTTTTGTATGGGACCATCTACGAAATAATAAAACATGTACATCTTCTTCTTCTTTTCGTGTGGTTAGTGACTAACCTGGTGTCAGAGTTTTAATGCTGCCCATGGGCCTCTGACTTAGCATCACATACTGTTGAGAAATATCTCTCAGGCATGCCGGTTTCACGAGACGACTGCCGGCCACCGTAGGCGCGGGCCTGCGGACGGTGAGTAATGGGTGACTCACCGTCCGATCAGCATCAGGCCCGTGCCGGACCACGATATGTTCCACGCGCGCCTCAAAGAGATGTTAGCATATGAACGGCAGGCACCCGGCAGGCTTGGCCCTGAGGGGCCTCAGGGCCAAGCCTGCCGGGTAAGCGGGATTGTCCGAAAGGGTTACCGCTACCCCGGAACATAAAGGTCTAAGGAAGGAACATGGATGGGTTTTAGCCAGTAAGAGTCTGACACTGCCTTCCGCTCCACCCAGAGCGGGAAAAGTCATTGGATGCTTTCCCAGCCTTAAAAAAAAAGGCATGCCGGTTTCCTCACGATGTTGTCCTTCAATATACATCTGTTTCATACATTTTCATCGATTAAAATATTGCATTTTGTATGAAAAAAACTTTTTTTTTCAATATTTCAGAGTTGGTCTCATAGCGAAAGTTGCTCATAATCATGGGTACTTTCACGCCCTGAAAGGTTAACAGTGTTTTTTTTGGTAGTCAGTTGTGCTTTTTTGTAAAAACAAAACCGTTCAAAAAACTAACACAACAATATTTATAGGAGGCAAATAGACATTGTTGACGGTAAAGACATTAAAAAATGCAGCAAAGAAGGTATAAAAATATTCACGGCAGAGGTGTAAACATACAGATAAAAAACCTGAAGCACAATAAAACAGAAGGTTGGATGAGTGAAAACGGGCTCACGCACACAGACGCGCACGTACAAACCCGAGCACCAATATGTATACACCGGGCAAAATTCTGAAGCGATTTTCTCGTAAAATAACCGATCCAATTTTGAGATACGACAGGTTCGATAAATCTATAGATTCGGAAACGCAATGCGCAGTGTGAACTGTGAGTCAAACAAAATATCGCAAACTATGCTCAACCGCCTAGCCTGCTATCTGTGTTCCAAAACATGTAGGTTAAGTGATCTCTTCTCATACACACACAACCACACATCCACAACACTCATGTACACTCAACAACACATATTTATACACTCATGCACACGCACACACACGTTCAAATAATTATTTTTTGTTCAATCATGTACTGTTTTTATTGTGTTTAAGTAAGTACTGTTGTGAAGGAGCGGCGTCTTTAAATACAGGCATTATTTGCTTAAACGAAGACTTCAAACCCAAAATGGTTTGTGTATATCTTTTGACACGATAAACGTTATTATCTCTGCGCTGCAATCTACAATGCAGTGGAAGTGACGAAGTTCTGGGCCACCGAACTCTAAGGGCCTTATCATACTAGCGGATTGCGAGCGTCTTCAAAGCGGAACGGGCGCGCAACGAATACGTTACGGGCGCGCAACGAATACGCCGCGCATGCGCAGCGAATTCGTTGCGGATAATGGATATTCCCAAATTCTTTGATGCTTCCGTTTTCGTCTCCGGCGTCTTCGAAGTAACAAAGCCAACAGCAGTGTCTCCTCGTCAGAATCCATTTTGTTACTGAGTGTATTGTGCGTCGTTAACTTGCTAAACACGCGACGAACACGTTGCAAAGTTGCCGCACGTCCGCGTCGTCTTCGCTGAGCAGCCGCGGCGTGTTCGCGACGCATTCGCTGCGCGCCCGCTCCGCTTTGAAGACGCTCGCAATCCGCTAGTATGATAGTGCCCTAAAGTACAGTCGTGCCAGCAACACAAAAAAGAAGAAGAAAGAAAAGTGTTTGTATTCAATTCACGTGAAATGTGTGCGTGCGTTTTCAATCGCTGTATAGACCTGACCTTCTGCGCTAAATTCTGTGCGTGTTTTGTCGTTAAATCGAGGGATCCTCTTTATTTTTTATTATTTTTCAAGAGTACAAAACAATTAAAACTTTTCACGAGAATGGAAGGGATTTGAAACGTGTAATGACAGGAGTAAAATGAAAATAGGAATCGAAATAGAATTGTTTGCAAAACTTTTCGGAAGGTTTCAAAGAAGTATTTTTAAATGAAAACTTTTTAGAGCGAAATTTATAATCATAAAAAGAACAGATTGATATAATTCATTATTTTCAAATTTAGAATGGAATCAAATTTGTGTATTGGCATAGAAGATTTTTAAAATATTCATTGGCCTAATTTGTTGAGGGCTTAATACCCAATTAAGGCCAGTTACTTTATTGATTCTTTTTCCTATAATTGACGCTGTCATATTTCACGTTGTTTTACTAATAATCGTGACTTGGTCAAATTGTTTGTATGAAAAATGAAACCAAAAAAACATTTTATTTTTTTAAATAATTCATATGACAGCCAATTGATTCTTTGATGTGGTCTCATTAATACCCTTTTTTTTGAGGGTGGGAAATCATCAATGACGCTCTGGGTGGAACGGAAAAGAGTGTCAGACTCTTACTGACATTCATAACTTAGAGTTATGATATTAATATATCGATGGGTCCTATGTATAAGGGCCAATGTGCAAATTGACAACTTTTCAATACGGGCTCTCAAAGTTTCATCTTGATATATTTTTTACATGCTTCAACTGATGTTTGTGAAACTTTGCATGATTACTATGACACACATGTTTGTTATTCTAGCTACATCGATTTCTTTGAATATTTATTAGTTTTTTGAATAATGTAGATAAGCCTATATACGTCATTTTTTTAAATTAAATTACATTGAAAAAAACTGGTAAAAAGGCCTAAGTGTCACTTTGGACTATTTACACGGCATATGCTAATTATGTAAACAACGTGTATTTTAATCATTTTGACTAATCTATAATTATCAAAAGTATTTTAAACAGGTAAAAAACTTAAACAAACAATAATAATATAATTATTTCATGACGTAATGCACTTTGACACTTATACGTTATCTTACTTGGTGACGTAATGTGCTTAACCCACAGTTTGGTCTCAAACATAAAACCAAATAAAAACAATTAGACTCCTTTATTTTCTTTTCTTCAGAATTATTAACGTTTCTGAAATCAAAATACAATCAAATAATGAGGATACCTGAACTAAAGGTAGTAATTTAACAATAAAATAATATGGTAACATCCTACTGATGTAGATGTAACCAAATTTTCATAATACTCGTGATAAATTGGTGGAATAATATTTTTGCGGCACAAATCAATTAAATCTTTTTTTTATGGATGTATATCGGTAACAAAGTTTTTGTAAGCGGGATTGTTCGAAAGGGTTACCACTACCCCGGAACATAAAGGGCTACGGAAGGAACATGGATGGGTTTTAGTCAGTAAGAGTCTGACACTCCCTTCCGCTCCACCCAGAGCGGGAGCAGTTATTGGATGATTTCCCAGGCTTAAAAAAAAAGGGTATTTCCGTAGCTTTATTAGACATTTTGTCTTCTTGTTATAGCAGAAAGAAAAGTTATGTTAATTTGATAGATGCTATCGAAAACCATTTAGTCTCAAAAACGTCTGTTTGCAAACAATTAGCTTAGAATTTTGATTATTCTGAATACAAGGCAAATGATAAATGTATGACCTGCGAGATTCATCTTCTGTAATTGTTATTTTTTTGTTTATTTTAACAACATGGTTCCTAATAAAATCATACTGTTTAGAATGATCGCCGATTCCCCAGAACTTATTAAATATTTCACTTCTTGTGTCTTCGTCTAGTTTTTGAAAACATTTCAATGTACACGTGATTTGACACGGTTCACCCAATTTTTTTCCAGATTTTTTTGTACCTTTTCGACTATAGTATGGCTTTCCGGTATTTTTAAGTCTTTTTCTCTTTACATCTATCCATTCATGATAAAAAAATTCGCGCAATCTGCCGCTGTCCCGTTTTTTGGTAAATTTTCTTTTCAAGGAATTTAATGGAACAGAAACCACTTCTAATGAGTATTGTGTAATCGGTGAGGACTCATTGCCATCCGTTAGCTAAGACGCAACTGATGGCATTGGTTCTTGTTCATCAAAAAGATAAACACACCCATTGGGTGATGGCACAGGGGTATGTTCGCTACCTACGTATACCTTGAAGTTCAGGCTCATTAATTGTCATTGAAATTAATCCTTGGCTATCACACCCATGAGACGTGTTGCTTATTTCAAGCAAAGGTTTACTAGCTGAGTTAGGATTATTCAAGGAAGCATTTTCTACAGTGGGTTCATTTGGCTCATGGTTATTTAGGTATAAATCTTGATGTTCTTGTTGAGTCAGTTGAACAGGTGCTATGGAAACAATATGTTGCAATGTGTTGTTTTAATTTAATTCTCACTGTCATCAAAAATGTCTTGCAACAAATTCAGATTGCTATAATTGTTTAATATGTCATCAGCTTCAAATGGTAACGGAGAAGTAAAAAGCAAAAAATCTCTTTGTACATTACCTGAATAAACACAAATAAAACATAACACAGGCAAAGGTGTAGGTAGGTACTTAATAGTAGACCCACATATCGTCAGTAATATTTTAAGTCGCATGCATGTAATAGGAGGCGATTGTCATCAACCGGGCACAAATCCAAATTGTGTGGCAGCTCAACACTCAATCACACTCAAAAACTCAATAACACTTTGTCCCTGGTGTCTTTGAGAGGGAATCGAACCCAGGACCTCTTGCTTAGCAGTCGCGCTTGCGAGCACTAGACAGTCCAAGACTCCAAATAAATCAGTTAATTTTTATTTTTAAACTAACATAGTCACTAATACTCAAGTTGTGATTTAAAACGGGATATTTGCTACGTATAATATTTTAAACATAGTAAATATGCTATTCTAAATACAAATATAGTAATTTTTCTAACTGAAACATCAATTAAAACGTTTGGTCAATGTGACTGTTTTTAAAATAAAACGCGTATAAGGGCCAAAGTACTACATTGGCCCTTCTATGCAGGATCTGTCATTCAGCGCAACATCGTTTCGTGTGACGTATAAGTACTCAACTAACTAATTGGCCGTTGAAGTAAACAAAGACACGAGATCTCCCCGCGTACAAGTCTCTAATGACCGCTTGGCCTTTATACGTTTAAAATTGTGTCACTTAAGCCCTTCTACTTCACTTTTAAATTGTACTTTCACGTACAAATGTGTAATTTTTTTTAATGCACATTATAAACTAGAGTAAAAGGAGGCATTTAAGCCAAAAAAGTGAAAATACCCAAATTGTTGCATTGGCCCTTATACGTAGGACCCATCGATATAAAAATGAACACCTTATAAAAAGTGAAGACATGTGACATCTACCAACGCTTTCTGGGCCCGAGTGGTGGATTACGGCCCACCCCTGTTACTGAGCGAATGCCTTTGTGATTCAATTACACAAGAATAAAAATAATAAACTAAGAATGGAATTAACTTTTCGCATCTTATTTAATTTAATTTCCCTTTAAGGCTTTTGTTAGATTCGAACTTTGAAAACTTTTTGAAATCGTACTTTCGGATAAATAATTTTTGCTTAGCAACCGCGCTGCTTTAATTTTTTGCCATAAATAAAATCATCATGCCTTTAATCTTCAAGTGGTAGGCAGAGGTGTACCAATAACATAATTTAGTTATGTATAAGTCCTATGTAATAAAAGGCGAGCCTACTGTCATCTACCGGACACAAATGCAGTCACCGGGCTCTTCCTGAAGAAATCCAGTTGAAACACTCAATAAGTTCAATCAAATAAGAAAACTAGCATGTTATGTTTGCACTATATCTGTATATGAAAAAACAGACAATTTATAGAAAGAGAGATATTGCGTTATACATATTATAGCGACCAGTCCTGACTTCCCACGAGAGCACTCTCACGTGGGCGAAAGCTTGTTAAACAATCATCATCATCTGCCTAGCCTTTTCCAACTGTGTTGGGGTCAGTTTCCAGTCTAACGGGATGCAGATGAATACCAGTATTTTACATGACGCCACTGCCATCTGACCTGAACAACCCAGCCAGTAACTGGGTAATACCATACCCCTTGGTAATACTGACTGTCAGACTTTCGGGCTTCTGACTACCAGTATCAACGGTCAAAGATCCACGAATGACACCTGGGACCAACGGCTTAACGTACTTTCCGAGGCACGGAGGACTTTCGATATGTAAAGATGGTCAACCATCCACGGCCAACCCCGGCAAGCGTACCTTAACCTGGTAGATCGACCTGTGCGGCTATTAGTACTTATCACGAGCTCGTAAAAGCTTGTTAAACATATACTTTTAAACCTTCCTCTTGGATTACTCCATCTATAGATGAAAACCGCGTTAAAAACCGTTGCGTAGTTAACCTTTTGACCGCCCCAGTCGGATTTATACGACAAATGTTTCCATGCCCGTGTCGCGCCTGAGTCGAGTTTATACGACTGAGAATCTATGTTCGGTTTTCGGTTTTATGTAATTGCGTATCTATCCGTGTGAAATAAAGTTTTTTTTTTATGAGTTGGAAGCTAGGGGTCGGCAGTTGATATAAAACCAAGTGGTCAATAGGTTAAAAAGATCTATGCACACAGAGCGCCAGACGGCGGGGAGCGATTTATACATGTAGAGATAAAATTAAATTTCAAAACAAATGACACTTGTCGTCAATTTGCAGTTCTATAACCATTTCATTCATTTGTCAAAGAATGACAGTTTTAATTTAAATACTTATACGTTATACCAGATGAGTTCGTAAATTTATAAGTACAAATCCAAACGTTTCGTCACACAAAATTTCTCTTAACGAACCAATAAATTGTTAATATCATAATAAAAATATTTTATGTATGTAACATTTTTATAAATTTAAATGAACGGGTTTTCGTAAAACCTAATTTTAATAGGCTGAGATGTGTTTTAAAAATAATAAATAAAAAAAATAAGTTTTATGCTTCAGAATCAAAGATAAAAGCAAATTATTACTAACCCAATGTATCGTAACAGACTTTATTTACCACAGAAAAGAAAAACGTAATTTTTCGGCCATATTTAAATAATTATACGAATCTTTTCCCGTTTCTCTTGTGTTATTTTTTGAAATCCCCTCGAATTCTTCGAAAAAGAATAGGAGAATAACTTACAAAAGTTATTTTTACGTAATTTCCTTTCCGAATTATGGAATAACGTTTCATAATAGAATTTTTTATGTGACTGGGTCTTTCATAGTTTTATTTCCAGGTAATATGAGATGGGTTTTACAGGATAAGGGAATCCATAATATCTCGTACATGATCACTTTAGTAGTTTATTCATACGAGCAGAGTTATTGCTCAGCGAACCTATTTCTCGTAAATCCGCGAAGTAATTGCGTAACACACTTAAAATGAAATTTAGCTCCCTTCAAAATGGTTGAGCTGAATGGTGCTAATCCATGCGTCATGTTCATGAACGGGCGCTGTCAGTAGGGACAGGTCATGATGTATTTGAATACCTGTATTTTATACTGAGCGACTGCCTATTTGACCACACTGACTCGCAACCCAGTAACTAAGGAATGCGATACCCCTTGGTAAGACTAAATGTCAGACTTCCAGAAATTACAGCTTGGACCAACGGCTTAACGTGCTATCTATTAATTCGCCACAAGCTGGCCCTATATCTATATAGCTAGCAATCGTTTAATGTCTTTTTGTGTGACTCTAAAAGATCTAAATAAGATCTATATCAAAAATAATTATCAACCTAAACTGGAATAAAGGAAATTATTAACCACATTATTCTTTGAGATTCTACTCGAGCTGCCATCATCATTCTCCTGCCCTTATCCCAATTTATTTGGGGTCGGCGCAACATGTCTTTTTCTTCCATACTTCTCTATTAGTCGTCATCTCGGTAGTCACTCTCACCCTTCCTAGCCATATCATCTTTCACACAATCCATCCATCGTTTCTTTGGTCTCCCTACTTGTATTGCCATCCACATTCATACTCACAACTTTCCTGACAACATTTTCCTCATTCCTCCGCAAAGCATGCCCATACCATGACAACCGATTTCCACACAACTTTTCAGTCACCGGTGTCACTTTCAGACCTCCTCTTATATACTCATTACGTATTTTATCCATTCGCGTAACACTACACATCCTTCTTAGCATTCTCATCTCGGCTGCTTGCAATTGTCTTTTATTCATTCCTTTTGTCGCCCAACACTCCGATCCGTACAGGACGGCAGGTCTAACCATGCTTTTATAAATCTTCCACTTAGGTTTAAGGGGCATGCGGTTCTACTCGAGCTGTATGCAAGCTATTCTCACAATATATCAAACACACACATTAAAGATACCACTCAAAACTCGTAATGAGGTGCTTCAAACTTTACGAAATAATTCAAAGCGTATGTCGATATAAAGCTTTGACATGAAATACAATTTTGTTTATCCTCACGTAATAATATATGGGCAAAGTTTTCAACTAAAGTTAATATTTACTGCAGAAGTCTAAAACTATGCAAATCGCTGTTCGGATTTTAATAATGACATAGTTTGTTTGCCAACGTTAAAACTACAAACAAAATAAATCACACACAAAATGGCTGAATTAACATTCGAAAATTTCAAATGCGATGGGACACTTAATATCATGTCCTGCGTGTCCTGCCGTATGCACGTTATAGGAACTGATGGACGCTAGTGATGGCGCCAAACTCGTAGCTGAATTCTGGACTGAGTCCATGTAGATTGCCATCGACATGGTAAGAAGAAGATAAATAGATAAAGAAGAGTGAAAGAACACTATCTTTCCACTTAGTCATAGTTGCATACGTCGTGTATTAATTCACATAAATAACTGAAATTTATGTTTATTTATAATTTATGTTACGTAGTACGGTAAGACAGGAAACGCTACGCTAGTGCCATTGTTTGTCGAGTAGCGTAACGACACGATTAGTTTCTCATCAACTCGTGACGAGTATTCTAAAACATTCTGGACTCTTCCACAATGTTCTAGATGGTAAGTTTCGTGTTACAGCATTCTAGATCATTCTCTTAAATACTCGAATGTTCTCGAATTATGCTCTAGAAGTTTCTTGAAGCTTACACGCGCCATATAAATAGATAGTTGAAGGTGCAGTGAGGCATAAATACCCCCGATCCAGCTTGTCCCTTGCTGTCCACCCCCAGCGACGCCCTAAGCCGAGGTGCGTACCCCACAGGGGATGCCCTTAGCGTGTATTCGCTTAGTTTGTAAGTTTTATAAGCCCCGGCAGGAGGCTGCCATTTTATTGTGCCATACACAGTAAAGCCGGCAAGTCCGGTTTACCAGTGGACAAACCTACGGTTGAACCGCGAGATGCCATTTCCAAAAAAACAAAAAAAAAGCAGTGAGGCGGTTCTGTTTTGGATACGAAACAGCGAACAACTAGTGGGAAAACTTCCAAGCGACAAGTTTATAATTACGGTATTTGTGATTAGTTAAATAAAGTGATTGTGTTTTACATAAATAGGCATAAACTTATTTATCTAGAAACCCAGCTCGTAACAATATTAGGTGAATGAATGGGTTCTTTTTCATCTACGTATTTTGTTTCCTCTTTTACTTTTACATTGTCTATATCTCCTTTTATCTACTTTCCTATCGCTTTTATGCATAAAGAGATTTCATTAGAAATAAGGATCACTTTGTACGTATTTTTCTGTACCTTTCTTCGTGTCTGTTAGTTTTTGTGTGCATAAATGGTTAAATAAAATAAATAGATTCAGTAGGTATTGCTATTAGTAGTTATTGGTATTTAAATCATAAAAGCCTGAAATATTAAAAAAAGAAATAGCTTATTAAAAAGCGTAGGAGCTTACTGACATAACAGTTATGACAAAATTCACTGAGAAATAAAACAAATTCGGAATGACACTCCATTAGATAGAAACTAAAAATAAACAGGAGCACTCGACATGAGACAATATTAATAATTTTAACGATCGCCAGCGCATCAAGTTATGCCAAACTGTGAAATTTGTCCAAATGATTTTAATCATTAAAACGTTGACTGTTAAGTTCAAAATTGATTGAGATTATTTGATGTTTTGTGCTGTACCTAATAAATGTAAGAGGTAAAAATATAATCTACAGTAACGACATAAATATAATAAACCAAAAAAAAGCTAGCAAATATTTTTTGGTAGGTAATTCTTATAACATAACTAACGGTATGTGGGTATATTGTTGGTACAACTCCTAGAGGAAACAAGGTGTGACGTCATTATGTCATTCTTAAAACGAGAAAATGAATTGAATGAAGCATCAATCTTTATTAAACTTTTAAACAAACGACAGGAGTTCTTTACCCATCTTAAAAACACCAATAATGTTAATGATAATGTTGACAATATAAACAAAGCGAATAAAAAACTCACTCACTCCAAACATCTCAAGACAAATTAGAATTGTTTCAGAACCGTCAACGAATTTAATTTGAAGGAAAAGCTGACGCAAAAAAAGACTACTCCAAGTGGCTGGGAAGAAAAATATAGGAAAGTTAAAACGCTGTTCGCATCTTTGCAACTTTTCTTTGCAAAAGATTAATGGTAGGTTGGGATAGTGAGTCTGCCTCGAATGACTCACTGAGATTCCTCGGACGATTAAGTTTATTTATGCATACAATATTTGTTTGTGTTTTGTTTTTTAACAGTTCGAGGCACATGACCCGCGTTTTGGATTATAGCAGGGGTTCCCAAAATTATTTTGTCTACTGCCCACTTTGAGAATAAATAAGTTTTTAGCGCCCCCATTTATTCACCTACTTAAAAACCACTCAAAGTCAAAGTCAAAACATTTATTTCAAATAGGCACAAGAAAGGCACTTTTGAACGTCAAAAATTAACAAGAAATAGAATTGATTCTAGTCGCCCCTTCCAAAAGGTTTCGTGTGGAGAAGAATGGGCAAGAAACTCCACCGTTACTCTTTTAAAATGTTTCACAATGTTTTGTATACATGTATTATAATATTATAATATGTGAAGACGATGCACCCAGAATAAAAACAATACACCAAAAAGGTGAAAAGAAAAACGCATGTAGCAGTGGAAAATAAACTTAATTATGTCATAAGTACATGGTGCTCACATATTTACAAACATTCTAAAGCCCCCATTTTTTTCTGGGTCTCATACTGCCCCACCATAGGCCTGCACCGCCCACACGAAGGCGTTATCGTTCGTATCGCTGGATCATAGCCTAGTCTTTCATATAGAGAACAAGGCTATGTTGTAGCTGTGCAAACGTCATGGGCTGATTAAGCTTAGAAGACAAAAGCGAGGCCTCTGAAAAACTAAAATACTGGCTGTAAAGAACCGTTTGTAATTTACAGCTGTTAACGCTTTAGGTTTTATTACTGCCCTTAAATAAACTACCATTTTATAAAGGCTTTTTACTTATTCATACCATAACTACTCTAAAATAGAAGCATTATAATTTCTTATTTGACAAAACAGACTCAGGTATTAAACGAGGGTTTAACTAAATGAGATGTCACGCGCGGAGCATGACTTCGAATGCATTATCCGTTCGTCGGTTTAACCGGTCACGGTGTTGGAGTAGAAGCTAATTATTTTAAACTTATTGTTCGTAAGTACTTTGATTGGGGGAAGTTTGTTTGTCGTTTTGGTTGGTTTTGAAAGGCTTTTTCAATTGTAATTAATGTTGAGTGCTGTTTTAGGTGAACTGTGGGAGAGCAGCGATAAAATTTTACTAAAATTTTGGTGACTTTAAAATGTTTCGTTCTAACGTTTTAACCCGTTAGATGTTCGCCTATTAGAAGCCGTTTGCTTATAAGAGCTCAACGTTTTTTCAGTGATATTTATTGTCATTTCGAGAGGAATTTTCAATACTCAATACTTTATTGCATTCCATAGTGTTAAATAAATACAGTTGGTATGTTAAACAGTGAATCAATTATGGACCATTTTTTTTTTTTTTTTAAGGCTTGGAAATCAAAACCCATCCATGTTCCTTCCATAGCCCTTTATGTAACCCTTTCGGACAATCCCGCTTACCCGGCAGGCTTGGCCCTGAGGGGCCCCTTCATACGCTGACATCTCTTTGAGGCGCGCGTGGAAATTGTCGGGCACAACAAAGTGCTTGGTTCTTACGACATTTGAAAGGTTAACCTGTTGTTCCTAAGAAATTCCCAATTGGAAAACCGAATACCACTTTTCCCGACCCGGGAATCGATCCCAGGATCCTACTCTCAGCACTTGCGCTTGCGACCGCGACACCAACGAGACAATCAGTCGTGCGACCTACAATGTACTCGTAGTAACAGCTTAAAGCACATACATTATTTGAGATAGCAAACACTTAGACGATACCTGTAAATCATTGTCTACCCAGCTTTAGACTGTATGTCAAGATGACTTATCGTGTAGCATAGGATCGTACGATTAGATTAGACGAACCCTACAGTTAGATGGATATACATAAGGCTACAGTTAGATAGATACATAGGTGTGTTTGTAAATCGATTACGTTTATTTTTCGTGTTTGACGGTACAGGTATATTACACGATAAGTTTATAAACTAATTTTTATTGTAAGTGGAGTGACTGCCACTATTAAAGCAGTATTATTATGGTGCGACTCAGTCGGTCTATCTGTTTGTTCCTCTGTCACAGCTGGATATCTCAAGAACTACTAATGCAATAACGTCATCCTAAAATATTCCAAATTTCAAGTTAATAAACTTGAAATTTGGAATATTTTAGGATGACGTTTGGAAGTTTTTTTTTTTTTTTATGTGCAAAATGGATTGAAAGGCATTTTTTAATATTACGTCAGTGTGAGAAAGAAACGAAGTTATATAGATGGTATAGGTGTATCTATAGGTATACCTCTGCCCAATCCATCAGAAACAAGGCGTGTAGTTATGTTTATGTAAAAGCACTTATTGAAAAGTCAACTTCTAAAAGAAATAATGTTTTTTAAATGAATTACTGCGGCTCTATAAATACTCCCTCTCACCGAGCCTACCGAGGCCTATGTCCCAGCAGTGGGCAAAATAAAGGCTGATTATACTGCGACTCGTTAAAGTCAAAAACCCATCACTCGTTCGCCCGCCCTCCCGACTGAATAACTCACTATCAACTATAAGACAACATGGGTTAGGATTGGCGCCCCCTGGGAGATGGCGTCATTATCCGTATCAATCCGATTAAGCTTTTGGATGGTATCCTAGCGGTGGTTCTGAGAAAGAAAGAAAAACATTATTTGGACACAATCGGTGATATACAAAATTAATACAAATGTCAAAAACCAAAACAATGTTTAAACAATAACAGAGTGTGCCCACAGCCGTGCTAAAAAGTTTCATTTTAGCATTAAATGCTAGACAGATGCTGTCTGACGCTACTTTTCTAATAAACCTTCAGGAACAAGTCTTCTTCTTTTCGTGTGGCTAGTGACTAACCTGGTATCAGAGTTTTTATGCTGCCCATGGGCCTCTGACTTAGCTTCACATACTGTTGAGATATATTTCTCAGACATGCTGGTTTCCTTACGATGTTTTCCTTCACCGATTTTTAAGCAAGTGATAATTTATAGTTACAATACGCACATGAATCCGTAAATTCAGAGGTGCGTGCCTTGGGTTCGAACTCGAGACCTATGACTTGACAGTCCGACGGTCACACCATTCAGCTATCACTGCTGGGACAAGTGACGGGGAGTACAAACAGTTTCAACATACCTAATAAATAAAGAAATACACATGACATTACACATGTTTTATCAAAATCGGTTCAGCCGTTTCAAGGTTATTTGTTCTTTTATTAGCTGCGGTAATGGGTATTTACTGTGCTTGAGCTAAAATTTGAAACAAGGATGTATGTTATATAACCATGCAAGATTATGGAATTCTTGGCCCGATGCTGCAGCTAGGATACTTATCCAGCACACTGGTACACTCAAAATCGGTTCAACCTTCTATCCTATTCTACTGAAAATATAATGTCAATCTTGTAGAAAGTAGTTTTAGAGATACGAAACGCTTTGAAAGCGATTGTCATTTGTCTAGGCTCTAAACATTCCAAAATTTTCTTAATGAATTATCAGAATTTCTACATTGATTTAATCGCCCGGGTCAGGGCACTGCGGTTTCTACGTATAAATTACTCATACATGCCATAAAACGATAATCCGATGTACGGTAATTAATAAACTGCTGCAATCCAATTAAAACAAATATGGAACAAGTGAATTTTATCCGCGTTTGTATCACAGAAAATTAAAGAAGTTTGACTCTATACAACGAACGAAAACGCACGCACACATTTGTGTGGAGCGCACCTACTCCACATGCAGCGAGTACAAGCTCACTGCCGACTAACATTCGGTGGAGAGGGTATTTGGGGCAGTAAGGGTCTATTTCAAACTTCTTTCATACGTCTTTACGCGTAGTATATTTAATTTGAAGGGATCAATCCAATGACAGCTGTCGGAATACATGACATTAAAAAAAACAAAAGATTAAAGCTTGTTAGTTAAATGAGTGTTAGTGGACTGTACGAAATGAGGTTCTAATGTAGGTGTGCAGTACGCCTTTTCAATTGACTAGAGGGGTACCCCTCAGGTAGCTCGTGAAACTTTAATAAGTGGTTTTGCAATTTGAAGGTTAGGTTGATTTTTTATTCATAAAAAATTATCGCTTTACAATCATGTCTCTAATTTAGATACTGGCCTCACTTGTCATGATTTAATTAAAAAGTCAATCAGTAGATTGCGGAAAATCTGTTAATACATTCTGTTACTGTCGCGAATCATATTATTATTTTGATCACCATAACTGTAAAATAAAAATAAAACTTCGCGGAATACTCTGCCACTTTGGTCTTAAGATAGAGATTGCTGGAATAAGCGTCTTGTATGCGTGGGTCATTTTCCAGTGTTTGTTTAGAGCTGACTTTCTGTTCTTATTGTTCTGTGTTTGTATGATGTTCGCACTAGCGGCCCTCATTAATACTTGGCTACAGCACCGCGTCGCTCTGACAATATTTTGCTCTTGTAACATTTCTCGTGTACAAAAAGTTTTTAATAATATTTTTGTTGGCTTATTATGCGGCAAGTTAGTTACGCGTACGTAGTTTCAAAATTAAATAAGTTTTAGGAAAGTTTACGCTATGTGGCAGTTGGTAGAAAATTTTGTGGCGCGGTTTCTCATCATTAAAAAAGATGCATACATAATCAGCCTTTAACGTACTTTCTGCTGGGACACAGGACTCCTCTCTATAAGAGGGAGTGCGCTGTTCTGGCCTCGCGTGGCGGTTACCATGCGGGCCAAGTGCGGGTTGGTAGATGTCATATGTCATCACGGTCACGGTCATGGTTTCACGGTCCGTGCCGGTTTTCATGTCGGAGCAGTAGTTATGGAACAATTAACACAAAGTAAAACGCCTATCTGGGTTTGAACCAACGACCCACATCTCGTAAGTCACGGCTAATACCACTGGGCTACCACTGCTCTCAAATAAATAGATGTATAATGTGTCTAAGTTATCTACCTAGCTTAGGCCACACGTCCTTTGGCTTGGCTTCAATTAGCCCTAACTGTAATCAGAAGTGGCTTAGAATCCAAATGCAGTAAATTTACTTAAAAAATGTTAGAAAAAAGAAGAAGAACAAAATCATTCTAGAATAGTATCAAAGTTTTAGAAACAACGACTTCTTATCAATGATATAAGATAATTTCTAATGTTGAACAAATTGTGAAAACCAGAGGTAATTTAAGTGCAAATTCCATCTATCAAACTGAACGCGATCAGCACGTTCTTCATTCACATACTAAAACGTGTTCAAGAGCTGTCAGTGTCAATACTCCATAGAAAAAAGTACAGTCCGCGAGGAATAAGCTGAGCTTTGCATTAGTGTGAGTGAGAGGAGCGCGGCGAGACAGAATGGCGCCGCGCCTCAGGCCGGTTACCCAAAATCAGTTTAAACCGGTTTTTACCGGGCGAAAATGGCGCCGCGCCTAAGGCCGGTTATCACACCTACACTATCCATGTACACTCACACAAATGCAAAGCTCAGCTTATACCTCGCGGACTGTAATGACACTGACCGCTCTTATACGAGGTTAATGCGCGTTCAGTTTTATAGGTGAAATTTGCCCATAGTCAATTTAGGATAGTTTATTGTGCCCCCAGAGGGAGAAAAAGTTACTCAATACGTTTATTGCATTCCACAATGTGAACTTAGGTGGTAGGTACATTTAGTTTTAGAGCATTGTGGGCCCTGTCGGGCATAACAAAACAATAAATAGGAAGAGGGCTATTTTAATATTTACAATTTCAATAGGTATTAATCTACTCTTTTGTTTTGTGTAGGTAGGTAGATATTCTCAAAATGTAGGTACAAACTGGTCACAAAATTGACACTCCGTCCAAGGCAAGCGCATCTAAGCCTTGCAAATCTTTTGTGCCACTACTAATTTAACAGGAAACTTCAAAAGCGCCGCTATCTACGGACCAGCAAAATAATTTCTCTTAAAACATTTCTCAGAAACAGGAATATTTACTAAAAACTTTGGAAATTCGTTCGCCCGCATACTTATTACCGCTCAAGCCTATTTTGCAACGAATTTAAGTCGTCGGGGCAACGAGCCACCCAACAGAACGTACAATTTTATCCGCCATTTTGCCTTTTGAATTTCGAAGGGAGAACGGGAACAATAGATTTTTCGTAACGGAAAAATGTTTAAAGACTGAGATATTTTGGGCAGAAAAGATAAGGGAAAATAATTAAACAAAAATGAAATGTGATTGTCTTTGTGAGTTTTGCTGTTAATGGATTGTTTATGCTGAATTTAGGCGCATCTGGCTTGAATGGATGGCACCCCAATTACATGGGGAGATGTTTTATACTGTAGCAGCGTAAATAGATACTAAATAGAAGATCCATATTCTTATAATTACGTAATAAAGATTATTGTTCATGACAATATACATTTTGGTCCAAAATTCATGAAAAATTACTCTTCTGTCTATCTAGACTAGGTAGTTCTTTGATATTTCCCGTGTTCTATCAAGGTCTTCCAATCCTTGTAAGATGCAAACATGCGTACTTAAAATTAAACACAGTTTAGTCACTTATAGTCATTACAGGGGTAATATTATTATATTTACGGCCGGACGGCGAGTACGTGTTCCACGCGCGCCTCAAAGAGATGTCAGCATTTGAAGGGGCCCGGTAGGGC
This sequence comes from Hyppa rectilinea, assembly GCA_951799385.1. NCBI lineage: Eukaryota > Metazoa > Arthropoda > Insecta > Lepidoptera > Noctuidae > Hyppa > Hyppa rectilinea. The sequence continues at coordinate 9,162,499 of OX637324.1, read as the reverse complement.
CGAAGTCTGCCGTGTAAGTGGGATTGTCCGAAAGGGTTACCACTACCCCGGTACATAAAGGGCTAAGGAAGGAATATGGATGGGTTTTAGTCAGTAAAAGTCTGACACTCCTTTCCGCTCCACCCAGAGCGGGCGGAGTAATTTGATGATTTCCTACACTAAAAAAAAATTGGTACTATTATATTGCCGGGTAAGCGGGATTGTCCGAAAGGGACTACTGCTACCCCGGAACATAAAGGGTTTAGGATCCTTCCTTAGCCCAATCCTTAAAAACCCATCCAATGTTCCTACATGGATGGGTTTTAATCAATAGTCTGAAACTAGCTTCCGCTTCATCCAGAGCAGGCACCCTCAAAAAGAAAAAAAGGGGTTATTATTCTTGTCAGTTTCATCAATCCATTTAATCAGAGTTTATTTGTTTTTAGTAGGAAGTGTCGAACCAACTGACATAATTACCTTTCCTTTACAAACACCCACATCTGACGAAAATGTGACGTTGTTCACTCAACTATGTGAAGTTTCTCTGAGTAATTTAATATTAATTAGCCCCGCTTGTGAGATAAAGTCTTAAACATAGTGTAGGTGTGACAAACTTTGACATATTCTAATTTTACTGGGCCATTTTAAATGTTAAAAGGTTACAAGGAAAATGTATTAAAATTGCAAACTGGCTGGAAATAAATTAATTGAATTTCAGTTGAAACCGCAATTTCGGGAAGTTTTAGGGTGGAGGGGTTTCAACGTAATTAGGTTTATTTTAAACTTGCATTTAAGTATATAACAATGTTAACGGCCAGTTTCACCCTCCTTCTTAAGGGGGAATCGCCATGGTAGCCCGGGAAATTCAAATTTTCTTACGTTTTTTGCTATTTGCAGTGTTAGAAATATGATATGAATATGAAGTACTAGCTTCTGCCCGCGGCTTCGCCCGCATAATATGTCGACAAATTATACGACACGCTTGGCGCAGCGGTTGAGCGATTGACTGCTGCGCAGCATGTCGCGGGTTCGATTCCCGCACGGAACAAATATTTGTACGACCTGCAAGTATTTGTTACGGTTCTGGGTGTTTTTCTATGTATAATATGTATGTATTTACAAAAAAAAATGTATATAAGTAGTTTATCAGCCATCACGTTACCATAACACAAGCATTAGGTTGCTTAGCTTGGGACGATATGGCGTTGTGTGAAATGTCCAAGGATATTATTATTATTATTACTAGCTTCTGCCCGCGGCTTCGCTCGCGTGGAGGTCGGAAATTATCCCACAGGAATGTTCTACCGGGATAAAAAATATCCTATGTGTTAATCCAGGATATAAACCATCTCTGTGTCAAATTTCATCCAAATCTATACAGTAGTTTTTACGTGAAAGAGTAACAAACATCCATACATCCATACTTACAAACTTTCGCCTTTATAATAGTAGTAGGATTATACACATAAACCTTCCTCTTGAATCACTCTATTTAAAAAAACCGCATCAAAATCCGTTGCATAGTTTTTAAGATTTAAGCATACATAGGGATATAGGGACAGACAAAGCGACTTTGTTTTATACTATGTAGTGATGTATTTACAGAACTGTTATAATTTAAATCACAGATACAAACCCCTTAGTTCATTTAACTGTACGGAATGACTTTTCTTGAAATCATGACAATGCTAATTTGGTGGTGATTTAGGTCTAGGATGTTTCCATGCAGCGGGATTGTCCGATTGACCGCTACCCTGGAACATAAAGAGCTAAGGAAGGAACATGGATGGGTTTTAGGCAGCAAGAGTCTGACACTACCTTCCGCTCCATCCAGAGTGGGAGGAGTCATTTGATGATTAACCAACTTAAAAAAAAAGTTTCCACAAATTACCTATATTCAAAATATAACGAAGACACAATATTTAAGTCACGTACTGTACTGAATGTAGTTTTGATAAACTAATACAAATATAATCTGATATAAATTTTTGATGCATCAGTACCCTCATTTTTATTTTACATAATATTATTTACGTTTAAAGTATGAAAGTGTTAGCATATTATGTAAATAGATAATATCTTGGAAATAGCACAATAACTTTAACGCTCTACCTTTCACATTTTATCCTTCTAGAATAACTCCAACACAACCCCAACATTTACGATGGAATCATCGGATTACCCGGCACAAAGCTGCAACCGGCCAGTCCTCGCAGTTTGCACTCAGTTAGCACGTACGAGCGCTACTGCTAAATGCATTTGTGTTGTAAAGGCAATCCAGCCGCTGTCGTTATGCTAGCTAGCCGCTGGCATACCAATTGAAGTGGCGTTGAAGGGGTAATTGTTGCTGAATGTGTAAGGTTCGGAGGTATAAACGAAACACCCGTATCGATTAGAGCATGATTTATTACTGAACTAAATAGCATAGGATCTCCATATATATTGGTTATACACTTATGGTAAAGACTACATACTACATACACGCTATACTTAGGTTGGATAGATATATTATCTACTACATGCCCACCGGAAGTGAAAAAAAAAAAAGAAGAAACTGAGAATTAAATATTTTCTTCCTTTTTTTTTTACAATTTTAATAATATGGTAATTACATAATATTGTTTTTAGTTTTTATGGGCACAAAATTTTCACAGTAGCTACGTAATTAAACTTTTACAGTACTTTCAATTTTTAATTATTATTACATTTTTACAATTACAGTCATTGTATTTTGTTTTTTTTTTTTTTTTAATGCAAATATTTCAGGATTCACCTTTGAATTTTTTTTTTTCTTATGTATTGCGTCTTTAAGTAACATTTAATTCCCAATCTAACTTAAATAAGGTCTAGTTCTGTTTTTGTGAATTAATGTTTCTTTGCCTTTATAATCAATTTTTAGATTTGGTTCACAATCTTCAATAACTTTATAAGGTCCAATATATAGTGGATCAAATTTGTTTCCTGATTGTTCATTTCTGAGTAATATCATATCACCAGAATTATACGTAACTGGGTTTGTATAACTGTCGTATTTTAATTTTCTTAAATGCTTATTACTAATCAAATTTTGTTTGGCATCGTATTGCGATTTTTGGAGCCTGTATTTGAGTTCCTTAGGGTAGTCGTAATGATTATAAAATGGTTCTAAATCTAAACTTAAATTACTCGGAAGATTGCAAAGCTTTCCAAAAACAAGTTCATACGGAGTATATTTAGTTTCCGTATGAACTGTTGTGTTGAAGGCAAAACACCAATATGGTAGCCACATACTCCAATTTCTGGGATTATTATTAGTTTGAATTCGAAGGAATGACATTAAATTTTTATGACTATTTTCTAATCCTCCTATTGATTGGTGATGGTAAGCTGTCGATGTTATTTGTGTTATTTGGAGTAATTTGCAAACTTCTTTCATTATTGACGAAACAAACTCAGTACCTCGGTCGGATATAATATGCCGAGGAATTCCGTAACGTAAGATGAAATTGTTTACGAAAGCCGTCGCCACTGAAATACTATCTTTATTTCTAAGAGGATAAGCCTCAACGTACTTACTAAGATCACACTGTAGTGTGAGAATATATGCATAGCTATCATTATCTTTACTTAAGGGCCCCACTAAATCTAAGTAAACTCTATCGAAAGCACAACATCCTGTATCGGTTATAACCATGGGTTCCTTTACGGGTTTAAAATGTTTTTGACGTTGACATTTGTCACAACGGATTACAAAATCTGCTACGTCTTTATCTAGGCCTGGCCAAAAAAACCGCTTTTTTATATTATTTATCATACGTCTGATTCCAGCGTGACCGCTTGATGGCAGTATATGATAATCGTTTAATATGACGTGTTGTGTGTCGCGATCACTTATTTTTCTGACACCATTTAAAATAATTAAACGTGGCCCGGACCAATCGGGTGTCTCATTTATAATGTGCGTTAATTCTTTTATGTGTTCGCCATTAGTATTATCTTTAATTATATATAATTCGCATATTTTAAATCGGTCACAGAATGAACCCAACTCCCTCACAAAGGCATCTCGTGCACAATATGATCGAAAGATAGGGTTTACGTAAATTATTGATTTCTTTTCTACATAATTAAATAATTCTGATCCTTGTTTTAAATTCCTATTTATTGCATCCCAATCTTGTTTACTCGAAAAAATTAATTCAATACCATTGTTTGGCTTTTTAATTATTCCTACAACTTTGGGTTGATCGTTTATTTCTATTCTTTCTGTTGGAGTAATATTATCCACCTTTGCGTCATGGTTTTGTCTATTTTCTTCATTTAATCTTTTTTTTTGTGCTCTAGTAAGTACCGACACTATATGTTCGCTCATTGACTTCAATTCCTCACTTGTTATCCGGATACGCGACAAAGCATCTGCAGCTGCGTTGTCTGCCCCTTTAACATACTCGATTGTATAATCGTATTCTTCTAATAAGAGCCTAAACTTCGTTAAGCGACTGGATGGATTAGTCATATTAAATAGATAAACCAATGGTCTGTGGTCAGTTTTAATTATGAACTTTCTTCCATAGAGATATGGCCGGAAATACTTTACTGACCAAACGATAGCCAGTAACTCTTTCTCTATAGTTGGATATCGAATTTCGGCTTTATTAAGATTACGGCTTGCAAATGCAATGGGCTTATTATTGCTATTACATAATACTGATCCGATTGCATAACCAGATGCGTCTGTTTGTAAAATAAATGTATTGTTTTTATCAAAATCCGGATATTGTAGTATTGGTGGAGATATTAACGCGTGTTTTAATGAAGAAAATGTTTTTTGACATTCCTCTGTCCAAATAAAAGGTATATTTTTGCGACAAAGTTGGTTAAGAGGCAATGATTTTTCTGCAAATCGCGGTATAAATTTTCTGTAATAATTTGCAAACGCTACAAATCGTTTTGTTTCGTCGGCATTTGTCGGGATTGGATAATTTTGAACTACTTTAATTTTTTCCGGATCTGGTTTTATACCTTCTGATGAAACAACATGACCCAAAAATTGTATTTCCTTTCTTAAGAAATCGCATTTTTTTGGGTTTAACTTGAAATTAACCTTTCGAAGGCGCATTAAAATATCGATTAGATTTTTATTGTGGACTTCTAAACTACGACCAAAGCAGATAAGATTATCTAGGTATACAAATAATTTTTCATACGTCAGCCCTGACATCGCCACTGTCATTAGCCGAGAAAAAGAGCTTGGGCTGACTTTCAAGCCCATGGGTAGCCTCGTCATTTGGTATTGGCCTGTTGGAGTAGTAAAAGCTGTATATTTTCTACAATCGGGCGCTAAATTAGCCTGATAATATGCTTGGGATAAATCCAATTGGGAAAAATACATTGCTCCCGAAAGGGAGTCTAAAATATCTGTTATATTTGGTAGTGGGAACTTATCATCTAGTATTCTATCATTTAATTTTCGAAAATCAATTACCAATCGCCACTTCTTTGAACCGTCTTCTGACTTTTTAGGGACAAGTAAAATTGGACTGGACCATTCGCTTTTTGATGGTTCAATAATATTTTCGGAGAGCATTTTACTAACTTGCTTTTCAACCTCCGCACGTTGTGCAAACGGTAACCTATATTGTTTAACATAGACTGGATCTGCATTCGGTTTCAATTGTATTGTTTGGCTGTAAAGATTCGTAGTAGTAAGTTTGTCATTAGGTAAGTAAAATACGTCTGAAAACTTTGCGCATATTTTTTGGATCGATAACCTTTCTTCGTCATTTAAATGGTTTAGATTAATCTCGGTTAACATTTTACGTACTCTGTCCCCATCTATATTTTCATCTTTTTTAAATTCGCAAGTATTATAATCAGATAAGGTATGTACTTCTGGCTTTATATAGTTAAGATTGACTGTAGTATCTCGAGTATTCAATATTTGAATACTAATTTGGCCGTTTTTAGGTTTGCAAATACTTCCAGCCATAAACACGCCCTCGCATAGTTCTTCCGGTAAGACTACACATTCTTCGTTTATGTTACTGTCTATCATAAATATTTTTTCGCATCTCGGAGGTATGCTTATTAAACTGGTTTTATTATGGGAGGCATTACTCATAGATATCGTCACAGTATTAGTATTATTTGTTAAAGACAGTGAATTATTTTCAAAATTTAAATTAGCTTTGTATTTTTTCAAAAAATCTCTTTCTATAATTCCATTTTGAACACATGGTAACGAATCAATAACATAAAATTTGTTATAAAATTCCTGTCCTTTAATGTGCAGCTTAACTAAAACATATCCCATAGTGCGCACTTTGCCTCCAATACCATTTATGTTCACACATTCTTTATGCAGTGGAATATTCCAATGTTCTACAGTTTCATATTTCAGTATTGACAATGATGCTCCGGAATCTATTAGTAGACCATATTTGGCACCTTGTACTGAGAATTCTACCGAACTATCAGACTGGCAGACTAATATAAAATTGTTAACGAAAAAACTGGATCGGCTCAGTATTTTGTGAATCCTGTGAATTCTGCGGTCCAGAGTTCTGATCGGTCGGATTTTCGATCGATTCTGAGTTGTTTTGATTCGTGTTCTCTACAAAGTTTATATTTCCGCTACGAGTAAAATAACGATTTTGTCTACCACGGTACTGTCCCCGAATATTAGCATGACTATCACGATCGTTGCGTGGTTGTTGATGGCCGTTGGATGCATTTTGCTGGCCACCACCGCGAACCGAATCGGTATATGCGCGACGATAACGTCCTCTATTATTATTGCTTCTTGAATATCTGTAGGTACGTGTCCTTCCTCGATTTGCTAAGTACATCGAGGCATCCGTTTCCTGACGATTACAGGACGATTCTTCATCCTTGGCCGCTCTTATTGTGTCCTTCAAGGCAGTGTAGTTACGCGCTGATAAGATGGTGCTGAGTTGACGGTTTTTCAAGCCGTCAGTGAAACTTTTAATGGCGATTTTTTCATTAATAGGGAGTAATATTTTATACGCATCCTGGTTCCCGTCAGCTTGGGAAATCGTTAAGTCGACAAAAAGTTGTTCGATTCGATTACCGTACTCATTAATAGAAAGTGCATTCTGTCGTATTTGCATTAACTCGTTATGTATCGCGGTACTTGATTTTTTAGTAAGGAGATGATGACGCATATCGTTAATAAGTAGTTCACATGTATCATATGAGCTCCCTAATCTCAATTTTGCATTCTGAGTGAGTCGAGTTTTCAGTACAAATTTAATTAACATGACCTTACCCTGTTCTGTGAGCGTAGAGCTGTAGAACTCTATGGCATCGATAAGGGTTTTGGTGACGTTCTCGTCACCATTCATTAGAGGCAGCAGCGAGACAGCCGTTTTAAAGTTAAAATTTTCCATGTTGGTAGTTTTGCTTTCAATTTCTTTTACAGCTTTAGAAGAAGAAGCTATAACAGAGCGGTAGTCTTTTGAACAAAATGTTTCAATTTGAATATATAATTCTTTTATTAAATCGCCATATGACTGTATCTCTTCTAAGACTGTGTTAGATACTTGTTTTTTCTCAATTTGTTTTGATAAAATATGAATACATTCATCAAATTGATCGCGCAATTTATCTGCCTCTGTTAACTTTTGTTGTAAGACAGATTGGGTCCTTTTTGAGTAACTTAATTTTACTAAATTATCCTTAATCTGTTTAAGTTTATCATATATGTCTTTAATTTCGATTGCCATAACCTAGTGAATAATGTAATAATTAACTTCTAGCCTTTGTGAACAATTGAATGTCTCTAATATCAATTAGTATATAGATTTCACAATACTTAAATTTGGTTCATAATTGTATTCACAGTGTCACACATGTTTAATATATTTCACTTCACTTTTAAATATACGCACAGATTTGCACTCATCACTAGCCTTTTTTTTTTTCCCTTAGTCACACTTCACTGGGTTTCACTGTTGATTGACCTTGACGCTGTATATCTTGGTGGTGATGGCACTGGTAGTTGACGCGGGCCTCAGGATTCGGTCGTCGAAATGAGCGCATCAAGCTTTGGCTCATAAACTCATTCCGCATCCAAGACTGATGGCAGTTTTTATAGAGTCTGAAGAGCATGTATAATCCGGCTACTCCAAGTAATGTGCAGATTATGAACATAACTATACTGATATTTGACAAATGATATTCTTGCATTGACGACGAATTAGATCCTCCAGACGAACGTTGGTTAAGAAATACTTCATCTTTCTCTATTTTTGACTGACACATTTTTCGGAGAGGAGAACGAGAGGTTCGAAAAGGAAAATGTCTCGTATTATAAACTCAAAAGTTCGTCACATATTATCGCGTGTCACTGAAATTCGACTACTGCGCGAACGATACCTTAACTGGCAGGGTCGCCATGTAAGGTTCGGAGGTATAAACGAAACACCCGTATCGATTAGAGCATGATTTATTACTGAACTAAATAGCATAGGATCTCCATATATATTGGTTATACACTTATGGTAAAGACTACATACTACATACACGCTATACTTAGGTTGGATAGATATATTATCTACTACAAATGAAATTGACGTGGCTGTTTCTTAAACTTGGACTGAGATATCAAAGTTACTGTTTAGTAATTACGTGATAAGTAAAAATATTAATGTTGTAGGAAATTGTGAGGCAAATAGGCGAAATTAGTTTTTTTTTTCAATAAAATCTTAGACTTAATAAGTTTGTATAATCTTCTATATCTATACATATAATAAAACAGTAAAAATATAATAAAACAGTAAAAAAACTGTGTCTGTACATTGAATATATTAAAAAAATAATAATTGAGGGGGTTTAGAAACAGTAATAGAGCATGAATCCAAAAAAAAAAAATTGTCTGTTTGTCTGTTTGTTTGTACACGCTAATCTTCGGAACTACTGGACGGATTGGAATGATTTTTTTTTTTTGTATAGGTATTAAGTCTGGGCAACATATAGGCTATAATTTATCTTGGAAACTTGAACACCTGATGCAGAACCGCAACAGACCAGCTAAACTATAAGAGATACAAAAATGATACCTTAGCAAAAATTTTTCCACGTGATTAGCATTTTCTGTTGAGAGAATAAATTTGAAGATCTGGAACACCTGATGTGGAACTCCAAGAGCCCAGCTACACTGTAACATATATAGGAATGATGTCTTAGCAAAAGTTGTTCGGTCTGATGGGCATTTCCTGTTGACTTATAAAAATCGAAGATCTGGAACACCTGTTGTGGAACTCCAAGAGCCTAGCTACACCATAACACATATAAGAATGACGTCTTAGCAAAAGTTGTTCAGCCTGATGAGCACTCTCTGTTGATGTATAAAAATTGAAGATCTGGAACACCTGTTGTGGAACTCCAAGAGCCTAGCTACACCATAACACATATAGGAATAACGTCTTAGCACAAGTTGTTCAATCTGATGAGCACTCTCTGTTGACTTATAAAAATCGAAGATCTGGAACACCTGTTGTGGAACTCCAAGAGCCTAGCTACAACATAACACATATAGGAATGACGTCTTTGACGTCTTTGTTGTTCAATATGATGGGCATTTCCTGTTGACTTATAAAAATCGAAGATCAGAAACATCTGATGTGGAAATCAAAGCTATCACTAATTTTACTGTGTAATTATAAAATAACATAAACTGGGAGTACCTGCACGCGGTGAAGGCGGTAACAGTTTAGGACTGATTTTCGATGACGATGGTATATCATTGAAAATTTGACTCTACTGGCCAAAACTCCTATTTATTTTTTTATTTTATCGTATGAATATGCCTTCGGGCTTATGTTGTTTGAGTATTTAATTTCCTTTTCCATTTATCTTCGTGACACTGTAGCCTACCCGGTAACGCAGGGGAGCAGTCATTTTAATTTAGATTTTTATTGATCAGGTATCTTCACAATAAAACTATGACCATGCCTAAAAAGAGGTCAAATCTTTCCCAATGTTCCAAGAGAGCTAAAAGATTGAGGATCATAAGATCCCAAGAATCTACCGAAGAGCGTCAGGAGAGACTTGATGTTGTTCGAGAACATTAGGCTGCAACTCGCTCCGTGGAAACCTCTTCGGGTCGCGAAGCACGCCTGCGTTCTCAGCGTATTCATTAGGTCTCTAGAGACCAATGAAGAATATGATGCGCGACTGACCGCTGATCGTGAACGTCATGTATTGGCTCGCGAGTCAGAGACGTCACGGAAAGAGAATTACGCTTGAGTTCCAAGCGTATCTACGCATCGACTTCTAGGTCTCTAGAGGAGGAATATAATAATGCGGTTACCAAAATGAAAACGATGACAAATGGACTGTATGTTTTGGTGGTTGTTGGAATGAAATAAAACTAAAGCTCAGTGTGATAAAAGATTTAAATGGGAAAAATGATAAAAAATAACATAAATGGCGACCCCATTGTCGCTGGCGTAAGCAACAGGGTCCGCGTACGAAGTCGCGGGCAGAAGCTAGTTCTAAAAATAAATCCTTTATAGCACCATTTTAATTTTCCCACTATTTTTCTGTCCTTAATAACTTAATTTGGATTGTTATAAAATTTAAAAATAAAAAAAAATGCTGATCTGTTTCAGAGGTCTTCAAGTAATGCGCTTACCAACAAACAGTTTAATAGTTTTATTTCTTTAAGTATTGTAAAGAGTACAAGTACAAACTAACCAGTTGTTAGAAAGAAATGCTATCTCGACACCCGACAGGCACATCATTGAAATTAAATTACAGGGACTAAAACAATTATTTATAAATAATTTACCTATATATTTTCTTAGGCTAAGAAAATATATAGGTAAATTATTGTATGAATGTACGAATAAAAATTCTGAAGTAAGTGCAACAATCGCTTCCTTAATGTCACCAAGGACAAGTCAATTTGTATACAAAATCATCTAAATTACAAATCAAAAATAAGCTACAGACGTACATAATAAATGTTACCACCACAGAATCAGTAGCGCTGTTGCAAAGCATCGTCAATCAGTGAGTGACGTAGACAAATCGTGGGTTGCCAGCAAATTAATCGGAGAAGACGCACTTTCAGACATAGTCATAGAACAAGGAAACTGTGTAGAACCAAAAATTATGTAGTTTCCTTTATGCTTGCACTGATGCCGCTGAAATAATCAGTTACTATCAAACCCGCTACGCTACGTGCTTCGCGCAGCTACGTTATGCTACGAAGAATGCTACGCACTACTACGTTATGCTACGAAGTACGCTACGCACTGCTACGTTATGCTACGACGTACGCTACGCACTGCTACGGGCTGCTACGCTACGCTTGGTTGCAATCTACTAACGAAACGCTACGTGCTGCTACGAACTTAAAGCTATAATAGTATAACTATAATGACCATCCCGGATACGTTGAACATTTCTTACATCTCCAAAATTTTGTTATTTAAATTAATTCTTACAAGAAGACCATTAAAAGTAACTTTTGAACGTCAAAATTTACAAGAAAATAAAGTTTATTCTAGGCGCCATCGAAAAGGTAGTTTTGTATAGAGAAACTTCATTTTACAAATCTTTACGAACTTCCCTTCTATACAATCTTTGTTCTATGCCATTGTCTACTGCCCTGATAATATTTAACGCTATGCCGAGGTATTAATCGAAGTATGGTTGAGTGAGCATTTTGAAGAAGAGGACATTAAATTGGGATGGATCTCATTCGGGTTCAATGAACTTTGTCGAAAAGTACCTGTTTAGATTTTGGAATCTAATTAATTAAATCTGATTGTAAAATATTTTATCATTCCAGTGCTGTATGAATGAAGTCACGTTTACAGCGAATATCACCAATGAAACTAAACGCGATCAGCATTTCTAAAACGCGTTCTAGAGCTGTCAGTGTCAAATATGGCAGAACACGTCTTCCATGTGCGCGTTCAACTTCATCAGAGTCACCAAAAAGTATAGCTAGGGTTTTATTATGTTACGTCAGTTGGATGGTACTGAACTGGTAACAGTGCAAAAAACTTATACGAAAAGAAAAATCCAAATTCGAATAAATTCATATGAAAAATAATAAAGGATGTTTAAGAGATATAGAAGAAAAAAACCGATGCATGATCCCAAATAAATTGGTTTAAGGGCAGAGAAACTACTAGACCGATTTGAAACTATTTTTCATTAATAGAAGGTTAAATTATCAGAAAGTAACATAGGCTGTAATTATTTATATTATGTATAAAAAAATGAGTTCCTTAAAAAAAAGCAATAATATAACCAAAAGTAGCAAAATGTTTCCTATAATATTCATTACTTGGCGTGCGCTGAGAAAACTATTATATGTGTATTTACGGGTGTGAAACTGTGGGGCGCATCTAGTATAAGATGCAATAAATAAATAAACACACAACGTAAGCACCATTAACACAACAAACACCACATAAATGCCTTATAGAATTACTAAGGACGCAGCACTATTGTGGCGTCTATAATTTGCAAAATCCCTCGAGGTGCTACCTATACCGCTGAATTTGCGCCAGCAAATCTCTAAGGACATAGAAGCTATAATGTATGGAAGGGGATGATGGACAAGAGATTCCAAAGCAAAAACGCCACAATATGACGATAAAACTCATAAGAAACAAAAACTATTATTTACAAGCTATGAGTGATCCGGGAAAGGAACACCCTTTTTTTGAGCGTTGGAAATCAATTTATGACTCCTCCCTCTCTGGTTGGAGCGGAAGAGAGTGTCAGATTCTTACTGACTAATTCCCATCCATGTTCCTTCCTTAGCACTTTATGTACCGGGGTAGCGGTAACCCTTTCGGACAATCCCACTTAACCGGCAGGCTTCGGCCCTAACGCGCCCCTTCGATAGCTGACATCTTTTTGAGGCGTGCGTGGAACACGTACGCGCCGTCCAGCACGGGACGTCCTGATCGGACAGTGAGCTACTCATTACTTTCGTCCGCACGCCCGCGCCTACGGTGGCTGGGAGCCCTTGGAAGGACATGCGGACTGTGATCTGATTGGTGATGTTCTTCAGAAAGGTCAGGAGCGTAGTGTTAATGTCTTTCAGCGTGCCTGTATGACCAAATCTGTGAACTTTCCTCATGGGAAAAAAAGCGTGAGGTTTTATAAATGTATATGTAACTTGACATAATAAAATGGCGGGCACAATAAAATAAATAATTTCAGGACATAAGAGTACTCATTATAACCAACTTTCATTATGAGACCAACTTTGAAATAACAAAAAAACACAGTCTCTCATACATTGCATCGATTTAATTTTGCATTTTTGTATGAAAAAGTCGTTTTTTTTTCGATATTTCATTCAATTCAATTTCAGGGTTGGTCTTACTGTGAAAGTTGCTCATAATCATGGGTACTTTCACGCCCTAGAAGGTAAACAGTGAATTAAAAATCACGGTGTATATTGTAATGTCAACAGTATACTTTTTTTTTGAGGGTGGGAAATCATCCTATCATTTCTCCCGCTCTGGGTGGAGCGGAAGGCAAGTGTCAGACTCTTATTGACTAAAACCCATCCATGTTCCTTCCTTAGCCCTTTATGTTCCGGGGTCGGACAATCCCGCTTAGTCAACAGTAATAATAATAATTCTTTATTGACATGATTGGTTACAGAAAAACTTGTTTGAAGCCTCGGACTCCCGAACTAGGTGTACCTGTATGTCAGGGGTCAGCGTCCTCTCCCATTTTATTTGGCTTACATACTAATGTCTACTTAAGGTGCATATTAAATAAATAATATCGTATTAAAAGCCGCTCCAACCCTTCATAGCTCCACTAACCCACGGAATTAGATTACAGCCGGTTATAAATCAATTTCCCGTCGAAATTCATTTACTGTTTGATTGGATATTGTGATACTTGACAAAATATTTAATTTTGCGTGAACATTTTGCTATAGAATGACACTTCTGTGAAATGAATCTGTTTTTAACAAACACTTTAAACGAAAATAACCAATAAGGTCAGAGGGGGAATTCCTGTATTTTCCAGCCACAGATACAGTAATAAAGATTCGAACGTTCTTCTGTAAAACATAACTGTAATTTACCCAAAGAATGTACATATATACATAAAAAGGAGATGTTTAATTTTCGTCCATGAGATCATGAGATCTATATTTATCAAAATAGAGGCAAAAATAATACGAATATGTGATTTCATCAATAAAAAATCTGCCTAGCCTTTTCCCAACTACATTGGGGTCGGCTTCCAGTCTAACCGGATGCAGCTGAACCAGTATTTTGCATCGAGCGACTGCCTATCTGACCTCCACAACCGATATCCTTAGTAAGACCGGCTGTCAGATTTTTCGGGCTTCTGACGATCCGTAACGACTGTCAAAGAAAATCAATCAATCATTTATTTCGATAAATATGGGTATGGTACGGGTATGGTATTCAGATACTATAGTCTAAAAATATGTGCACTATGTTGCGCAAATGTATGACGTACAAAATTAACATAAACAAGCAATCACAATTAAAATTCATGTAGCATGTCAATAGATAAAAAATTACAATTTAAAACATGTCAGGCAAACAGATAAATAAAAACATCCATACGTAGTCACTGATGTGCACAAAAAGTAATGGTTTTTCATTTAAAGCTTTTTATTCAATTCAACATGGCGTTGCATAGTTTGCATAGCCTGAAATCATGTCATATGAAAAATAAACATAGACGTTAATTAAGAAAGGTATGTGCTAGGTAGAGAAGCTCGTGGCTAAGTACTAACAGCCGCACAGGTCGATCCATCAGGTTAAGCTGCGCTTGCCGGGTTTGGCCGTGGATGGGTGACCATCCTTACATTACGAGACTCCTCCGTGTCACGGAAAGCACGTTAAGCCGATGGTCCCGGCAGTCATTTGTGCATCTTTGACAGTCGTTACGGGTCGTCAGAAGCCCGAAAATCTGACAGCTAGTCTTACCAAGGGGTATCGTATTGCCCAGTTACTGGGTTGTGGTGGTCAGATATGCAGTCGCTCAATGCAAAATACTTGTATTCAGCTGCATCCGGTTAGACTGGAAGCCGACCCCAACATAGTTGGGAAAAGGCTAGGCAGATGATGATGTGTTATGACCGGACATCCTCGAGTCTTAATTTTGTTTTCGTTTCTATATAATACCTTACCATTGTATAGTATCACGATACAATGTTTAAATTGTTAATGAAATATTATAAGTATTGGGATTGCGATGTAGAACACTTGATAGGTACTCAAAAATGAACATTCAAAACTCAATGTTCAAGTCAAGTTTGAGAGCCTCATTTAAAAACTTAAACACGTGAGGAATATTCAAAAATTTCATAAAATTTGCGCTGAACAAACAAAGTTAGCAAACGTATATGGAAATAACGAACTAGAGTGCATATCATTACTAAAGTTGAACGCTGGAGAAATTTCATTGCATTATAACTCCGAGACGAAAGACCGGACTGGCATCCAATTTGAGCATACATTTATAATTTACTATCTGCGCCCGCGGCTCCTCTCTTGATAAAGATTTCTCATTTTCTGGGGTGAGAGGTAGCTTAATACTTGTTTGGATTTCAAGTAAAAGAACTGTTAAATTACATTAAAAATAACTGAAGATCGCTCCTTTTAACTCCCGACGCAAAAATAGGGGTGTTATAAGTTTGACCGCTATGTGTGTGTCTGTCTGTAGCCCCGTAGCTCTTAAACGGGTGAATAGATATGGATGCGGTAATACTCAATCTAATTTTTTGGCTCAACGATAGGTATTCCTTATGACTGTACTAGCTTCCGCCCGCGGCTTCGCCCGCACGGATAGACAGTTGAAGTTACGGATTAGTACGCATACTATTATTATTGAAGAGGATTACTTGCGCGGCAGGCCCAGAAAGAGATGGCAAAATGAGCTGGACTCCTTAAAGGATTGGCCTACAATCGGTCTACAGCTGACACTCGGTCAGCGGTCACTTTCCAGTGAGGCCTTTGCCCTGCAGGTGGATAACAGTGGCTTATAATTATAATGATAATTACTTGATATAGCGGTTTCACATGTCGTTTGGTAGCAATAAACAATAAAAACGAAAAGATTAGAATAAAATACGCAAGTAATGATCGATATGTTTTGACGGTTCTACTTACTACAATATTACACTTCTGTAAACTATGTTAAATGATTTGATGATTGAGATTCATTTTAGGATGTAAATTAAAGGACTTGTCAATCGTAAAGTTTTAATAAACACAATTTAGAATCTATACTTAGTATCTATATTACAAAATTGATAATTAAGTGACCGAATAAGGAATAAGAGTAAAGTGTGCGCCGCCGCATGCTGGAATGAGCACCAGGCCACGCTGTTCAATCAACAATCACTTAGATCACTCCGGGCTGGCCGGAAAGGTGAAAGATGCTAACATAGGCAGCCAGTAAAACCACCACACCGTTTGATTGCTGTCTTGTAGACAGCGATCAAAAGCTTCGATTGCGCGTTTGTGTCACATCACATAGGTAGTGCACTCGTCCCACACGATCAGCTTGCACTGTTGGAATAGGATACCACGTTCATTTTACTGATGTTGCACGCAGGGCTTTCTTCGCTCGCCAGATTAAGAGTTAATTTAAAGACCGAATCCGTCAGTCCACCATTTAGCAATGTTGCAGCAATTCCAGAGGAAGTCACAGCTAATGCAACATTATGATCCTTGCGTTTTAGCTAGAAGCAAACTAAGCAAAAAAGTATTGCCTGTATCCCGCATTCACCATTCTCAACTCGTTGTAATATTTTGTGATAAATCTCTTTCTGCTCGGGTTGCAGACGTGGCACAGTTTCGCACACGTGAGCGTATAATAAGGTGGTATGGTAGCTTAGCTCTCTTGAGGAGTGGCTAGAGAGGCGCATCGGGTGTCCTCACCGGATGTTTCGGGAGGTTCTTGCACATTCTCAGGCAAGAAGAAACGCTCGGGTGCCACCATTGCGAGGATCGCCCGGAAGACATAGTGAAGCATACGGTGGAGGTCTGCCCTGTTTAGGTGGAGCACCGCAATGTTCTCGTCACAAGCAGTCACCGTCTTCTACGAAGCAGTTATGCTAGTGAAGGAGGTGGCGGGATGATTGAAGCACAGAGCCTCACGTCCCGGCCGCCGCGAGAGACGCTTCACCGCCGTCCGATCAGGACCAGACCCATGCCGGAAGGCGCGTTCTTGTTCCGCGCGCGCCTCAAAGAGATGTCAGCATTAAGAAAGGGGTCCGCTAGGGCCAAAGCCTACCAGGTCAGCGGAATTTTTTGAAAGGGCTACCGCTACCCCGGAATATAATTGGCTAAGGAAGGAACACGGATGGGTTATAGTCAGTAAGAGACTGACGCTCCTTTCCGCTCCACCCAGAGCGAGAGGTCAGGACATTTGATGATTTCACACCATCAAAAAAAAAAGCTCTGATCAAATCATTTAACAGCTCTCCTTTACGCCGCCGTGGACTCGGCGATGGCGCGTCATTGCCTGGACCCTCTCGAGTCCTCGCTGTGCTCTGCACACCGCCGACTAATAGTGTGCATTTAATGGCGCCCCACTCATATCAATCTTATCGTGATAACTTTTAAACTATTTGTCCAAATTGCTTAGTGTAAAAGACAAAGTTTATCTTCATTAAATACCAAAAGTGATAAACGTATTTAATTCGATAAGAATTAACTGAGTACTCTAAAAAGTGCATTGTAAAAAAAGTATCAAATTGAAATGTATTTTTGGCTCACTATTTCGTAAATAATGGTTTGCACATAATAGGTAGACATATGCTGTCGCGGACTTTTACATAGAACTTTTTAAGATCAACAGACCCACAATACATTACCTTCGTGTAACTCTAACGGTTTAGGCAGCGCACGCCATGATAGCTCACAGAGGGCAGACATTTTGCCGACTTGCTCGAAACCTATCATTATATTATAGCCAAATCACGCAAAGACTGTATAAATTATAGCCTATGTGTTATTCTGATGTATAAGCTATATTATTGGTAAATTTCATCGAAATCTGTTCAGCCGTTTTTGCTCAAAAAAGGAACAAACATCCATCCATCCATCCATCCTCACAAACTTTCACATTTATAATATTAGTAGGATAAATAGTCGCTTTCCTTTTTTACTTTTTTTTTAAATGCGAAATGAGTCTGCATATCTTTCTGGTTTGTGTTTGGTTTAAGAAAATGAATATTGAGTTTCATAATAATTTTTCTCCAATTAATAGCTTATTATGAAGGAGGAGCTGAGCTTTAGCATAATCAGCCTGTAATCTTTCCGTTTTTGTAGAATGAACTGTAATATACCACGCGGGCCCACTGTGGGTTGGTAGATGCCACATGTGTTGTATTCGAATTTTTGGTTCTAGGAAATGCCGGTTTGCCAAAAAGAGCGATAAATAAAATATTCATAAATGGAATGGAAGACAGTAATTTAAGATATAAATAGATGATGTGAATGAATGGAAGATGGGACCTAAAACCTTGAGAACCTTGATGAGAAATAAAACCTTTTTCGCCAAACTGAAAGTAACTTGGAACAAAAAACGGCAGAAAAAGAATTTTATAGCACTCATTTTATATTAGCAGAATTTAACCAATAAAACGGAATATTTAAGTGTTTAATCCAACTAAACTATGAATGCAAGTGTGTTTAAAACCCACAAACAAACTTAAACGAACATTCCAGAAAGATCGGTCTTCTACTTTTAAATGCAGCAACTTTTTAATAGAATCTCAATGATTCGGAAAACAGAGAGCAAATGTTGCTGGCTGGCTAGGACCAAGTTTTTAATAGTATAAAAACTTTCGCGCATCAAACTAAATAGAAACGCGTTTGATAGGAATATTTTAAAAGGAAATTATTTCTGTGTCGATCGTCGACTTTTAAATTCACTGTGTCGATATCATTTTTTTTTAACCTTTTATAGACCATTTTCATTTTATTAATTTATTACTTGCCCACAGCTGCACTCGCGTCAATATTGACAATAATACAAAAAAATAACCACCCCCTATTTCAACCTTTTACGAGGGGGTTTCCGAAAGTCATTCCTTAACTGACGTTTCCTACTCATAATCTACCTCTGTGCCAAATTTTATTATTATAGATCCAGAAGTTTTTGAGCTTTAGTAACATATCAGTGAGTGTATGTAAGAATGAGTGCCATTTCTCTTTTATATACATACATAGAAAATAATATATCAGCATAATTCATCACGTGTTGTGATTTCAGACTTATTAATTTTAAGTCCACGTTTACTCACTATGGTAAGCGGGATTGTCCGAAAGGGTTACCGCTACCCCGAAACATAAAGGGCTACGGAAGAAGCATGGATGGGTTTTAGTCAGTAAGAGTCTGACACTCCCTTCCGGTCCACCCAGAACGGGATTTGATGATAGCCCACCTTCAAAAAAAAAAGGTTTCGATGTTTTCATTCACCAATGTCAGTTATACCCAAGATAAGCTTAGAAAGTAGGTACAGGTCTCCAAAAGTGATAATGCGCATAGAAATCTTCGCCACTGTTCGGCAACGGTCGTATTTCCCGAGCGTCGGAAGACGATATGTATATAGAGTGGTTAAGTGCATTTTCTTCATGCATAATTTAGTGTGATTATGTGTTTTGTCCTAAAAGAGATAAATATTGATTTATCAGTAACGAAATTTGATTCAATATTTCCATGTAAGTAAATAGCGAGCTATAATTCATATAAGCCTAAATCTGATTTTTAATATGCTTTTTCTAGTACTTAATATGTATTTTACGTTGGTATTTTTAATTTTTTAGTATTGAAAAAACGTGAAAAATGTTAGTATATTTATATATTTTACAAAATTAACTATTTCAATTTGAATAAGATAATTAAAGTTGAAATTAAATTCACCTTTAAAACAAAACCAAGAAAGGTGTGTAATAGTAGCTCTATATAATTCCAGACAAAGAGAACACGTGCAGTCACCACCAATATGACAAGACGACTGACGGACCTTTGACTGACCGCCGACCGCCCGAATTGTTTTCGATTGTGTACACATGAAATTGACTCCTATCCTATTTCTTTCGAACAAGGTGCAAAATGCAAGGGACTCGAACGATTCAATGATTCGGGTGTTTCCGGGAATACGACAATTAGCGAAGATCTGCATGTGCATTATTAATTTGGGAGTACTGTACTTATGTATTACAAAAAAAAAACACTCTCATACATACCTGATTCCTTTTTTAAATTAAATTTTGCAACTTATTTCATTTTCTCTTTTCAGAAAAACACAATACACAGATCTCTTTATAACATCACATCATCAATTCAAAACTTGCCACTTAGGAGATGACAGAATATTGAAGAAATTAATCGTATGAAACTCGAGAAAAAGTCATTTATAATGAAAGCATTAACGACAGACGGAAATCTTGGATATCATATTTCACGAACTTGTCAATTTTTAAGTTAGAATGGCGGTATATGAAAGGAGATACAGACGGGAGACTGAGGCCATGTTTTTAGAGTTATTTTGATTTAAAACTTTAAAATCCAAGTCTATTTTTATAGTATGTACGTGTGTGTCTGTTCGTGTTAGATTTATTGTATAGTTATTAGTGTTCACCTATAACTAGCTGTATATACAATGTTTGTATGCCTTGCAAGGAAGTACATAGTGACACTACATTTTTATTTTTTAACACCATGTACCAATCAATAACGCACGTTCCACTAAAATCCCCTAGATCAGCCACTAGGGGTCTACACAATAGTCCATGTTCCAGTACGATTCCCAGTGCTGGGGATTCCATAAGTACTAATAAGCAATTTTTCTTTATAGTTCCTTCTAAATAAAAAACAACTTACGAAATAACAATATGACTGTAACACATTTATAATTTGTAGTCCCCTAAGGAACTAATCTAGGGGACTTTAGTGGAACGTGTGCATTATACCTATGTGTACAAATGAATCAATTTGAATAATCATAAAAATGAAACTTTGGATATTTGGTACTCAATCACGCAAAAACGGCTCTAAAAATTTGAATGATTTGTCACACAGAAAGTCCATAACTTTTAATCCCGGTAGTACGTTGACATAGAGGTTTTTTTTTTGAGGGTGGGAAATCATCAAATGACTCCTCCCACTCAGGGTGGAGCGGAAAGGAGTGTCTGACGCTTACTGACTAAAACTCATCTATGTTCCTTCCTTAGCCCTCTCCCTCTATGTTCCGGGGTAGCGGTAACCCTTTCGGACAATCCCGCTTACCCGGCAGGCTTCGGCCCTAACAGGCCCCTTCACATGCTGACATCTCTTTGAGGCGCATGTGAAACACGTACGCGCCGTCCGGCACGGGCCTGATCCTGATCTCCCATTCCGCCACCTCCTTTGCGAGCATGACTGCTTTTCAGAAGGAGGTGAGTCACCCAAATCTCTTTATAATTTAGAACAGTATGACTTAACCGACACTAAGTATTTTAGTGATTACAACTTAACAATAAGGCTCTGTAAACGTTACTTAGTTAATGCTTTGGCTCAGATTAATGTCCGCAGTGACAAGAATAATGCTTCGCCTAAAACGTGCTAAGTAATATTCATTAATGTCGGCTAAAGTATTTTAATGCCCAAAGTTTATCAACACAATATTTCTAAAATAGCTTTGGCAATAAAACATGAACAAATTTGAAAAAAAATGTTAAAAACTACGTCTCCAAATGGTCCAGCTAGCTCAAGTTTAAAAAAGAAAAACCTACTCCAAACTCTTTAGAAAAAGAAACTTAGATTGCACAAAAGTCGCTCGTCTATCGCCTTCTAAATTGGAAGTAACTCGCATTTTCAATGGAGTAGGAGGGGGAGCTAAATTTATTTTGGAAACTTGCTAAAACAAAGATAAATTTGAATCGACTCCGCAAGATTAATGTACCAAGTTTCAAAGACCAGTGGCTGGTGGGAACGAATGTCGTGTCAGATCGAACAAGTATGAGATTAGTTCGTAGATAAGGGATAAGACGGAAATTAATATAAGAGGATTTTCATACATTAAAACTTGTGAATCGCCTTTGGTTGAGTGATTAATCTGTAGGGACAGACACTTCAACTTAAGCTGAAGATGATTCTTGAAGTGATTTGACCTTTGGTTTTCAAACTGTTTGCCTAAGAACTAATTATCTTATGTTGGTTGGTAGCGATTTGATTTTAGTACAAAATATGAACTTGGAATGTCTATAATCTATTTATAACGTAACAGGTCCTCAAAAGCCCGAAGGTCTGACATCCAGTCGTACCAGAGGTATCGCATTAGCCAGTTAGAAAAAGTTACCAGTATTACCAAGGGGTATCGTACTACCCAGTTACTGGGTTGTGGAGGTCAGATAGGCCGTCGCTCCATGTAAAATATTGGTATTCAGCTACATCCGGTTAGACTGGAAGCCGACCCCAATATAGCCGGGAAACGCTTAGGCAGATCGCGTAGCATTCACATCACACACACATCGTCTTTTCTTATACTCAAAATTATTTAGGTAATATTAACACGTTTTGTAAGATAGGCCTACTAAAGGTAAAATATTACCCACTTCGTCGCCTCTTTAAAAAAATCGCGTTTTCTATAAATTCTTCAAACTTAAAGTGTTTACATATTTCAAATAAACCAATTACAGGCACTTTTGTATTGCGAAGGGTCGGTCAATCAGAAATATTAACCTGTAGTTGCCTATTCCAAAATGTAGCAGGAATTCTAATTAAACTATCATCATTAATTCATACAAGTTGACTCAGTCGACGAAAAAAAACCATCAAAGTCACAAAAAAAAATGGATCTCATTCCGCTCCAATGAGGACTGACTCGTATTTCTCGAACGCGGCTGCAATGTTATATAAAATCCGTCTCGTGTGAGATTGTAATCAAGTTTCGCTGAATCCAATGGACTCTTTAATTAGATCTTGTGTTTCTGCGCTAGAAAGAATTTTATCTTAAGACATTCAACTGAAACAAGATGTTTAAATACAGTCAGCAGTGTTTTTAGGGTCTCGTACGCGAAGGGTTTCAAAGGAACCCTTTGCCTCTTCCTAAGAACGGTTCTGCACTGCATCCGATCCGAAGCCGAGAAGTGTCGGCCCGAAGTTGCTGTAGTACTATTTCTATGAAGGGTTGCGCACTAGATCCGAAGTCTGTCCGTTCAAATTTAAAACATTCCTTATTCGGATTGAACTCGGATCTTGAATTCGAATTCGGATCGGGTGTAGTTCGTAACCGATTTAAGGCTGTACTGTCTGTCCGTCCGTCTGTTAGAGCTGTATTTTTTAACACTTCAAATTGACAGAGTGTGTGCCTATAACTACAAAATAACGCACCTTTAGAATTAAAACGACTGTAACGACTGTTAAAGATCCACAAATGACAGCCGGGACCAACGGCTTAACGTGCTTTCCGAGGCACGGAGAAGTCTCCTTATGTAAAGATGGTCACCCATCCACGGACCACCGGCAATCGCAGCTTAACCAGATGGATCAGCCCATATGTTTGTTGTTACATAGCCATGAGCTCCTCCTGCCCTCCTGAATATGTCATATCTCAAAGTTGAAATAGTTATTTTACGAGAAAATCGCTTCTGAATATTGTTAGCTGTGTACATACATATAAGTGCTCGTGACTGTACTTGTCGTCCGGCACCATGTTTATTATTTCACTTGATAATGTTGACACGAGAACGGAAACTGTCTCTTGATTTATATATAAATATCGCAGGTGACCTAGTTATGGTGTGTGTGGACCACAGAACGAAAGATTTGAGTTAGAAGAGGGTAGCGGATGAAGTAATTGTAGTTTTTTCCTACAAATTTGTAGGAAAAAAAATCAGAACCAAAAACAAGCAACGAAGTTTGACAACCAGTCTTAACTTGAGGTATCGTGTTATAGATAGTGTCATCCACGTAGACGCGCCCCACTCTTTTTCCCAATCAAAAACAAAACACAAACAACAAAAAAAAAACAAAACAAAATAATAAAACATTTTAAAAGAGTAACGGTGCAGTTTCTCGCCCATTCTTCTCCATACAAAACTACCTTTTGGAAGGGGCGACTAGAATCAATTCTATTTCTTGTTAATTTTGACGTTATTAAGTGCCTTTCTAGGCCGATTTGAAAAAAAAAATTTGACATCGAACCGCTGACGCCCCCTCCCCGACTCATGCTTGAATCAAACTCCTCACACCTTTCGGCCCCCTGCAATTAAAATAATAGTGGTGCACATCTTCGGGGATAGCATTATCCACCTAGTAACTGGGTTGTAGGGGTCAGATAGACAGTCGCGGTTGGACTGGATGTCGACGCCAATATTGTTGAGGATAAGCTAGGCCGACATGATGATGCGGAACGATTGTATGTGAACACCGGGGTGGTTTCTAGTCTGACAGACCCCTTCTAGGGCGAAAGACATCCATGAGGATTTTCCACCCTGGAACAGCACAGCAGTGATCGCCTAGTTGTGTGACCGTCGGACTGCCAAGCCATTGAGTCTCGAGTTCGAACCCGAGGCCCGCACCTCCGATTTTACGGATTCATGTGCGTATTGAATAATTGTCACTAGCATAAAATCGGTGAAGGAAAACATCGTGAGGAAACCAGCATGCTTGGTAGATATTATTTCTCAGTGCATGAGCAGCATAAAATAAATAATTCTGACAACAGGTTTGTCACTAACTACACAAAAGGAGAAGTCCCTGAAACAAAAAACAAAGAAACTCGACCAAAGAAAGATATAAATGTTTGAAAACCATTTCATCGAAATCGAAGTACTATATTATTCCAATACTAAACTGCAAAAGACAGAACAAACCAACGAAAACACGTTCAAAGACACTTAAACAATACTCGTAATTATGCCGATTGGAATGCTTTGATTCAACTTAATTGTTTAATCTAAGGAAGTACGTATTGTCGGAGCGATTACACCCACATGTTAGACGTATTATGTCGGCTTAGCCGAAACGAGTCGCTTTCTCGATTCTGTTTCCGGTACCCGGAATTACATTGATTTGTTTAATTCACCGCGAACTTGCAATCCGTGTTATTGGCGAAAATTTATCTGTGTAGAGCGCATGTTAGGTGAAGTGAGCAAGTGAACTGTCATTCAACCTGATGCTAGGGATTGGTGAATCACAATCAAAGTCATTAATTCAAACTGAAAATCAGCAACTTTTGAATGCTAAAATTACATAAGACAGTCTTCCAAAACTCCCGTCCTTTATCACATCCTAGCGCTTTAGCTGGGAAGAAGAGGCGCAACAAACTCTCCATTGTTTCTACAGGGTGAAATTGAATTGTACTCATCATTATGAACAACTGTCACCATGGGAACAAATCTGAAATCACGAAAAAAATATCTATATGCTCGCATTAAATCATGTTGTGATGATGTACATGATAGTAATTTGGTGATAAATGGCTAAAGATTAACTTAAATATTGCTCCAATGACCTTCCAACTAAAACTGTTTGCCACTCAAAGAATTCTATATATACTTTTCATTCATTAATCCACTCTTCCATTCATCACTCACGTGTCCGCTTGTCCCTTGCACCGCCGCCACAGTTTCCCCCGAAGGTCTGCTCAGTTCTCTCAAGGGTGCTAGTGTATGCTCAGTGTAGAATGAGTTATGAACATCGGGCGAGAAAACTTTTTTATATGCTCTCCTTGCACTTCCATTTCATTCCTCCCTTTTATTAATTGTTCCAAGTTTTTGTCAAAGCATTTTCTGGCCAGTTCTACTGTGAGTAAGTGCCTATTGGAGGCATTAAAAAGTTTTAATGCAATCTAGATTTTTTTTTTGTTCGTCTTGCCTTTTGTACCTATAAATTTTCCTGTTCATTGATGTCAAATCGTCTGGAAAAATGCGTAGGACGTGTCAGCGTGATGGGGCGGCGACATTCGATGGAGCGTAGGTCAGTCATGAGTTATTTTCTTTATAAAGCGAGACTAAATCTTTGCTGTATTGTTGGTCTAATCTATACAAATAAGAAATGGAAGGGTATATTTGTAAAGACTAAATAACAGCTTTTAACTAAATGCATAGTAAAGTATATACGGTACTAACAACAAGAAAATCTATTTTTATAGAATACTAGTAATTTTTGTTCTTCGTAAACAGCGTTCCATCATCCAGTTTCTTGCCCGTTCCTCTCTATAGGTACCAACTGCTTTGGAATGGGCAACTAGTTTCATCTCTGACTGACCGACCCCTTGACAATTCAAAAGTGCCTATAATTTGTTTATTTGAAATAATTGCTTTGAGTTTGAGTTTTTCTAGTTTCTTTATAGAAATGTGCGTTTTTTTATTTGAAAAACCCAATAACAGTTCTCTCGAACTGGGAGTCAAACAATGTTCAACAGTAACGCTTGCGACCAATAGACTAACGAAGTGACTTTTTAAGCTTTTTATAGTAATTTCTTATCTTGGTGCAGACAAATAAGGCTAATTATGATGAGCTAGAAATTTATTTGAAATGTTCCTACGACCAGCGACATTACTTTAATTTGACCTTATTAGAAAAGGACATCTCATTTTAGATAGGATCTTAATAAATGTAATGAACATGTTTAAATTATAAAATAAATTCGTTTACTTCAAAATTATGAAATTCAGGCCTGAAATTGAGTTTCTGCAATATGATTTACTTATTACGTAATGCTATTTCAAACTCCATGTTTTTTAATGATAGATTAGTTAAGTAACGTTTCAACAAGATCGTGGCTAAGTAATTACAGCCGCACGTTTCGATCCATTAGGTTAAGCTACGCTTGCCAGGGTTGGTCCGTGGATGGTGACCATCTTTACATACCGAGACTCTTTCGTGTCTCGGAAAGGATTTTGACAGGACACTGGATTATTTTTTGTGGGGTTATGTTAAGGACAATGTCTATACGGAGCCAATCGAATCGATTGCAGCCTTAAAACCCAAAATCCGTGATGTGATTAACGAAATAGACCCGCCATTTTGCCAAAAAGTGATTAAAAACTTTGATGAAAGTCACATACAACAACATATGTTAGCGTGGTCGTGGTGGACATTTGCCAGATATCATTTTTCATTCATAATTGCCAAACGTTTCTCTTTGTTATACAATAAAATTTGAATCATCTTCATCTGAATTCTTTGTTTTATTTTGTTTTAGAAAAAAGGTTCTTGTTGAAAAACCCTTTATATACCTAGCTACCTAATATTCAGATGCGATTATCTCGTAAAACAAATATTTCAATTTTGAGATACAACAGGTTTGGTAAACATGGTTTCTTAAATGCTATATATGTATGAACATACAATTTCATTCAATAAATAAACGGAAAACCGCTTTTGAAATTAACTAAGTAATCGTACATATAGTTTTGCTCGTGACCGCACAAGTTTAAAAAACTATTTTTAGTAACTCTTTTGGACAATCCCGGTTTTGTTTCTTTCTTTGTGTGGTAAGTGACTAACCTGGTGTCACAGTTATTTTCATGCTGCAGAAGCGAAGTTAGAGGCCCATACCTTTAACTTCGCTTCTCATACTGAGAAATATCTCCCAAGCATGCTGGTTTCCTCACGATGTTTTCCTTCACCGTTTTTTAAACAAGTGATAATTATACAATACGCACATGAATCTGAAAACTCAGTGGTGCGTGCCTTGGGTTCGAACTCCAGACCTAAGAATTGGCAGTCCGCCGGTCACATCACTAGGCTATCACTGCTTTTTATAATAGTTACATCACAGCATAGCATGAAAAAAGGCGTTAGTAGCAATTTCAATTATCGATTCGCGTTGCAATTAACTTTGATCTATCACGCATTACATTCTGTTTGACAGTATCAATGGCGCCAAACAAATTTTCAGAATTTTCTAAAATATTTTTTTTTTCAGTGAAACTTGTTATTCTTGCTTTTATTTGCAGTCTAGTTTTTTTCGTAGGTGAGTACCTTTCTAACTGACTTCAGAAAAGGAGGAGGTTCTGCTTTACTCTGTATGTATTTTTTGTGTTCATATATATGTGATATTTTCCACCAATTGTGGATCGATTGCGTTCGTGTTCCACGCTCTACCCAAAGAGAAAGCTTAATTGAAGGGCCTCTGGCTGCCGGGTAAGCGGGACTGTCCGAAAGGGTAACCGCTGCCCCGGAACACATAGGGCTTTTTTATGAGAGTGGGAAGTCAAATGACTCCTCCCGCTCTGGGTGGAGCGGAAGTGAGTGTCAGGCTCTTACTGTTTTTTTTTTCATACTGATCAAACTGGTTAATTGGCAAGTTAATAAACGGAGCCGAGGGGCAGACTGAAGAGCCGCAACGATTTTCTAAAGTCGACCATGCCCCTCAATGATTACTGACTAAAACCCATCCTTGTACCTTCGTTAGCCCTCTATGTTCCGGGGTAGCTTCTAACTTTCGAACAATCCCCCTGAAACACATAGGGCTAAGAAAGGAACATGGAGGGGTTTTAGTGAGTAGAACTCAGACGGTACCTACACTCACAAAGGAAACCTCATTTTGATGATTTCCCGATATTTTAAAAGCTGACGACTCTTTGATTCTCTAAAATTGTTTCTGTTGTAGATGTTCGCCATCATGTCCAAGCAAAACTGTCTCGCAACAAATATGCCAGAATAAAGAACTTGTTCAGTTTACTCGATCCCTACGAGCTACCTTACGAATACAAATTGCTGAATGACATCGAAAACTTAACAAACTGCACATGCCCTCGTGTATTTTACCCTGCATGCGGGGAAAATGCTGAAACTTATTTCAACGCATGTGTTTTGAGATGCATTAATGTAACCAAGATGCGACGATTGGGTCCTTGCATTAAATACAGAAGATCGAACGATATTTTAGTCAGTATGAAAATTCCAAGTAGATGGAAGTATCCGGCTTTAGCTGGTGAATTACAACCGGATGATGAGTTGGAAAGTGTGTCATTTGAAGTACCTGATGAAATGAAATACACTGTAACTCCTTCATACATTCGTGTTTTATTTCTTTTATCGCAACTACATGCTTAGCTAATCACAACCAATTGATAGGTTGTCAAACCGCATTTTTAATTAAAATTTGCCTTGAAGAAAGGCGGTCATATATTTGATTTATATTGACGACATTTTTTGGAAAAAAACTAGAAAATAAATGTTTCTAGTATTTTTTTTCTTTAATTTTTTTTTTCTCAAGTTTATATTTTTACAGCAAATAAGAAAGTTTTTTAGAGCCAGTTAAAGTCGTTCAGTGCGATATAGAGCGGGGACCGGGCTATGCTTGGAGTCTCTTTCAAAGATAAAATCAAAGATGAATTTATCCGAAAAGTACCAGAACTACCGACATAGTTTGCAAACTAAGTAAACTGGAATGGCAGTAGACTGGACATGTTTGATGAAGGACCGATGGCCGATGAAGCAGACGAATCCTGGAGTGCAATCCACGTATCGGCAAGCGTAGTGTGGGACGCCCCCCAGCTAGATAGACCGATGGACCTTAAGTTCAGCAATGGACTGCGATAGGCTAAGTCGATTGATTGTTGATTAAAATTCCGGCGAATCAACCGACAAGTCTATTATCCGAATTTGGTTTTCTTCAAGTCAATGATCCTGCGAAGGCGTAATTGTTCGCATCCATTTGACATTTCATTTGACCACACGTCATTGCGCAGTCAAAGCTTGGTCGTTTATCTAGCAAAAAAAATACTTTGACTGTATTATTGATAGTAGTTTTTGTAAGATTAAGGTTACAGCTCATTAGAGCCAACCGGCACCGCACGGACTCGCCTCCTGCGGATAGTATTCTTAATATGGACTTGTTTGGGTATGCGCTCACTACTTCGTCTCGGTTGTAAGCCCTACACGCGCGGACGGCGGGCGGGCCACTCGGTGATAACTTGCTGTTCGCATGCTTGCTTTGCGTTTACTCCACTGCGAGTTGCGAGGTCCACTGGTTGACCACGCGATTTTTATTGGTGGTAACGCGGCGTCCACCCGTGGACCATCTGTCGACAACGTGTGGACGTGTGAGTGGACGCCGTTCGACGACGCGGTGCAGGATGGGTGCCGGGTGGTTTGAATAAACTGTGACCTTTACCACAATAAAATCACAGAATTATACTTAGTTATACTTAGAACTATACTAGTTACAAACGAAACTGAACGCGCTTAGGACATCAAAACCGCATTCAAGAGCTGTTACTGTCTTGTGTAATATTGGCACTGACAATTGAACGCATGTTAGAAGTGTTGATCGGGATCAATTTCACTGGTGAAATCAGCTCTGCTGTCATATAATGACCAATCATTGACTCGCCAAAAGGTTTATCCACTGCGTATGCGCTTATTATTTAATAACAAAAAAAAAACAAATGGATTTAAAATTAACTTATCTTTATCATTAGCTAAATTGTATACAACAGAGACACAACAGAAATGTCAGTATTTATCTTCCTCTGTTAATTCATGTTGTTAATTGGTGCTGTCTTATTTTAAACAACTATAAAAAATAATTACATGTTTGGATCCCAGTATTTTACATACACTATAGTAACTCATTAATGAGACACAATTAGTTTTTCTTTTGTTTTGAATCATATTTGATATTTCATCAGTTGAGCGGCAATTATGGGCTATAAATTGCGAAAAAAAATCATCTCTTCCATAAATTTTGACGAGTTATGCATTAGCAAAATGTATGGAGAAACTATTTTGTTTGCGATTTCAGGTTTGTTCCCAAAGTGAAAGTTGTTCATAACGATGAGAGTAATGTCCATGAATTCAAGTCCGCCGTTAGCACAAAACTCAAATTAGCAGGTGCCATAATACTACGTTCCAAATTAGCAACAAAAAATACTCATACACGAGACAGGGTCTTTTAGAATGTCTACCGTGGGTCACCTTTTCACAATACTAAAGGCATTATTGACCTGCGAGAGGTCAAAAAGGGTCAAAAGGCAAAAAGGTTAAAGGATTCCTGACGTAAGGCACAGTCGTTACGTATGAATATCCGTTTATAATCTACCATTCACACCGAACTGTAACATCACACCATTATCTGCCTATCCTTCTCCCAACTAGGCTTTTTTTTTTTTAAGGCTGGAAAATCATCCAATGACTGCTCCCACTCTGGGTGGAGCGGAAGGGAGTGTCAGACTCTTACTGACTAAAACCCATCCATGTTCCTTCCGTAGCCCTTTATGTTCCGGGGTAGCGGTAACCCTTTCGGACAATCCCGCTTACCCGGCAGGCTTGGCCCTGAGGGGCCCCTTCATATGCTGACATCTCTTTGAGGCGCGCGTGGAACATATACGCGCCGTACGGCACGGGTCTGGTGCTGATCGGACGGTGAGTCACCCATTACTCACCGTCCGCAGGCCCGCGCCTACGGTGGCCGGGAGTCGTCACGTGGCTCCCGACGCCCGTGGCGTCTCCTGCGGCGGCTGGGACGGGAGGACCTTTCTCTCTCCCATCCCGCCACCTCCTTCGCGAGCATAACTTTTTCGCAGAAGGAGGTGACTGCCTCCCACTCCCTCTCGCCCCGGACCATGGCTTGCACCAGGGCCGGGCGCGAGAGGTCGCCGCCGCCGATCGCCTCTACGAGGACACGGCGGTGCTCCGCCCATGCGGGGCAGGTTTGCACCGTGTGCTCTACCGTGTCCTCTGGGCGATCCTCGCAGTGGTGACACCCGGGAGTTTCCTCCCGCCTGATGATGTGCAGGAACCTCCCGAAACATCCATGTCCGGTGAGGATCTGCGTCAGGCGGTAGGTGAGGGCGCCGTGACGCCTCTCTAGCCACTCCTCAAAGAGGGGCCTTACCGCCACTATCGTGGCGTGCCCTCCCAACTAGGCTTGGGTCGGATACCTGTCAAATTGATTGCAGCTTAATACCAGTCTTCTTCTTCTTTTCGTGTGGTTAATGACTAATCTGGTGTCAGAGTTATTATGCTGTCCATGGGCCTCTGACTTAGCTTCACATGCTAAGAACTCAGGCATGCCGGCTTCTTCATGATGTTTTCCTTCACCGATTTTTAAGCAAGTGATATAATTATCACTTGCTGATTTTACGGATTCATGTGCGTATGTAGTATAATTACTACATACGCACATGAATCCGTAAAATCAGAGGTTCGTGTCTTGGGTTCGAACTCGAGACCTATCACTTGGCAGTCCGTCGGTCACACCACTAGGCTATCACTACTGTCAAAGTGTTTACCACTATTCATGAAGCGACTGCCTCTCTGATCTCCATAAACCAGTTACTGGGTGACGGATACCACTTGGTACGACTAGATATCAGACTTTTGGGCTACTGTCAACTTGTAGCGACTGTCAAGGATCTTCGGATGACACTCAACAATATTGTGCTTTCCGAGCCACGTGTAAATAGGTTTTCTACAAACACTTTGAAACGTCAATCATCATCATCATCTGCCTAGCCTTTTCCCAAATATGTTGGGGTCCGTTTTCTGTCTAACCGGATGCAGCTGAATACCGTATTTTACATGGAGCGACTGCCTATCTGACCTCCTCAATCCAGTAACTGGGTAATACGATACCCCTTGGTAACACTGGCTCTCAGATTTTCGGGCTTCTGACGACCTTCTCGGTAAGTATGTAATTTTAAACGTCAATAATATCTTTAAAATAGAATAGATCGGCGATTTCTATCTGACTACTCTGAGAAGAAAGGGCGCAACAAACTCAGAGGTCAAAGTGTCTTACAGTCCAGAGATAATTTTGGTCCATGTAGTTAGGTTGTGAAGACCATGAAGGTTGGTGTCCTAAATGGTCTTTTGAGGAAAGAACCTTAGAGATTGAATGAGCCTGTCCAGAGCACGCATTAGTTATAAATCGTGCAGCTCGACTCAGGACTTTAAGAGCTCATGGTTTCGGAGAGTGGTTGAGTAATAACACCAGCACGGGTCGATCCATCAAGTTAAGTTATGCTTGCCGGGGTTGAACGTGGATGGGTGACCATCTTTTCATACCGACACTCCTCCGTGCCTCGGAAAGTACGTTAAGCCGTCGGTCCCGGCTGTCATTTGTGCATGTTAGACAGTCGTTACGGGTCGTCAGAAGCCCGAAAGTCTGCCAGCCAGTCTTACCAAGGGGCATCGTATTACCCAGTAACTGGGTTGTGGAGGTTAGATAGGCAGTCGCTCCATGCAAAGTACAGGTATTGATCTGCATCCAGTTAGACTGGAAGCTGACCCCAACATAGTTGGAAAAGGTTAGGCAGATTGATTGATTTAGTTTTAATATTGATCGTAGCAGAAGATCAATACTTCAAGGCCCATCCAATTTTGGCACCCATTGTTAAGGAAATGCTGCTCTTGACTGTTCGCTCTATTTCATACAAATACAACAGTACGGTGTAAACCCTTCCATTTTGAAAGGACCAGAACGTTTTCCTGGGTTCCTCCCGTGACTGACGCATTTGAATGTCACAGTAAATGGTTGAGCCGATTAGAGTGACGCCCCATTGAGTTACTTCGGGTTAAAATCTTGGCACGCGACTATTGCGAAAATGTAATACCAGCCTTATATTGACGGTTTCTATTCAATAGGGATGAAGCCTATGTAAAAAATATAATTATATATAATTTAGTCCGTCAATCAGATAATAAAAAAATATTTTACACGTATTTTTTGCTTTATCATAATAATAGAAAATGACGTAGATAAAAAATCATTAAAGCCCGGCTCGCTTCGTCACAAGTAAGTATTAAAAATTTAACACATTTTAACTCAATGTATAGACGTAATCTTTGGATTACGTAAAAAAAAAAAAATACGTCTCCAATATTTTTTAATAATCTAGCTTGCGGACTAAATAAAAAAAATAAGCATCACCTATTGTACAGAGGCCAGCACATCAAGTTACCCCAATCTGTCAAATTTATTTGTTAGTATTTCAACTTTATTACAATAGCTTAAAGTTCATTTACATTTGGGAAAATTTGACAGTTAGGGATAGCTTGATGTGCTGGCGTCTGTTCAAGGCAGTGGTATCGGCCTCGACTTACGAGTAGCCGGCGTTTTACTTTGTGAATTTAATTTCATCACCACTGCTCTCAAAAACGGTGAAAGAAAACGTCGTGAGGCAACCGGCATGTTCTAGAACCAGAAATTCGAAGACATGTGACATTCGCCAGCCCGCGTGGTGCATTATGGCCCACTTCCTCTCTTAGAGAGGGCGCCTGTGTCCCAGCAGTGGGAACATTATACGCTGATTATGTATGTATTCATTTGTATCTCTTCGGATTGAGTTGCCCAGATGTCTGTATGATGTTAACGTCGCTTTTGTATGTCTTTATTTTCTGAGAAAATCACTTTTGGATTATGAGAGTATGCATTTGTGTCTACGAATAGTCACCAGCATATCAAGTTTCCACAAACTGTTCAATGAACTTTACTGTGTACGTTTTAAGGTTTAGAATCATTTGGAGAAATTAAACAGGGTATAAATTGATACGCTAGCGACCTTACACCTATGTTACGCTATTCCATCATCTGCCTTGCCTTTTTCCAAGTATATTTGGTTTGCAATGTTGCTTATTGTCACAAATCTGATTTTGAAAGGAACCCAATAACGCCTCTCGACCTAGGAATCTCAGTACTTTCAGGAATACAGGGTGAAATTGAATTCATGGCAATATTTCAAGAGGTCATTGTACTCATCATTATGAACAACTTTTACTATGGGAACAAATCTGAAATCGCGAAAAAAACATCAACTGTTCCATACACTATAAATAAATGTATATAGTAAAAGTTGTTCATAATGATGAGTACACTGACCTCTTAAAATATTTCCCATGAATTCAAATTCACCCTTTATAAGACTGGACTGAGACTTCTCGCCGACAGGCGTAAAAAAAATACCGCCAGTAATTTTAAATTACTTTTTTCCAATTTAAGTGGAATTGTCATTAAAAATAATTGCCTAATAATTTCATCTCATTAGAGCTAAGCGTAATAAAACTTGAAATTACAAAGAATTCCCTATTTGCAGTACTTCAATTTTGGATTTTACAAAACACTGAAATGTTTTTCTTTTTTGGGAAATATTTTCTGGGTAAGTCAATTAATAATAGGTACAGAGGCCAGCTACCCCAATCTGTCAAATTTCTTTGTTTGATTTGATTTGCAAGTTTAGTATAAAGGTATAAGGTTCATTTTCCATTGGGAATATTTGACAGTTTGGGATAGCTTGATGTGCTGGAGTCTGTAGGTCTCTATCTCATCCATTTTTACGAAATACTTTTCTAAAAAAATCTGTATTTATTTTTTTTTTAATCTGTCTGTTTGTTCGTTTTGCCTAGTCTCCCAAACAGTTTTTCTGATTTTGACGAAAACTTCACTGACCGAAATACACCCGTGCAAAGCAGCTAAAAAGCCTCGTATTCAGAACCATTAAAACAATTGACAATCTGTATCTCGGCCATGGACAATGGACCACAGACAAAACACTGACAATACACATTCTAATTCTTGCAGTGTAAGTCTAGGTCATGTCAGTTTCCTAACGATGTTTTGTATTATTTCAGTTCTTGGATTTCTGTACAGCCTAAGCTTGGTTGCTCCTCAAGAATTGTTCAACGACTTTTTTAACAAGTTTACTTTCGACCCAGAAATCTTAGGGAAGGTTGAGGTTGATGAAGGTTGTACAACCTGTCCCTTTGTTTACTACCCGATATGTGGTGACGACAACAAAACTTACATCAACGAATGTAAATTGAATTGTTTAAACCAAAACCGGACCGTTAAAGTTAATATGACTCGATCAGGGCCTTGTAAAGTTTTTCCGGATTAAGAATTTTAACTACGAGCACTTTAAAATCGGTGGATTTTTATGTTATAGTTACTATATTCCATTTATAACACATAAAACGTATTTCAACCTATCGTAATTTCGATGTAAACGAACATTTTAGGTCTTGATATTATAAAAATGATGCATGAATCTATTCAAACTGTGAAATACATCCTACTCTATCGTATATAGTATTTTATTGAGATTTACTTTAAACTATAATCACTGTTCGCAATGAATATGTTTTGGGAAAAAAATAAATTATATTAATAAATTTGTTTTTATCTTATCCCACCCTGTCAATGTATTCTATAAAAATCTCGCCATGAAAAGTAAGCTAAAGTGAGTTTTAAGTGAGCTGTCATTCCACCATGTGAGATTGACACTATTGACAGCCCACTTCACCTTAGTTTTCACGGTGATATTTTTACAGAATAGCGCTTTTGTAATCCCCGTCCCAGCCGTCGCGGGAGACGCCCCGGGCGTCGGGAGCCACGCGACGACTCCCAGCCGCCGTAGGCGCAGGCCTGCAGGCGGTAAGTAATGGGCAGCTCACCGTCCGATCAGGACCAGGCGCGTACGTGTTTCACTCGCGCCTCAAAGAGATATCAGCATATGAAGGGGCCCGTTAGGGCCGAAGCCTGCCGGGTAAGCGGAATTGTCCGAAAGGATTACGGTTTAAGAAAATTTATTTCGCTCAAAAAGAATACAATTATTCACTTCTTTGAGGAAAAACATCACAATTAAGATAAGCGACGGTTTCGCTTCGAATAAACTAAAATTAGATTGTAACAAAATCGGCTAAAACTAGAAAAAAAAAAAAATTACCTATATCTATGTAATGTAAAAAAACAACCGCTAGTATACCTGTACAATATATGTTTTGAACAATCATACTTTCCGGAACGCTGGAAAATTACACGAGTAATACCAGTACCTAAGGGCGAAGCAGGGAGTGAAGTTAGTGGGTATAGGCCGGTGGCGGTGCTGTCGGTACCAGCGAAGGTATTTGAGTCAGTAATCCATCATTGTGTCTTAAACCAGGTTTCAGTCACGTTGTCCGACTCACAGCATGGGTTTAGACCGGCTCGTAGCACGACTACAAATCTGCTGAATTTTATGGCATATGTGGTTCCTAGCGTGGATTTGGGAGTGCAGGTCGATGCTGCATACTTTGATTTTAAAAAAGCTTTCGATTTGGTCGATAATGACATTTTATTGACAAAGCTTGCGGCAGTCGGATGCACTCCTAAATTGCTGAAATTCTTTGCTGATCATATGAGTAACAGAAAGCAGTATGTAGAATATGCTGGGTACAAATCTGAGCCCTATTTTACGAGGTCAGGCGTAAGTCAGGGCAGTAATTTAGGACCACTTCAATTTATAATAATGGTTAATGACTTGCCTGAGGTCGTCAGGAACGCCAAGTGCCTATTGTTTGCTGACGATCTAAAATTGCTGTTAGCTGTGAAAGAGCAAAAGGACTTGGAACGCTTACAGGAAGACATAGACAGGGTTGTTGAATGGGGAAAGAAGAATAAGTTGGTGTTTAATACGTCAAAGTGTTCGGTAATAACTTTTAGTAGAATGAAAATGCCCAAGAAATATGATTATAGGGTGGACAGTATGGTATTAGAAAGAACAGAAACGGTGCGGGATTTAGGAGTACGCCTTGACTCGGGCCTGGCATTTCGTAATCACATCGTGAATGTTTGTAAAAAAGCCTATAGGAGCCTAGGTTTCGTCTTAAGAAGAGCAGAGGGTTTTACAAGCATCGCTGCGCTAACTTCATTGTACAATGCATTGGTAAGAAGTCAGCTCGAATGTAACGCAATCATATGGGCTCCGCATGAAGCTAAATACAGTCTCATGCTGGAGCGTATACAAAATAAATTTACTAGGTTTCTGTACCTAAGGTGGTATGGTGTATATCCATTTTATCCATTGATGTATCCAACTCTGTTTGTTATAGGCATGGTGGGCTACAATAAATTGGAAACAAGGAGGGACACAGCTCTTGCTACTTATGTTTTTAAATTATTACGTGGCAAGACTTCAAACCCAGGTATATTAAAAGAAATAAACCTGTGTGTGCCCGACAATTATGTATTGCGAAGGCGACAACCACGCCTATTGGCAGTGCCCAGTAGTAGAACCAATCTACTGAGTAAAGCCCCTATAACGCGCACCTTGCGTGTACTTAATGACGTAGCAGACAGGATAGATCTGTTTACTTGTTCTCTGAGTGAGTTCACAAAAACAACAATGTATATAATATGTTATTGTACTTAAATAATAAAACTGTAATTATGGCCACACTATTGAATTAGGAAATTCCTGTAAGGATAGTGATGATGAGAAATAAATAAATAAATAAAATAAATAAAATAAGTAATCAAAGAACATCAAAAAATTCGTCCACATCGCTGTCAACAGGAAATTTAATATTTATTTTAAAATGAAATTAGTTTTTTTTAACTAATTATTAAATAACATGAAATTAAAATTAAATTAAAATGAAATGGAAAGTCAATTGTTCGAGTATATAATAATCACAGTGCAAAATAATTTCAAATAATTTAAGTAGTCAATAGTCACACTGTATTCGTTTAATAATGTCAACCAAAATAATTAATGAAATAGGCGTGAAGAAGGCGTGAGTTTATGTATCAAAAGATATGAAACTAAAAGAAAATTGCAAATAAACTAAAAAACGCTTTTCATAGAAAACCGAAAAAACCGTGTTTTTTTAGTTTTTATAAACTATTATTTGCTTTGTTGAATTAAAAATTCTCTTTGGTATTCGAAAATTGCCTAATATTAGATAAATCGGTTAAACAAAATTAAAATTATAAAAATTGAAAATTATATTATATCATTATCACCAATCCCTGCCTTATCGACTATGGACGAAAAATACATAAATTAACAAAAATCTTAATTTGCAAATTGAAAAATGGAATAATTTTATCGCATTAGTGTACTGTCATCGGTTCTCGATATATAGTCAAAGTCTAATCATTTATATCAAATTGGCAACAAGTAAGGCACTTTTGAACGTCAAAATGGACAAGAAATAGAATTGATTCTAGTCGCCCCGTCCAAAAGGTAGTTTCGTGTGGAGAAGAATGGGCAAGAAACTCCACCGTTACTCTTTTAAAATGTTTTACAATGTTTTGTATACATGAATTATAACATTATATGTGAAGGCGACGCACCCAGAATAAAAACACTATACCACAAAAGGTGAAAAGAAAAACACATATAGTAATGGCAGGTAAACTTAAGTATGTCATAAGTACATGGTACTCACATATTTACAAACATAATCTACAAAGTTTGAGTTTGAGTTGAAGGAGTCGGTTACAAACATACAAACATAACCGTGAAGCTAATAAAAAGCGTCTAACCAAAAAGAGGCAAAAAGGCGTATGTCTCAGAATCAGGTTGCGACATTCTAAACAGGCACAGAACCCTTCCAAAGAAAGGTACCGTATAAAATAAACCATGAAACCCCGATTTGTATAGCTTATTGGCGAATCCCTTTATGTTTAGTGGCTCAGCAAATTGAGCGATGTTCATTGTTCATACGAAATCTTCTAGCCCAATGGTTCTCAAAATTTGGAGACCTTACCGTCAAATCTATATATTTGATATTCAGGTGGCTTAATAGAGCGTGCAAATTTCATATAGAGACATGCGTGGAGTTATTGGACTCTAACATCCTTTATAGTCTGATCTAAAATTGTCTGCTGAAAATGCAAACAATTGGGTATTTTGAAAGGGTAGTCAATTACGTTACTTATTCAGCTGCATCCGGTTAGACTGGAAGCCGACTCCAACATAGTAGGGAAAAGGCTAGGCAGATTGGCAGTTATTACAATTACGTTACTTTTTATGAATTGTCAAAACGCGGTATTTGTACAAAGTGGTTTGTATGAAATATAACAATGTGACGTCACAGATTTTTAAAATCAAATGTAATACTTGTCGAAGCGTCGACGCCTATCAATCAATCTGGATTAACGCCATCTATCTCTCACTAGAGGAACCATGTAGTCAGATTTGACAGCTTACGTTTCGGAACGTCAAGTAATAACTTGGGGATGGTTAGCGTGGAATAATGGCAACACCGAGGGAATAATCGAGTCAAATGTCGAACCGGAAGTATAATCAGCATATATATATATTTGACATTGACAGGTACTGACGTTGACAGGTAGGTTGGCTAACCTGTAAGTGGGGAGGCACAAGTGTGCGGTGACAGTTGAGTGAGGACACTTTGAATCGGTCCGTCAGTCTGAGTGGACGTTCGTTACTCCGCGCTAAACTGCCCGCGTTCCTTAGTTCTTAATCGAGCCATCCTTGATTATTTAGTATTCAGTGCTATTTAGCAAGTAATTAAAAGTGTTAACGAATAATTTGTGAGTGTTATTTCCGATGACGCGACCCACTGATAACGAATCCCTTCGTCATACTTATTAGTATTAAATGCAATTATACAGTTATATCTTCGCATAATATTTAATTTCTGTACGGTGATGGAAGTTTTTAAGACGAGCGATATTTTTCTATGTGATTTCTATTTATTTTTGAACGTGTCAAATAGCCAATTATCATAACATAACATCACGCCTGTGAACCTGTAGTACACCCATATTTCGCCACTTATGTTTGAGTCCCACGTAATTGCCGGCGAATCTATTTATTGCTATCAACCGGGCACAAATCCAGACTTATGGCTGCTTCTGAGAAATTTCGGATGTTAAACCCAATACCACCTTGTCCGACCTTTTTTTACAAGACAAGACTGATGGTCCGAAAGGGTTACCGCTACCCCGGAACATAAAGGGCTAAGGAAGGAACATGGATGGGTTTTAGTCAGTAAGAGTCTGACACTCCCTTCCGCTCCGCGGTCCTTCCGCGGTCCTTCCGCGGATAAAAACATGCCATGTCTTTTAAACACTTTTATAATTGGATTGTGTTTCAAATAGGTAATGCAAAGTAAGGGCTCGGGTGGCATCGTCCAAGTTTTCGTTGAATAATTTATACAGGGAGCGTTGTGCAAGCAAGGTTTTGCGAGTTAAAAGACGTTTTGTCAAACTGTCTGCAAATGTACCCGGCCAATGTCTGCCTTACTGAGAGACTGAAAACTGTAGCTTTTAATAAAGCTGAAACTTCTTCTGTTATTAATTTCAGTTTCGTTCTGCTCGAGATTGGTTACTGTTTGTGCTGTCCCGTCGTCTTGCTTACCATTTTTTTTTTGTGGTTAGAAAATCACCAAAGGGCTCCCGCTCTGGGTAGAATGACGAAGAATGTCAGGCTCTGAATGACTTACGACGCCCGGGGCGTCTCCCGCGGCGGCAAGAACGTTCTCCGACACCGCAGGCGCGGGCCTGCTGACGGTGAATTATGGGTAGCACACCGTCCGATCAGGACCAGGCCCCACGGCCGGATGGCGCGTACGTGTTCCACGCGCGCCTCAAAGAGATGTCAGCATTTGAAGGGGCCCGTTAAGGCCGAAGCTTGCCGGGTAAGCGGGTTTGTCCGAAAAGGACTACCGCAACCCGGAACAACTTTCCATCTGAAGCACTAAGAAGTGGTGAAAGGCGGGCGTTTTGGGAATGTTTGGTCCTAAGACATGCCGGTTCCCTTACAATGTTTTGAGAGCAGTGCTGATGAAATAAAATAGATGAATACACAACTGTACTCTATTCGTTATAACATTAGACTAATAACGGTTATCACCCTTTCGTTTTTCTATATAGACGTATATTAAACTTCGTTATTTCACGTTACATACGAAGCAATGTTATCTATTAACCATTTACATTAAAAAAATTACTGTAAAGTGCAGTTATGTCAACAATATTACACAATAACTGTCCTTATTTAGCCGCTATTTTTCTAATGTTATAATGGGTCCTGGTAGTCTGTGTGATAGGTTTTTCCTTGTGCAGATACCAACCCACAAAGGATTTATCAAAATATTGTTATTCTGCACAATGTTTTATACCTATTATAGTTTTTATCTTTATAACTGACTGACCGATCCTTTGCATTTCAAAAGTGCCTATAATTTAGTTTATTTGAATTAAATGTTTTGTCTTTGAGTTTGACTTTGACTTAACATCTGTATACTTTTACTCTATGTTCACAAAATGAATAAATTAATTTAAATTGAAAGTTCATAACTTTTTCCCAAGGGAAATCACATTGGGCGCGCGCGGTTTGTTTAAAACAAAAATGCTCGTAATTATGCGATTATTTTTTTCAATGCCATTTCAGTATACATTATCAAAGTCAAAAACAAGATTCAATTATTTGATTAATTACAAGTTTATTACATACTTAAAGAGTCTTTGCAAATGCGAGTCGTAAGAATTTCCTGAAAAAAATATCTTTCGTAAAAAGACTAAATAAGAATTTCTAATTATTCAACTGATTGATTTGTCTACAGTTCAAAATGTTATGGTCTATTTTAAAAATGTTCATACCATGCCGTAAGTATCTACATATATGACTGTAGTGACTTTTTTATATAACATGGTTTTTTTGACATGTCAAAATTCTAGGGTTATTCTATAAGTGAACATAATACAAAAAGTCCCGAGAATACATGGTCCAAAAATGTATCGTTTCGGAGATAATTATCTCCAAAATCATGTAGTTCGATGCGTGATGTAATTCATGGATGGCCTTGTCTATTCTTGTCTATGGCTAGTCTCTGGTGTGATTGGCTGCCGTGACCAAAAGGCAGACAGGATTATATTGTTACCACGCACGTCCATTCCATTGCTGCACCATTAGCTAAAAGTAACTTTCTGCACATATCCAACCACCCTGTGAGGTTGATCAACTTCAAGTGGGATTGTCCGAAAGAGTTACCGCTACCCTCGGAACATAAAGGGCTAAGAAAGGAACATTGATGGGTTTTAGTCAGTAGGAGTCTGACATTATCTTCCGCTCCGCCCAGAGCGGGAGCGGTCATTTGATGATTTCCCACCCTAAAAAAAAAGGTTGAGCAATTTTTTTTCAGAG
Source organism: Hyppa rectilinea (assembly GCA_951799385.1). Lineage (NCBI taxonomy): Eukaryota > Metazoa > Arthropoda > Insecta > Lepidoptera > Noctuidae > Hyppa > Hyppa rectilinea. The sequence continues at coordinate 9,119,654 of OX637324.1, read as the reverse complement.
AAGACGAAATTTGACAAAAAAAAACCAATTAAGACTATGAAGTTCCATAATTCGCATCAAGACGTGAATTTTAACGATACGGTAACATAAATTTGATCGACGCGTCAACGTGACACGTCGCGATACTGAACCGTTTTACGTTTATGACGTCATGACGTGGTTTTTTTTTTTAAGTCTGGGAAATCATCCAATGACTTCTCCCGCTCTGGGTGCAGCGGAAGGGAGTGTCAGACTCTTACTGGCTAAAACCCACCCATGTTCCTTCCGTAGCCCTTTATGTTCCGGGGTAACCCTTTCGGACAATCCCGCTTACCCGGCAGGCTTGGCCCTGAGGGGCCACTTCATATGCCTTTGAGGCGCGCGTGGAACATATACGCGCCGTCCGGCACGGGCCTGGTGCTGATCGGACGGTGAGTCACCCATTAGGTACTCACCGTCCGCAGGCCCGTGCCTACGGTGGCCGGGAGTCGTCACGTGGCTCCCGACGTCCGGGGCGTCTCCCGCGGCGGCTGGGACAGGAGGACCCTTCTCTCTCTCATCCCGCCACCTCCTTCGCGAGCATGACTTTTTCGCAGAAGGAGGTGACTGCCTCCCACTCCCTCTCACTTCGGACCATGGCTTGCACTAGGGCCGGGCGCGAGAGGTCTCCGCCGATCGCCTCTGCGAGGATACGGTGGTGCTCCACCCAAGCGGGGCAGGTTTGCACCGTGTGCTCTACCGTATCCTCTGGACGATCCTCGCAGTGGTGACACCCGGGCGTTTCCTCCCGCCTGATGATGTGCAGGAACCTCCCGAAACATCCATGTCCGGTGAGGACCTGCGTCAGGTGGAAGGTAAGGGCGCCGTGACGCCCCTCTAGTCACTCCTCAAAGAGGGGCCTTACCGCCACTATTGTGGCGTGCCCTGTCATGACGTGGTGATGTGGACATTAGGATATGAGCTACGCGCTCGAGCGCGCCGCGTCTTGCGCCAGCGACTGCAGACAAACAAATGAAATTTTGTTTAGAGCATCACAAGTCACCGCGAGACCGCGGAGTGACGGTCGAAAACACGTGACGCGCACACGTGTGACACAAGATGCATGACGCAACGACGCCAACGACACACATATGTGACAATTGCAATAACACTATAACTCGAAATAAACAATTAAATAATTACTTTTGTGAGTGTTTATATGAATAGATATTTTAAAAATTGAAGCTCTCGTTGTATTTCATGACATGAAACAAAAAGACACCATGGATATTGGGAAATTCATGATAACAAGAAGAAATAAATTTGTAGCTTGGCGGGGAGGGCCCGCGCGTGCCTTTATGCTCTGGCGTTCAAAAGGTTAAAAGGACTTAACACCATTTTATTTGTAGCTTATGCCGCAGCCTCATAATTATAATGTTATTTTTTTTTATAGTTGCATTTTATTCGACGTTTCTTCAAGAGAACACTAAAGTGGTCGCCCAGCCGGCCTACGAATCGAATTACTCATGGTATATGCAGAATTATATGATGGGCGTGATAAAAGATACCGTGCCAGTGATTGAAAAAATCTACTTTTGTAACTGTCCACGAGTATATATCCCAGTTTGTGCCTCAAATAATCATTCTTTCACTAATATATGTAAAATGAATTGCATGAATACTAGGCTAAGATTGTGGGACACTACGAGAGAATTAAGTGTGTCCTATAGAGGACTTTGTTGGAGCTTTTTTGACCCCTTCGAGTACTGATTGTGTAAATTAAACCTAATTATACTAAATGTCTATGTTTTTTTTAAGCCTTCTTCTCTATATTAGTTTTCATCAAAATCAAATCAATCTGCCTAGCCCTTTCCGAACTATGTTGCGGTCGGCTTCCAGTCTAACCGGATGCAGCTGAATACTAGTATTTTACATGGAGCGACTGTCGATCTGACCTCCACAACCCAGTGAGTAACTGGCAGTCAGACTTTCGGGCTTCTGACTACCCTTAACGACTGTCAAAGCTCTACGAATGACAAGCGGGACCAACGACTAACCCTTTATAGGACGGCTCATACAAAATGGCCAGTAAACTGGACAGTCACTTCAAGGTCGTTATCTCATAGATTTTTGTTTATATATTGTACCTTATGAACATTTACGACCCGCGTTAGAGCACACTGGCCCGCTAACTGGCCAGCATTCAAGTTCGCCGCGCGACATTTTAAATTCGCGCCTTTTTTCAAGATGGCCTGTGAACTGGCCATCGTGCACCCGCGCAGGAACATTTGTTGTCATCGCGTGTGTACGTTATGTGTTTACAAGTTTTATGGTAATAAAAAATCATGTCTTCTTGGAAAAGGTAAGTGAAACTATTCATTTATAGTATATACTTCGTTGTTATGTGCAAATCTAATCGAGGATAATAAGAAAAACATATATTATTTGGGATTGAATATAAACCGGTTTGTTGAAAAATGATAAGCTAAAAATTGCCTACCTAACTTTGAGATGTTGCATTGAGTATTTATTTTCGAGTAATCCCTATGAACCATATTGTTTTACAACAGGTATATAAGCATGTGTTATAATATAATAATACATTTGCGATAAACCATCTTGTTCGGTAGTTATAACCTATTATTATGAAAGTTTGGGGGTTTTTTTCAGTTTTTTTTTTTGCAGATGTGTGGGTCCTTATGAAAATCGTAATGTGATCGTTTTTCCTTGTAATTTTCTCATTGTTTTAGACACACATGGACTTATCGGGAGTTGGAGTCACTAGATGAGGACCAATGGAATGGACTTCGTGGGTATTACTGATGACCAGGCCACAAAATCAGACATCGGTGGTGATTCCGATGCTGATGATTGCTTCGACGAAAGTTTTAGTTCCAGCACCCTGAGCACACGTAGTCGAAATCATGGATCATGTTCTGGAACATCGTCTTCATCACAACCACACCACAGGAGTTTTTAAGATTTCGAGAACCCAGTCTACAAGAATAGTACATTCAATAATTACGTGGGCATAAAAACTGAAGTAGATCTAAATTCACAATGAAGAAGTTTTGTTTTAGAAGAAATTAATATGTTAAGTTAATTCTATCTGTAATTAAAACTGATTGTCAATTATATGTTCTATTATTAAAGATTGATTAGGAAATACATTTATTTTATTATTATTATCATCTTTTCCTAAAAATAAAATAGATTTCATTAGTGTCCATTTTACTGGCCAGTGATATTGCTGTGATGGTTAGTGACGCAGAACATTCAATGGCCAGTTTACTGGCCATATGATTTTCATGGTTTTCTCGAAAAACAAACGATTTCAGGTCTTTTTTCAAAAAGATGTCATTATGATTTACGGCACAGAATAGGTATTTATCACAAAATATTAAGATTTCAAAAAAAAGTTAGGGTGTGCGTTAAAGGGTTAAGCCAGATTCACATTACTGTGATGTGTCGTGACGCTTTCTGACGCAGTGTTAGCCAATCAGAACTCGTTGGGATTTGACGTAGTCCTGAAGAGATTCGTTTGAGTGGTGTATTCCACGTCACGACATAACACAACACGGTAATATGTCAGTGGCTTTAACATGCTTTCCGAGGCCCGGAAGAGTCTCGATATATAAAGATCACCCATCCACAGACCAACCCCGGCAACCCTTTGCTGATTAGTTTTCATCAATAGTCTTTTTTTAAAACCAAAAATATTAGGCAATCATGGGAACTGTTGACAGATTCGAAAACTCAAACTGCATCGTACAAGGTGTTCTTCTGTAATGTAATAGCTCTAGGGTATGCATGTCAGGATATCAAAGAATCAACTGGCATAACATTATGAATTATTTTTAAATTTTCTTTTTTTTTGGTTTTATTTTTCATACAAAATAGTTATGAAATGTCAGAGCTCGTGGCTAAGTACTAACAGCCGCACAGGTCGATTCATCAGGTTAAGCTACGCTTGCCGAGGATGGCCGTGGATGGGTGACCATCATTACATACCAAGACTCCTCCGAGCCTCAGAAAGCACGTAAAGCCGTTGGTCCCGGCTGTCATTCGTGCATCTCTGACAGTCGTTACGGGTTGTCAGAAGTCCGAAAATCTGACTGCCAGTCTTACCAAGGGGTATCGTATTGCCCAGTTTCTGGGTTGTGAAGGTCAGATAGGCAGTCGCTCCATGTGAAATACTGGTATTCAGCTGCATCCGGTTAGACTGGAAGCCGCAATGGAAAAGCTGTCCGGAAAATAGGTATGATAAATACAATATTTTTATTCGTCAGTCAGCTTAATTATTAAAAAATATTGAACACGTTTTTTTTTCTTAAAGATTACATAGATATATTTGTGTTAAAATATGGCATGACGTCACTCATGTAAATTTTATACTGAGTTGTGACGTAGCGCGCCCCCACTCCCCAAGTTTAATGCGTTTCATGTATTTTTTTATTAATATGATAGAAAAAAACCTGTGTCTAATATTTTCTATTATCTATTAATGTAATATTTTTTTGTGGAAAACTTAGGTCCTTTTTTATGAGATTTTTGTATGATTATTATAGTTGGAAGAGACTATCGTCTGAAACGGCTAGTGTGAAAAAATATATATTCAATTTGAAAAATCTTGCAGGAGATAAAAAAAACTAAAGTTATTTTAATTGCTAATTGAAGCAATAACGCGTACCTAATTAACTATCAAGTAATCGAAGCATTAAGGCGTACGTAATTAACTATTTAAGTTTTATGTATTAATTTCAAATCGGTCATTATTTGAAGCAGATCATTGGAACGATATTATTTAAAAAAAAATATGAGAACACTTTGTAAGTTAGTGTTTTTATGTTGCAGCATCTTACTGATATAGAACTATTTTTGCTAGAACTTTTTTCTTTTTCTTAATTTTGTTTTTTTTTTTTGTTTCAATGGGTCTTTAGTTTAGTTAGTGATATTCCTATACTAGTCCTAATAAATACTTCTTCTATCTTCCTTTCCTTCTTTTAACATGTAAATAAATTACGTATGCAAAATATTCGGGCCTATTCACAACAAATTATCCAAATTATACATTGTGTTAGGTTAAACGAGAGACATACTTTCAGGTTGTACAGTACCCATGAAAATCAACAACTTAGTCCATGGCACCAACTCTGAAATATGAAAACGAAAATCAGCTGTTCCATACATTTTGATGAATTATGCGAACATAAATGTAATGAACAGCTGTTTTTTTTTCATGATTTGAGGTATAGCTCCCTTATCTTCATGAGTATAGTAACCCCTAAAAGTATATCCCTCGTTAAATTAAACACACTGTATATTGGTTTTACTCTAGTGGTAATCCGATATTTTTGTTAATCTAAACATTAATTATTTAATTGGCGCCTTCAAATTAGGCGCAGCAGTAGGCATCCGAAGTGGCGATGCTTGAGATAGTCTGTGTCCAACAGTGGATGTCTTTCGGCTAAAATGTTTTCGGCTAATAGTAGTAATACGATACTTCTTGTTAAGACTGGCTGCCAGAATTTCGGGGTTCTGACTACAATTTTTTTTTTTTTTTTTTGGAAATGGCATCTCGCAGTTCAACCAAAGGGTTGTCTACTGCTTAACCGGGCTTGCCTGTGGCTGCCACAAAAGAATTGTAGCCTCCAGCCAGGGCTTAATAAAAACTAAAGCTAACTTACAAAACTAAGCGACTACACGCTAAGGGCACCCCCTGCGGGGTTCGGACCTCTTCTGACTACAACACTAATACCCGATATTTATGTTTTTTTTTTCAGATATCCTGTTTCTTATAGCGATATTCCTGCCTTTTTGTGAGGTTTTCTTCTTTTACCAAAGGACCACCCTAAGAAAACGTACTCCTCGCGCAACCACACTTACTACCACAACACCTACTACAACCACACGGACATATGCACGTTTGTTCCAACCACTATCTCAGCCCACCCCATGTGACTATTGCCCTTTAATATATATGCCCGTTTGCTGCGACACAAATATGACTTATATGAACCAATGCTTTTTTGTTTGTGATAAAAATAAGCCCGAATCGACCCAAATTTTATACCGAGGAGTTTGTATATTTTATTGAATAAATAATAATGTTGCTGTTTTATTTTTCACTAGCTTCCGCCCGCGGCTTCGCCCGCATAGTATGTCGTAATAAATTATACACATAAACCTTCCTCTTCAATCTATCTATTAAAAAAAACCGTATCAAAATCCGTTTCGTAGTTTTAAAGATTTAAGCATACACATATAGGGACAGAGAAAGTGACTTTGTTTTATACTGTGTAGTGATTATGTTTGCCTTTTTTAACCTCACCACCATAGGATTATGGGACGGTGAACTGATAAGAATAAGACGTTTTATTTGCCTAGACATGTACAGAGGCCAGCACATCAAGTTGCCACAATCTGTCAAATTTCTTTGCTAGTATTTCAACTTTATTGCAAAGACATAAGGTTTTTTTCAATTGGGAAAATTTGACAGTTAGGGATAGCTTGATGTGCAGGCGTCTGTACATACCGAATTAAAATAATACTTGCATGCAAGATCGTTAATAAGAGTGGCTGACGACATGTCTGCCATTTTTCATGGCGTGCAAATATTTATACAATTGAAAGATCAGTCAGCAGATCCAACGGAGATAATCTTAGCGGAGGCGGAGTTGGAAAAAAAAAAACAAAGATGTCTAGACATAAATTATTGTATTTAAAAATGTACGTGTAACCCGATCATAAATGTATTATACAGTATGTCCCTTGTTTAACAAGGGATATACTGATCTAGCAAGATCGTCCGATAGGGTAACCACTACCCCGGATCATTAAGGGCTTAGGAAGGAACATGGATGGGTTTAGTCAGTAAGAGTCTGACAAATCAAATCAAATCAAAAGTCATTTATTCAAATTAGGCTGAAAATCAGCACTTTTTGAAGGTCAAAGTTATATAAGACAGTCCCTCAAAAACGCCCACCCTTCACCACTTCCTAGTGCTTTAGCTGGGAAGAAGTGGCGCAACAAACTCCCCAGCAGCACAGCTGTCTGTTTAGTTAGAAGAACTTGACTCTACACATTTATCGTATGAGAAGTAATTAACATCACGAAACACATCACATTAAAATCAATCATTTGCCACATGTCAGCTAGCACACGCCAATATACCAATTAAAACGTTTAAACGGACTGTACTCAAGCGTAAATTAAAAAAAAGAGCCTCCAGGTAAAAGTTCGTGCCCGCTTACATGTGCAATGCTGTATATCCAGTCTATATCCATACAGCCGTAACTCGAAGTTACAAATGAGAAACTAGGACAATCGAAGTAAAATCAATCAATTAATTGCTAATGAGCTTTACAAAAAAGGGGGTTACATCAAAATGAACTGCTCATGAAAATGAACAACTTTCACTATAGGACCAACTCTGAAATATGAAAAAAAACATCAGCTGTTCCATACAATTTTGACGGATTATGCAAACGTAAAATGTACTGAACAGCTGTTTTTTTCGTGATTTCAGAGTTGGTCCCATAGTCAAAGTTGTTCATTTTCATGGGTACTATACACCCTGTAAGTATGTCCCTCGTTTAACCTAACACATTGTATAAAGTTAGTGTGTCATTGAGTAGTGTGTTTGATATTTGTCCTACATACAGGGTTACTGGTAACTCGACGTATTCCTTGCAGGACGTCATAGTAGGGTTAAAATGCAACAAATTAAGCCACCAAATGTTCTACCGAAATTCAGTAGTTTTTGAGTTAGTTCGATTTTTAGAGTTTTTATGAATAATCCCAGATTAAATCATTTGAAACCAATTTAAAAATTATTTACGGCGCGACAGTACAGAAATTTTAAGTTATTATCGTAGTTGATGCCGTAGCAGATCTTTGTTAATAATTAAAAGTTCAAAAATGCCTTAAACCTTGGCAAATATCACTAATCAAACATTTTTTTTTTTGTAATTTTTGTTATTACTCCATACAAATTGTTGTCTAGTGCAAAAATAAAATACTACGCCTGATGTACAAATTACTAGGAAAATATCCTTATCTTATCAGCTATCCAAAAAGGTATGAATGTTAATACAAAGTCATGGACTACATTATGAAAATCGTTTTTGATTTAGTACAGGAAGACGTGCGTCTCACAAAAAGGTGATTATTCGGAAAATCAAATAAAACAATTTCGTGAATGTTATTATTATTTTTAATAAATTTCAATTTAATAACTTTTATGACATACATTTCACACGTCTTGTTCGATGTGCTGCCCTCGGTTTCGAATACATGTTCTTATTCGCTTCCTCATTTCAGTTTTTGTGATTCTTGATGTGATTGTTGCCCTCATCTGGTCCGCCGCATCTGTTATTCTCTCCCTTAGTTCTTCAATTGAATTTACTGGGGTCACATAAACTAGGTCTTTCATATGACCCCAGACGTAAAAGTCTAGGGGCGTCAGATCAGGGCTTCGCGCAGGCCACGGAATCGGCCCACCGCGCCCTATCCATCGGTTTGGATAGTTTTCATCCAGCAATTGTCGAATTGTGATTCGGAAGTGGGCTGGACATCCGTCATGTTGATAAATCATGTTTGCTCTTCTTTCTTCCGGTACATCCGCGAGCAGTGGTGTTAAATGATTTCTAAGGAAATCTTCATAAAGTTCCCCATTTAGTGTTCGGGGTAAAAAATGTGGGCCGATTAATTTGTCGTCGATAATACCCATCCAAACATTAAGCGAGAACCTACGCTGGGATGCGGTTGGTTTCAGTTTTTTAGGGTTTGCTTCTGCTTTCGGTGCCCAGTAATGTAAGTTGTGGTAGTTTGTGATACCATCACGGTCAAAACATGACTCATCGGTCCACAGAATGTTTTTTAAAAAGTTTTCGCCTTCGGCGTCGGCACTCAGCATGAAACGACAAAATTCAAGCCGTCTCGGCGGATCTCCCTCTTCTAATGACTGGACTGGTTGGTAGTGATATGGATGTCGGCCTGACAAGTGAACTACAGACCAGACTTTCCACTGTGACATACCAAGCTCACGCGCTACGATGTTTGTCGATATGTTGGGGTCGTCAATAAAACGTTGAAGAATCAGCTCTTCGTCGTCAGCCGTGTATCTCCGGGAACGACCAGTGTCAATTTGCCTGGTTCTTTGGACGCTGCCAGTTTCAGATATTCGCCGATAAGTCGATCCGAAGACACTAACGTGTGGGAGTCGGCGGTTGGGAAAGCGAAGTCCATATTCTCTCCGCGCTTCAGCAGCGTTACCGTCACAAAGTCCGTAACAGTAAATTATGTCAGCGTATTCTGGATTAGAATATGCATCCATAGTCAGCACTTATGAAGGCACAGCACAGCACGAGAGCAAGATACGCGATAGGGATAGCCAGATAACAAAACACGAGCTTACGCGACGTAGAGTTGAGACTGACTAACGCTGACGACCAGAAAATCGCACCCCGAGTCATGCCGAGAGAACAATAGTAACCAATCACAAAGCTTACCGTGTGTTTGGAGTTCAAGCTCAGGTAAAACTACGAATACTACGAATAACAAACAAAATGTTGATTGTCTTACAATTTTACCTGCTCCCCATAAAACTCTTCTCTACCCTGTCATACATGCAAAAGTATTGACAATCATACCTTTCTGAATAGCTGATAAGACAAGGATATTTTCCTAGTAATTTGTACATCAGGCGTAGTATTTTATTTTTGCACTAGACAACAATTTGTATGGAGTAATAACAAAAATTACAAAAAAAAAAATGTTTGATTAGTGATATTTGCCAAGGTTTAAGGCATTTTTGAACTTTTAATTATTAACAAAGATCTGCTACGGCATCAACTACGATAATAACTTAAAATTTCTGTACTGTCGCGCCGTAAATAATTTTTAAATTGGTTTCAAATGATTTAATCTGGGATTATTCATAAAAACTCTAAAAATCGAACTAACTCAAAAACTACTGAATTTCGGTAGAACATTTGGTGGCTTAATTTGTTGCATTTTAACCCTACTATGACGTCCTGCAAGGAATACGTCGAGTTACCAGTAACCCTGTATACCTAACATACCTAAAATAATATATTTTTTATATAGTCTGGGTATTTGATGTTTATTTCTGACTATATCACAGTAAAGGCGTTTTTTATTTGGCAATATTGAGGTTAATTTTTAACCAACTCGAGAGAGGGAGGAGTTTCTATGTTCAACTGTATTGTATGTTTTTGTTTTATATAATTATGTCCGCCGATATCTCCGTCAATTGTGAACCGATTTTTTTGTTTGGGCTACACTTTGAAGTTTTATTAACTTGGTGAGAATAGTTTTTGAGTTAGCTTACACATATTAAATCCACTCTTTGTCTTGACGATGCCAATAATAATAATAGCTGAAGGACCACAAAAACTTTTTGCATTATATAACTTCAATCTTTTAACACTGTATAATTGCATAGCACGTTTGTGAGTACTATAAAGCTACCATTTACTGAGTACGTCTTACATTGACTTGAATGTGCCCTGGCGGCTGAGAGCATGTCATGCTCCCTGTAATGTCTCACTGATGGTGGCGAGTATGTTGGATCATTTAGCTCCCATCAAAATGGTGCTAATCCATGCGTCATGTTCATGAACAGGCGCCGTCATTAGGGACTGGTCACCTCTTAGCTGCCACGGCTCTTTTAAAATGTAACTTAATTTTGTTTTTTTTTAAATCTTGTAATTATGGACGCTTTTTTTAAAGTTCTGCATCGGTCTCACATCTATATTTCAACATGAATGACGTAACCCAGTTTTTGTAAACATTATTTTGATTAAAAAGAGTGTCCATGGAGTTGTTCACCCGTTCTTCTCCATAGGTACCTACTGCTTTGGAATGGGCAACTAAAATGGCTTGTGTCCCAGAATTATAACTTCATTAGTAATAAAAACCACTTAATTAGGTTCAATTTAAATGGTTTTTATTCCTAATGAAACCAACCACGCGGAACTAATTAACTTTTTAGTATTTTTTTTAATTTTCTTGGTATTATTTTAGATTCCGTCGTTGTTTATTGCGTCGATTATATCGATAAAAAACCAAATCCAGCATGCGACTGATTTGTAAGTATTTTAAACAAAATTAACTAAGTACGTAATGACCCCCTTTTTTTGAGCGTTGGAAGGATGGGAGAGTGGGCGCAGTGACAACGACTGCAGAAAAATAAATGAAGGAAGTTATTGAGAACATGTAGTACAGAGGCCAGCACATTCTGATAGAAATAAAACTATTGAGTATACAAAAAAAGTTTCTTTTGGAAAGTCGATTGTAATCATGAGTACAATCACGTGTTTAAATATCGGTCACACAATTACCAGTCATCTTATATAAAAAAATAAACGTTTTTCTCTATCTTTTTTCAGATGGTGTCCTTTTTCTATTAACTATATTTCTGCATTTTTCTGCGGTCGGTGCAAAAAAAAAAAAAACTACCGTAACACCACGGCCACCTGAAATAGCTTGGACTACACGGGCATACGAAGTTTTGTTCCCGCCCATCACGCAAAAAATGAACTGTGAGAATTGCCCCCTCGTTTACTTTCCAGTGTGCACGGATCAAAATTTGACATATATGAACATATGCTTCTTTAATTGTAACAATTTTACTGATGTGCAAATTGTGCAGCGAGGTATTTGTATTTTTTATTGATTTTTTCGGACATGGAGTAGCGGACAATCCCAGTGTTTGGTACGGAAATATGATGAAGTGCAATGTCAAATAATGATTTTTTTGTATTAATGTAGACGAATGTTTCAACTTTATCACATAAACGTAAGGTGCATTTTCAATTGGGGAAAGGAGATTGTTCTACGCCCATACATTGTTCGCCCTGGAGCCAACAGCATAGAAAAAATCATTTTCTATTTGTAAACTGCCCTTAGTAGCCCATAAGAACAAAGTTTGTTGACGGACACTTTAGAGAAAAGATTTATTTAAAGAAAAGGAACCGATTTTGAGGTTATTTTTAATAAAAGAAAACGTAAGTAATTCCTTCTAAAATCGCTATTTCTGGTTTCTACAAAGCATTAAACTTCAAATACAGTAAAATATTACCGTAAATACAGTTGTATTATGCCTTCTAAGTACAGTTATTATTTATTGGTTGAAGTTTACTTTAAGCGAAGTCCGTTATCCGTTGTCAAAATGCTAAGGTGTCGTTTAAGCAGATCACAGAATCAGTTATTCGAAGCCAGGTCACGTTGAAAGCAATCCAAATTGTAGTCCGTTAAACAGAAACAAAATCAAAAACGCCAAAAGAAATCGCCAAATAGGTACGTAGTCACAACAACACAACACAGCCACAGGTTCGTCTCGGTGAGACGCTCCGACTGACGTAGTGACGTAGAGATGCTCTCTCGAAGATCAATCATTGTATATCGATTATCAATGACCACCTATTTAATCTGTGGTTTTAATTTAGTAGACCAAAATGACAGATCAATATGTCAAAAGTAAATTAATTTGTTCCGTTTCAAACATAAACACGTTGTTGCTATGATTCTAGTTCGATTAAATTAATGCTTAAATAAAATATTTTGTTCCCAACGAACAATGTGTAACGTTTTAGTTTGCGACATTTAAAAATAGAGTTTAAGTACTTAAAAAGTAAAAATATGGCTATTGAAGTCGTGAAATGGTTATGAGAACAATTCACTAGAGTTGCGTCGTAAATGACATTTCAATCGTTAAATGAGAGATTTTCTGACAAGTGAAAAAACATAGTTCAATAGATGGCATGGGTAAAAAATACGTCTTTGTTTTACTGGCTACTGATAACAAAAACAAGATCCGTAAATAAGAAAGCTTATTTGATGTCAAAAACCTGAGACAGTGACGTATTTTTTACCAATGCCTCTTTTGAACTAATATTTTCTCACTTGTGAGAAAATCCCTCATTCGACTAGTAAGTACATTTTGTGAGTTTGTTTTGTTCATTATATTTTCATCATAATCGTGCTAGGCCATATTCATCATAAGTTCCATTAAAATGTTCACGGAACTAATTCCATGAAAAAAATATGCATGAAAAACTTTTATGTTGCACATTTTCAATGTTTTGGAAGTGTTAAATATCGAACATCCATTATTTATCACTAGATATTATGGACATCGTCGTCGATATCGATATTTATGTAATATGAGCGAGAGCGACACTGTCAAATCTTTTGTGACATTGACATTGACAATTCCTTGAAAGATGGCGAGTTCAGTTGGTAATAAAATCAATGAGGTCAGTTTTAAAAACCTATTAAGAATTAAACAGTGTCCGCTTGAATTTATTAATTTTAAAAAGCATATTAAAATATAATTAAAATTAACGTACACGTCAAATGTTTGTTGGTTATAGGGCGGTCTAGAACAATCTCCTTTGTCAGTTTGACTTACTTATGCGAACACATCAAGGTGTTTGCATAATATGTACGTGTGTTAGGGCCCTAAATGCAAAACACTGCCCGGTAGGTAGGTACTATAAAATGTTTGTCACCAAGACACCATTGCAGACTACCATTTTGCAGACTTAAAAATCAACTTCTGAAATGTTCAACTAAATATCTGAATATCTCTGAGGATTTATTCCTCAACAAACCTTTTGTTCAAGTTTTGTATTACTTTTCACGTCTGGTTTTTTCATAAATATTTGCATAACATAGTGTTTTACCGTGATTGGACGAGAATATTCGGTCCCTAGAGCTTATACTCTGTTGAAATATTACATACCAAAACTTAATCGTAAATGATAAATGTGACCCCGTTTGGGGTTGATACACTAGGGCCATGGGGTTCGAGTGCCCACTATGTCTTTCAAGACATCGCCAAGCGGTTGGTCAACTCTTCATGTGACCAGAGGGCTGGCCTATTTTTTGGTCAAAGAATCAGCCTTGCCGTACAACGTGGCAATGCTGCCAGCCTTGTGGGAACTTTTCCTATTGACAGCAATATGGACGAATTTTTTATGCCCTTTGATTTTTTTTCCTTCCTGTTTTATGTACTTGTACATAGTTATTATTAATATTTTTAAGTATTATAAGTTATGTAAATATTAAAAGACTTGAGATGTTTTCTTCAAATTTCGACAAGAATATTGTATTGTTCAACTGTCAACAAAGTGTATTAAATGGTTTTTTTTTCTGTGAAAATAAAAATATTAAACAATAAAGTAGATAGGATACAACTTAGTAAGATTTTAAATTTATAACACTAGTTCCCCCGTGACTCGGAAAGCACGTTAAGCCGTTGGTCCCGGCTGTCATTTGTACATCTTTGACAGTCGTTACGGGTCGTCATAAGCCCGAAAATCTAACAGCCAGTCTACTAAGGGGTATCGTATTGCCCAGTTACTGGGTTGTGGAGGTCAGATAGGCAGTTGCTCCATGTAAAGTACTGGTATTCAGCTGCATCCGGTTAGACTGGAAGCTGACCCAAACATAGTTGGGAAAAGGCTAGGCAGATAGATAGATATCTCTAGCTGGGATGATGCTATAAGATATTTCTCTGTTTTGATTAATTCATCGATATTATATTTAATTTGATAATGAAATATCGCTCTATTTGTAATATTAACAGGGTCCATAATGCAGCTTAAGGCTATTGCAAGGGTAACATGCATCGCAACGAAACGCATTTGTTAAAGCCCCCTTCATCGATTCAGTAATTTTTTTATGAACCATGACTGCCTCATTGGCCTTTTGGTCGTAAGTGATGCTGCTTAGCACAGTGTCCTAGGTTCGATTTTCAGATCGGGCATAGTGTTGTTGAGTTTTTCTATTGGGAATTTCTCTGAAGCAGCACGGAATCTGTATCAGCGCCTGGTAGATGGCAATAAACTCGCCCACTGTTTTATGGGATATAAACATAAGTGGATAAATATGGATGTACCATCGCTTACTAGCACCTCTACCCAACCCATCGGGTCCACACAAAGCGTAATATTAGAGCGGCGGTACACGGCTGCTCGAGCAGTTAACGGCTGAGCGACGTACACGGACCGCTCGAGCGGTCGGCGGCACGATGGAATTTCGTCATGTAGGTAGTTGACGGCTTGAAGCGGTCGCGACTGCTCGAGCAGTCGTGTGTACGGCAGCGAATGAATTACTATTGTTCACCGCGCGGTCGCGGCTTGAAGCAGTCGGTCTCAATTGCTTGAAGCAGTCCGTGTACGGCAGGCCTTATGTTTATGTATAAACGAATGCTCACTACAAGCGGGCCACATTGTACCGCATAACAGTGAATGCAATAATTTGTCTGGCGAGCGATCCGCCAGTGTGTTGAGATGTTACCCCGGTGTGACCTGCCTGTACTGTGCAATGGTCCATGCAGACGCCAGCACCCCAATCTGTCAAATTTCTTTGATTGTTTTTCAACTTTGTTACAAAAGCTTAAGGTTCGTTTTCAATTGGGAATATTTTACAGTTTGTGATAGCTTGATGTGCTATCAATAATACAATGATCAAGAAGGATTTTGGAAAAGCGTTGCATTGCGACTCGGGCCGCCCTAATGTGCTAGCTTTTAAGTCACATTTCTAAAGTAAGTGAAATTAAATAATATATTTAAGTTATACAAATATTACTTATTCGTTAAAAGATTATAAAATAAATCAATCCGGTTCCTCTTCGTATTTAAATCTTGTGTTATTTATATTTAAAATTAGAACTCTGATTGGCTGAATGAAATCCTTATTCATAGTCACTCAGTCTTTAATTTAATACGGTTAGCTCCGAGCTCGGAATTTAACTGAATTTCTTGATTCCTAACATACCGTTCTAGACTTTGGTTAGCTAGAGTGATGCTTCTTTTTTTGAAATTCTTTGGACGACCTAGAAGGTCATTCTATGTCCTTCTAGGTCGTCCGTTGCGTTTCAATTATTTGGAATTCCCTCGGCAATAAAAATTTAAATTATTTCTTAAAAATAAAGTTTAATCAAAAATATTGATGAAGGCTCAATAGGGATGGCGTCAGGCGGCGTTCTTTTTAATGTCGGTCAGCTAGATCATTAAAAACATTATTGGTCACGCATTTTTTCTTTTTTTACGTAATCCAAAGATTCCGTCGATACATTGTGTTAAAATGTCGCCTGACGTCAAGGTCAGGTAGATTTTCAACCTAATTGTATCGTAGCGAGGCCCACTCCCGCGCTTTAATAAAAAAAAAACTTTATCTTTATTTATTTAGATGATAAAAATGTTTTATTAATATGATAAAGCTAAGAATACGAGACTAATATTTTTTTATTATCTGACTGATGGACTAAATATTTTTTTTTTACCCACATATCATCATTCCGTACATCCATATTATTGTTACCATCGTAAATCATGTATTTTGTTCAACATACAATTTATTATACTGACCAGCTTATTAAAAAAAAAAATCGTGGGTCACTATAGTGTTTTAAGCTGACCCAACAATCCAGCCGTATGTCTCAAAGTAAATTAAACAAGTTTATAGCCAACTATCATTTGAATGAAAAATTTCTTTCGACGTCGTTTTCTCTGGCACTTACGCAAAAAAATATATACCTACAGGATTATTAATGAGTATTGCAATTAGACATTGAAAAAACTCATTTGCGTTATTTGCAAATCCTAAGAAAGTTTATCCATAAAAAGTTTTGTAAGCTCGCTTTACTTTTACATAGATTCTTGTCGATAAAACTTCGAAGTCCCACGTTTTATTAAGTGGCAACTCTTGCTAATTCTTGTAATTAATCAAAACGTTTATGGTTGACATGAAAACGAATTTATTGAAATGTTCGTGTTTTACTGTGCAATTCTATTTCTTTTCGTAAGTATTTTATTCACAAAAGAAAGGAGAAGGGGATTTCTGGGCCCAGCAGCTAACTAGTTGAAATGTGTATTAAAAAATCCGTTATATTTTTCTAAAGGAAATCACAAAATATGGTATCATGTTTCTATCTAGGATGCGAGAAAACTTAAAATTAGTTATAAAACTAAATAATCGATTAAATAATGCCTGAATATCTGGTAATCGATTATGAATAAATCGGTAAAATCTCAGAATTATGTATGCAAATCGAGTGACAAGTATTTTTTCGCGGAATCGATTCATAGCGAATAGAATTCCTTTAATTTTTCTGCTGTCAACACTTCTGCCTGACAGCAGTCAGTCACCGTTTGACAGATGACACTCGTTCGTTGTTTTTCGTTCTGAGTGCGCATGTATTTTCATTTTTACATGTTTTATTGTTTAACGACACGACCTTGGCTTTGCATAGGACTTGACGGATCTTGGTACTCTAAATTACCTGGCTCTCTATTTTGGACAACTGTTTACGCCTATCGATCGGAAATTGACGACATGTATCGTTGTGTAAATTGTACGATTGCGATTGGGCGCAGAACTCTATTGGCAATAGAGTCGATGGCTGGTCTTGGAGGATGATGATGATGATGATCTTCATAAAACCATAACACCACCAACAAAGTATTTCGTAAAAAACATGAAAAACCACAATATTATAATATAACCTCACTTTTACTAAACTTCATATAACTTTATTCCTGGATAGCCAAATTTCACCAAATTCTCATTGAGGCCTTGTTATTAATACCCTCTTTCAAATAAGGCTAGTTTGATTCAGTTAACACCTGGGCCCAGGAATGTATGGAGTCATTCCTTTCTCCTTTGTGCACTTGCCTTTTTGTAGCACCCCGGACTATCCTATAATAATTATTTGATCATAGTACTCCATTTTTAAGTCATGCTACTGACCTCTTACAATATAATTATTCCGGACAAAGATTATTAAGATTTTTGTAATGTTAAAAATGAATCCTAAGAAATTTATTACTGCGTTTCATATCCATAAATACAAAGTAGTGACAGTAATTAATTTTACCGGATTTAATTTAATTTAACACGGAGGAGCTCGTGGCTAAGTACTAACAGCCGCACAGGTCGATCCATCAGGTTAAGCAACGCTTGCCGGGGTTGGCCGTGGATCGGTGACCATCTTTACATAACGAGACTCCTCCTTGCTTCGGAAAGCACGTGAAGCCGTTAGTACCTTCTGTCATTTGTGCATCTTCAACAGTCGTTACGGGTTGGCAGAAGCCCGAAAATCTGAGACTGGCATCTTTCCAAGGGGTATTGTATTGCCCAGTTACTGGGTTGTGGAGGTCAGATAGACAGTCGCTCCATGTAAAATACTCATATTCAGCTGAATCCTGTAAAACTGGAAGCCGACCCCAACATAGTTGGGAAAAGGCTAGACAGATGATGAGTAATAAATTTTTCCAAAACTTCACTAACATTACGTCAATTCAATTCAATTAAATTTTTATTCAGTAGCAATTTACACTGCGTTCGAAATAATCCAGCATGGAACATGATTACAAATTTATAAATAGACAAACATAATTAAATTTCATTACATAATAAATAGTACTAATAATAATAATTGTAAAATGTCATGCTACTAAAAATTACATAAAACCATACGCATGTCAATAAATTAATAACAATAATGAAAAAAAAATAATAATTATAATACTTAATAATTAAAAGTTACACGAAACAAAAACATGTCAGATATACATAATCAAAATGTTACAAATCGTCTATAGAGTAGAGACATCTTTCCAACAGGAATTCCCTGAGCCTTGACTTGAATGAGCCTGTGTACAGAATGCTTTTTAACTCAAGCGGTAATTTATTAAATATTTTAATGTGGTCTCGACGCTGAACTAGGACATCATGTATGACAAGGGTCGAGATTTCGCCTGTTACTTAGATCAGCATATTTAAACTTAAGATAAATTACAGCGATTTTTTAAATAAATAGGTGTAGTTCACACGGCTGCCAAGCTTAAATAGGACTGGGGTGTTCGAATCTATTTTTTTTTGAGGATGGGAACTCTTCAAATGACTCCTCCCGCTCTGGTGGAACGGAAGGGATTCTTACTGACTAAAACCCATCCATGTTCCTTTCTTAGCCCTTTATGTTCCGGGGTAGCGGTAACCGTTTCGGACAACCCCGCTTACCCGACACAATCCCGCTTATCCGGCAGGGTTGGTCACATCTGTCTTATGCTGGAAGAGCTATGGGCTACAAGTACGCAGTGGGTTCGAAAGAGACGCTTTTGCCTAACATCCTTAAAAAATCTTTAGCCACGTCTTACGCTACCTAATAAGCCGAAAACTATAGTCTGTTTTAAAAACGTCTGATGGAAGTGTAAACAACCCCTGTTCAGGTAGAATTCTTACGCATTGAATTGAATTGCAAGTAACTGCACAAAGGGCGTTTCGGTACCCTAAACAGCAATAATCGTAGTTCCGTTTGGCTTTTTGGTACACGTAACCTAAACAGCAATCATTGTAGTTTAATTTAAAAGGTCTTGCCAATATGATCAATATTTACTTTGTTTACATTTTCATCAGATACTCTTTTTCATAGGTACGGTGGTCAGAAGCCCGAAAATCTAACAGCCAGTCTAACGAGGGTTATCGTATTGCCCAGTTACTGGGTTGCGGAAGTCAGATGAGCAATCGCTCTATGTAAAATTCTGGTATTCAGTTATAGAACAGACCATACATACACAAATTAGTGAGAATAAAACCCTATTATGATATAACAGTCTCCTTGATCCTTAATGCTACTTGTCTTCTTGTAATCTTCATTAATTCACAATTCCTTCACAAAACATTTAATAACGTCAACTTGCTTAAAACGAAGGACCGTCGAGTTCCAGTAATGACTGTCTTTTGTATTTTAATCCAACACAGCGAGAAAGTCAGTGACGTCATTTCCTTTATGCAACTGCAACAATTGTTGCTTTATTTCTTGAGAATCTAATCTTCATTAATGCGTTTTGGCCCATAGTAGTTACGGCTCTTTGTGAGGAAGTTCTACCATCATTCCTATTTTTGCTACCAGCCAGTGTTGCTACGTTGAAGTAGAATTATTAATTACACGCACATTAGAATAGAATATTTTTATTTCAGACCGGAGTCCATAGGGTTAGTAACAATTTTACCTTAAATTCTAGTGTTAGTTGGTTACAGACACATAAAAATATACAATTAAATTTCGGCGTGGAGCCGCGCCCACCTCCGCAACATCGGGGAATTCCACCGATCAGTGAATACAGTGACAATACTGTTGGTGCTGCCGCGAACACGAGACATCAGGGATGCACAACTTTTCCTAATAATATCTGCAAACATCCTTGACGCACTACATCGCCACGGCAGCCGCAGCAGCACTCTCAGTGCATTATTATATTGATGGCGTAGGTCGCCGTATGCCCTCTGAGTGAAGCTGAGCCACAGGCTGCACGTGTAGAAAGCCTGACAGTAAGCTTTGTAAAGCGTTACATTACTACCTAAGAATGTAAACAACAGTAATCGTTTTTGCAACAAAGACGGAGGGTTGGAGTTTCAGCTGTTTTTGAAGAGTTCGTCCGGGAAGTTTTACCACCAGACATTTCACATTCTTGCTTTTGTCTCTGAAATGGCAACGCTCCTGTGATGCCTTTGTTATTTTTGTCTGTCTATTTGTTTCGGCTAATCTTCCAAACGGCTGAACCGATTAGCGTTAGCCACGTCGTTACCTGACAAGTGATATGGACAAGACCTTAGATGTAAGCACTTTGTATCTCATTTTGAATGAACTGTTACCTAAGTGCTGAAATAAAACTCTTTGAACCTAATACTTGATACCAAGATTCCCGTTGGTAAGACTCTAGAATGTGGAAGTGTGATATGCAGACGCTTCTATTAAAACACAAGTATTAAGCAGCATACGATTAGACTATAAGCTGACCCATAACTTCGTCGTGTGGTTAGTGACTAACCTGGTGTCAGAGTTTTTTAATGCTGCCCATGGGCCTCTGACTTAGCATCACATGCTGTTGAGAAATATCTCTCAGACATGCCGGTTTCCTCACGATGTTTTTCCTTCACCGATTTTAAGCAAGTGATAACTATACAATACGCACATGAATCCGAAAAATCAGAGGGGCGTGCCTTGGGTTCGAACTCGAGACCTATGACTTGGCGGTCACACCACTAGGCTATCACTGCTTTTTCCATAACACTTGGGAAGAGACTAAACTGATAATCAAGTAATCCAACACTAAATAAACACATTTCTTTTCTATACTCTCTATTGTTCCAAGAAATAACATATTATTTTCACCCAAGATTGCGTGCTCACACCCAATTCATCAACTCGAAGGCAATCAAATAAAGAAACACCCAACAGTTTGCCTTACGATCATAATGTCTTAATCAAGAATATCTCTCAAATCGATCCCTAACATAGAATCGATTATCGAATCACGTCTAATCACGTTATCGTTATCGTGAGCCCCTGATTGTTTCCGTGACTCGAAGTGATAGGAAATTAAGCTCTTTAGATGGCACTCGATCAGCCACTCTGGGTTAGTTTGGAGTAGAGTTATTGTTGGAACGATTTCGTAGGGTTTAAATAGTTGCGTAATCTATAAACATTTCTCGCGATGTTTTCCTTCGCATACCTTTTTTTTGAGGGTGAGAAATCATCAAACGACTCCTCTCGCTCTGGGTGGAGTGGAAGGGAGTGTCACACTTTTACTAACAAAAACCCAACCATGTTCCTTCCTTAGTCCTTAATGTTCCGGGGTAGCGGTAACCCTTTCGCAATCCCATATTTCTCAACAGCATGTGAAGCTAAGTCAGAGGCCCATCGGTCCATGGCCCTTTACGGGGCCCCGGTGTGGGCGCGTTCATTGCGGTGGCGAGCCGCCCGCTATCTGAACGCGCCCCAAAAGGTGGTAGCCAATCGGCTTATCCGGGGGTACCGCACGATCTCGGGCGAGGCGGCAAGCCTCCTTGCCGGACTGCCGCCGTGGGATCTGGAGGCGATAGTCCTCGCGCGCCTGTACGAGTGGCGCGCGGAGGTACTAAGCCGGGGAGAAACTCCGTTTCCGCAGCAAATTGCGGCGGAGCGGACGGACCTCCGGCGCGATCTCATGGCGGCCTGGAATCAGCGACTGTCGCAACCCAGCGCAGGGCACGCCACGATAGTGGCGGTAAGGCACCTTTTTGAGGAGTGGCTAGAGAGGCGTTACGGCGCCCTCACCTACCGCCTGACGCAGGTTCTCACCGGACATGGATGTTTCGGGAGGTCCCTGCACATCATCAGGCGGGAGGAAACGCCCGGGTGTCACCACTGCGAGGATCGCCCAGAGGACACGGTAGAGCACACGGTGCAAACCTGCCCCGCTTGGGCGGAGCACTGCCGTGTCCTCGTAGAGGCGATCGGCAGCGGCGACCTCTTGCGCCCGGCCCTGGTGCAGGCCATGGTCCGGGGTGAGAGGGAGTGGGAGGCAGTCACCTCCTTCTGCGAAAAAGTCATGCTCACGAAGGAGGTGGCGGGATGGGAGAGAGAAAGGTCCTCCCGTCCCAGCCGCCGCGGGAGACGCCCCGGGCGTCGGGAGCCACGTGACGACTCCCGGCCACCGTAGGCGTGGGCCTGCGGACGGTGAGTAATGGGTGACTCACCGTCCGATCAGCACCAGGCCCGTGCCGGACGGCGCGTATATGTTCCACGCGCGCCTCAAAGAGATGCCAGCATATGAAGGGGCCCCTCAGGGCCAAGCCTGCCGGGTAAGCGGGATTGTCCGAAAGGGTTACCGCTACCCCGGTACATAAAGGGCTACGGAAGGAACATGGATGGGTTTTAGTCAGTAAGAGTCTGACACTCCCTTCAGCTCCACCCGGAGCGGGAGTAGTCATTGGATGATTTCCCAGCCTGAAAAAAAAACGCTACGTTAAGCCGTTGGTCCCGGCTGTTATTTGTGCATCTTTGGCAGTCGTTACGGGTCGTCAGAATCTGTCAGCCAGTCTAATAAGGGGTCTCGTATTTTAGTTTAGATTGCTGTTACTGGGTTGCGGAGGTCAGATAGGCAGTCACTCCATGTAAAAAACTGGTATTCAGCTGCATCCGGTTAGACTGGAAGCCGACCCCAACTTAGTTGGGAAAAGTCTAGGCAGATGATGACGCATACGTTGCGTGTGTGGGACCAGTTTATGTCTAGCTTCATCCTGCTGCTATAACAACATCATGTATTCCTCTATGACTTAGGCAGAGCCTCACTATATTTCGCACGTTATGTTTAACTAACCCGCACTGGGCCACGTGGTGGATTACAGCCCACATTGGGAACATTATAGGCTGATTATGTCATGTTATGTTTAAGTCTCACGTGATAGGCCGCAAGCCTAGTTCCAGTCCACCACCTCAGATTACAAAAGGCAGTCCCCCAAATCGCCCGCCTATCTCCAGATAGCCGTTGCAAATTTCGTTCTCATTGTGCCTACAATACAATGAAAACTAAATTTTCAACGGCGATGGACATGTTGTATGTATGATTTTCCTACAACTTTATTTTATTTGTGATTATGTTCTTTGTTTGCTTCATGTCTACCTCAAGAAAACGTATTTTCTTACCTGTCACCACTTTCTAGTGTACTAGCTTCTGCCCGCGACTTCGTCCGCGGAAAATTGCGATATACTGTAACTGTTTAGGCAGCGTATGCAAATAATTCTGTTTTCGGAGGTATTTCTTTCCGACTTGCTAGACAAAAATTGCGATAGCTCGGCTAATATGTATGATATAAATATAATTTATAGCCTATAGCACTCAGGAATAATGTAGCTTTCTATCAGTGAAAAAATTTTTGAAATAGAATCATTAGTTCCGGAGATTACCTCCTACATACAAACTTACAAATTTTACCTCTTTATAATATTAGTATAGATTTAGCTCGGAAGAAAAATGAGGTACAGACGCCAGCATATCAAGCTATCCGTAATTGTCCAATTTTCCCATTTGAAAGTAAACCTTATACTTTTGTAATAAAGTTGAAAAACTATCAAAGAATTTTGACAGTGGGGTAACTTGATGTGCTGGCCTCTGTACAATTATTTCCCTAGCAGTAAAATCAGAACATAAAGAACTCCGTTTAAAATTATTTCCGTATCTCTGTGATTTATTGGATTTGGTTCATCCTCTGGACAAAAGTCCTAAGTCGCCTTTACGATACCCACGAGCAAAGAAACAGCATAACTCGTAATTAAATAAAATGAAACTACTTCAGCACCGACCCCTAACGAAGTCGTAAAGCGAATAAAATAAAGGTATTCTTTCTCCCTCACAAAACTGCATAATGCAGTTTTTAAACTTTCCCGAGTTTAATTGCATGAAAACTTGGTAGATTTTAATATTAACGTGAATGAAAAATTATATTCACTGCATTTTAATGGTTATGAGTTTTGTATTCGTTGCGAAAGCTTGTGAAGTATGACGTAATACATTGTGATGATTAATATCCATCACGTATGCTCCCTTGTGGCAGGTGTTAGTTACAGCTGCTTTTTCAGACGCTGGTACACGTTAATGACCTCTCATGGCTTCGACCTTTACATGCGCAGTAAGTGGCGCCATCTAGTTTTGTTTAAAACTTACTGGAATCACCAAAGAGGTCGCATAGAAGTGACACTGGCTGAATACTGTCGCTCTAGACAGAGTAGCGTCGTGTCGATGGTTGCATGGCGGCTGTCTTCTGTTGACAGAAGACCCTAAAACCGTGCAGCTTAATCATATTTCTATCGATTTTTTCAAAGGTCCTACTTAACTATGCCTTCCTTGAAATAACATTATTTGTTCAAATAATGTTTATATTAGTCATCATCACTATTTAATAAGTTTCCTGACTGTTCCCCTAAACCTACATTTTATTTATTTTATTATATTGTAATCGGAAAAGAAACAGTACTAAAAACTTACAAATTTAAAATCAAATTAATCAATTAGTAACCAATTACATGTTTTCGCATTTAATTTACTATGAAGAACAAGCTTGTTACAAAGAAAAAAAGAAAGAAAAAAAACCAATGAATTACAATTACAATTACTTTAAACAATAACACACAATCATAATAATACCTCGTCATGAAGTGCAATAAAAACAGTTATTACACATTCTTCACAATTTGCTAAGGGGCGCTTTAAATCGCGGTCTGGCTAAGATATGTCAGAATCTCTTATAAAGGGAGAGTTTGACACAGACTATGTTAACGTTTAAATGTCCTACATTCATAACTCTTTAATAAGGAACGCTTGGACTTGTAGTCTGCTTTCGATGTATCAAACTCATACCAAGAGCAGTATGAGTTCAGCGGGATTGTCCAAAAGGGTTACTGCTACACTGAAACATAAACGGTTTTTTTTTTGAAGGTGGGAAATCATTAAATGTCTCCTCCCTCTCTGGGTGGAGCGGAAGGGAGTGTCCTTCTTTTACAAACTAAAACCCATCCATGTTCCTTCGTTAGCCCTGTATATTCCGGGGTAGCGGTAACCTTTTCGGACAATTCCGCTGGCCCGATAACTCTCACACTAAGAGGGTAGTGTGAGAGTCTGACAACATATCTAGACCAGACTACGGATTAAATAAGAAACGCTTGCAACTGTACTCTTAGTATAAGCCTAACATGGATAAGTAGAAACCAATTATCATCAAAATAATCAAAGAGTTTAAAACGATTTTTTTCTTAAACAAAAAAAAAACGAAGAAAAAATTCATTATTTTATAATAAAAAAAAAACATTTTTGATAACAAACTATCTTCAATACGGTATACAGTTACCCTGGTGAATCACGCTCACATTTTCACCTTTCGGCACTTTGCACTCCAAGTAACACAAGTTGAAATAAGATTCGTTGTTTGACGCGCACACCGGGTCGTAGATCTTTGAACATAGGCAGTACTGCCCCGGAGGCGTCTCGGTCTGCAAATATCGAGGGTTTATTCCGTGTGTGTTCCTGCAAAGATACAGAAATCTTCTGTAGTGGAAATAGCCATGAGGGTAACCTTAAACATAATTTTATTCAAATAAGGCAAAGGAGTTGGCAAGTGCGATTACATTCCGATGTTTTTCAATTTTATTTTTATTCTACTGTGGCGACATCTATCCAGCCACATAGGAGTTACACCGATAGCGAGCGAAGTGTCAAACGCTGACACATGTGTTTACACTATACGTCATACAAAATCCTACATCGCGCAAACAGAGTTTACAGCGCGATCTAAAATATATACTAAGCTCCGACTAAGAGGTGTCGGGCAGTAGTCTGACAGATGCAACACTTGTCTGGTTGGAGGATCCTCCCTTTCAATGCAGGGACTTTCCACCCTGTTCCTCCATTCCCACTATTCTACAACAATACTTGTCTTGTCCTATCAGCCATTAACTATAGATAATTCACTCACTAATATACTCTTTGACAATAACTATCTCAAAGCGCAAAGTTTGACGGCTCATCTTGCTGTCACCACATGAAATTGGCAGAATAGTCAACATCGGCTCAGTTGCCAATAAAACAAAAAAACATCACGGTGCACGGCTCATACAAAGAAATTAATACAGTGCCGTCACTGTTATTTTATCTCTGACAGCAGCAATCCTACAGTAACCTTGTTGCAACGAGAATAAATATCAATTTACTTTTGACTTGTCTGTTTCAACTTTTTTTTTTTAAGTCGAGACATTATATGATTTACGGGGCGTCTTTCGCGGCAAGGAACATGGATAGGTGTTAGTCAGTAAGAGTCTGACACTCCCTTCTGCTCCAACCAGAGCGGGAGGAGTCATTTGATGATTTCCAAACCTCAAAAAAAAAACTATGTTCCTTGTTTAACCCTAAGTGTTCTGGTGTAGCGCAGGAATAACCCATTCGAACAATCCCGCTGACCCGAGTTGCAACAATCTAACACCAACTTTATCGTACCGATAATAAAGATCACTATAATTTTGACAGTACTGCAAAATCAGAGGTAACATTACAGTGTCAGGACTGTAGCAACTTATTTCCGTATGACGTCACAATTCAATGAGGGCGTGAAAACAAAATACGCACGACGTGATAACTAACTTTGTTTTTGCGCTCTTACTGAAAAGTGTACCTTATCTTATAGAAAATAAGGTCTATACAAGGTGTAACTGAAATAACTGAATAACAGAAAGGTGGAATTGTACGAAAAAAAAAATCGTGTATACACAGCTTTATATGTATAAAGCTGCGTCTACACGATTTTTTCGTATGTACGTAGGTATATAAAATGGCCGAAGTAAGCGAATCTCGAGTAAAAAAACAGCTGCCCTCTCAATAATTCCTGATTGAGTCACTCAAATTAAGAGAGCCTTCAACGTAAACTTTTTTCCAACGAATTTTCTTTAGCAAAAGTTGGATACAGTGCCTTAAGCCTATTCCGCTTGAATTTCCATTCAGAGTTAAAAAAGGCCGGGGATTTTAGATTTAATCTTGATTGCTGTGATTTTTTTTTTCTTTAATGGGAACTAATAACTTGCGTATACAAGGTGTTTTTTTATATCATACCACTACATACCACTAAGTGTGCGTCCACACTGCGAGCCTAGCGCGGTTGCGACGACGCACAGTGGAACGAATGTATGGGAGCGGTTGGACGTAGACATGTCCGAAAAAAAAGAGTAAAATTATGCCAAACTAATGATGCCATCTTATTCGATTACTTAATGCCTTCATAACTTGTGGTGATGAATTTCTTCATAACTCCCATATTTCGGGAGTAATTTGAGAAAATGTGAAATTTTACTATGAAAATGAGTGTATCGAGCTCTCTCCCTCCTGATTCCGGGCTTGTTTCAAGTAGCGGTCTCTAATATCATAATGCTAATACTAAGAGCTATATTTAATACTAAGACACATAGTGCGCCAAATGTGCACTTTCTGGGATAAAGAGTGATGTTTATTTTATAACACAATTTTTTTATTTTTTGTTTATTTTGTTGATTAACACCGTTTTTCTAAAGGTTTACCCTATTACAATAACATTTCTGAGCAATTAGAGAAGATATAAGCTAATTAGGATATATAATTAGGGACTTAAGGTTTACATATAAAACTGATGCACTAATGATTACTGATAAGAACATTGCTATTATTTAATTACTAAATGGCTCTTAATACACTAATTTAGCATGCATCATTTACTAATTATCACAATAACTAATTACCTTGCAATATTTAACAAAGGATACCTGGGATACCTGGATTTTATATAAATACGTCACTATTAGTAACTTTAAAATCAGTGTTGATTTACACCTCGTTGTATCCAAGCTAATCTCGCAATGTATTTTCCAAATTTTAATACAAATCTTGATATTCACGTTGCTTTATGCGCACGCGCACATAAAGATTTACGCGACTTTAACTATTTGTTCAGTGTTTTAAAAGATAACAGTTGTGTTCAGTTATGTGAAAGTGCTGAAACAAGTTTAAAAGACTGGTGTCGTCGATTTGGCTACCGCATTTATGCAAAATGGACACAGTCTGGAAGAAGCACAGATAAGTTTCGGAAGAAACATGAGATTTGGCTACAGGCTGCAATTCAATGGCCGGAATTACAGAATGAAAATATGGAACCTTCTACAGAAAATATAAGTGACGTCATCGAGCCCATAATTTCTCCTGCTAAATCTGATGCTTCAACTTGTACACATCCTAGTCCTCGTAAATCTTTTGAGGACCTTAGTAACCGACATAAAAGAAGACGCACTGAAGATAGTCTTTCATGCAGCAGTAGCAGCGCTGAAATTATGTTTTCGGCCGAAAGGGCGCTTCAAAAGGCAGGACAAAGCGATACAGCTTATGTTATGAAATACTTGACGGAGAATCCAGAAGAGGCCTCAAAAATCAAAGCCTTCATTGAAGGTAAATCAATTCAGGTACGGGAAATATCCCCTTTGAAGGCATTGGCTCTTTATGTATCGATGAACTTATCGAAATGGCGCTATAACACTCTTCGGGATTTCAACACTCAAGAAGGAGCTCTTCAATACCCGAGTTACTACATGTTGGTTAAAGAAAAAATTAAGTGCTATCCGGCCAAAGAAGATCTCACAGTTACAGAGAGCTCTGCAAAAATCAAATTACAAGCCTTGATGGATTTAACCTCAAGAAGACTTATTAGGTCGTTAGAAACCCCTGTTGATCCCAATCAACAGCTCGTATTGACCAGCAAATGGGGTTTTGACGGATCATCTAGCCAAAGCATTTATCATCAAAGGACGAGTGAAGATGAGCAAATCGATCTTGCTAGTAATTTTATGATTAGTCTTGTACCACTGCGGCTCGTCTCAAAAGGTGTAACAATTTGGGAAAACGAGCGACCATCTTCCACTTCATTTTGCCGGCCAATATTGTTTAAGTTTATAAAGGAAACCAAAGAAAATGTGCAGAGAGAGATGGCTGAAATCGAAGCAGAGATTGAAGCCTTAACTCCATCCACCATCACTGATGGAATTAGTGTCAAACACCAACTGCTGTTGACAATGATTGATGGTAAAATTCATTCCATTATATCCAATACAGCAGCTTCAGTGTGTGACATATGCAAGGCTTGTCCTAAAGAAATGAATAATTTAGAGTTAATCAAAGATAAACACGCAAACGAGGACATGTATAAATATAGCTTAAGCACCCTTCACGCTTGGATTCGCTCAATGGAATGCTTATTACACATTTCCTACAAATTAGACATAAAATCATGGCAAGTAAGGGGTGATATAGCAAAAAGGCAAGTTGATGACAGGAAGAAAAGAGTTCAAGAGGCTGTAAGAAGAGAAACGGGCTTACTTCTCGATGTTGTGAAACAAGGCAGTGGATCCACCAACAATGGCAACTCGGCAAGGAGATTTTTTGAAAACTACACTAAATCTGCTGAACTGACCGGAATAGATGCTATGCTTTTAAGAAAAATCTGTGTGATCTTGCAGTGTATTTCATCAGGAGAGAAGATCAACGTAACTAAATTCCGAGAGTTCTGCTTTGATACTGCTAAGCTTTACGTGGAGTTATACCCATGGTATTATATGCCTTCTTCACTTCATAAAATTTTAATGCATGGGCCAGACATAGTTCAGAACATGTCAATTGTGCCCATTGGTTTTCTATCCGAAGAGGCATCTGAGGCTAGAAATAAAGATTTTAGAAAATATAGAGAGGGGCATTCTCGAAAGCATAGCAGTATCTCATGCAATGAAGATATTATGCACAATCTTTTACTGTCTTCTGATCCACTTGTTACAAGTATCCGTCCAAAAGGAAATAAGTTTGTAAAAAAATCTTCTTTTAAGGAATTTTATGAGCTTACGGATTCTGAGAAAAGTGATATCGAATTTGTTAACATAAATGATTTAGCGGACATCGATTCTGAATTTGAATTAATTGATGATGATGATGATGACGAAGATAATTAAATGATGTTATTGTTTTAAAATGTGTAACTTAGTAAATTAGAGCTTACATCTTAATTATTTATTGTACTTTTAATGAAACTAGGTAATTTATTATCAACTTACTTAAAAGTCATACTCTCATCAGTTCTTGTGAATATTTTTGTTAATATATATTTCTGTATATATATAATATATTTATAGACCTCTTAATAAGTCTGTCTGCGGTTTAAAGTAAATACAAATGGGGAAAAAACGTTTTTTTTTTTTAATTTTCATTTCCTTTTATCCCAGAAAGTGCACATTTGGCGCACTATGTGTCTTAGTATTAAATATAGCTCTTAGTAATAGCATTACGATATTAGAGACCGCTACTTGAAACAAGCCCGGAATCAGGAGGGAGAGAGCTCGATACACTCATTTTCATAGTAAAATTTCACATTTTCTCAAATTACTCCCGAAATATGGGAGTTATGAAGAAATTCATCACCACAATTTATGAAGGCATTAAGTAATCGAATAAGATGGCATCATTAGTTTGTCATAATTTTACTCTTATTTTTCGGACATGTCTACGTCCAACCGCTCCCATACATTCGTTCCACTGTGCGACGGGCGCGAAGTATCAAACATATGAAACGCGCCTTTGCGTCCATATTGTAGTGACTAAGACGGAAGCCTAGTGCGACGGGACTGAGCGAGACAGCGTGCGTAGTTTTCAAACGCTCCTGTCCGCGCGTTCTGGCCGCACTACGGGCCTAGTCAGCGAGCGACCCAATGCGCGGGTGGCGGGGGTAACAAACCAGTTCGGTCTTGTCGCTCGGCGTATGCGCGTCTGTGCTTGTTTGTCAATAAATACTGAACTGTTTTTAAGTGCCATTCAATCTAAACCTACTATAAACTACATATAAATACAAAACTTAGTAAAATCTTGTTTTATTCTTACCTCAGAGTTATGAACAATTTCTCCTCAGGTCTAATACTTTTGCGAAAGTTAGTATCTTCTTTGGTGATTTTAGGGGCTATTTTACTTAGTATGTAGTCAAACGTTGACATGGGCATTCGCGTATACTCAAAGAATTTTGTAGGGTATAATCTCAGTTCTTCATATAAGTTAAAAAATTCACCAGATATTCCTCTGTTTTTATTAATTTCGTGCACACCATCTCTAGTGTTCAACACCTCCCATCTCAGGATCGGACTGTCTAGTAAAAAAAGCAGGTCCTCGTCCATGTTTGCAACACCTGATATACATCGAACCGCTACAAGAGCTCGCGCTTAAGTGTGGCCACCGCACGCCCCCGCTCGCCGCGCCCGCCTAGGCTCCAGTCACCGCGCATTCAGTGTGGACGCACACTAAGAATGAGACCATATTATTATCAAAGAATCAACTGGCATAATTATGTATTATTTTTCAAATATTTTTTTTTAATTTACAGCTCTTACGTGAAATATGTCAACGTCGCATTTACCTAGCTTTTAATAATATGAATGATTGATTTGAATGAATTTCTCGTATCTAAGTTACGCACATCGAGATAAATAAAATAAAACTTATTTACAAAAAATAAAACCGACTTCCAAAACAAACACTACAAAGTGACAAATAATTTTGATTTCGGAAGTCGGTGTCTTCGGTTTTGTATTTTCATTTTTTGCCACCGACTTCCGAAATCAAAATTATTTGTCACTTTGTAGTGTTTGTTTTGGAAGTCGGTTTTATTTTTTGTAAAAAAGTTTTTATTTTTCACTTTTTAGTTGTGGTTCCTACCTACACAACCCCCCCCTCCCCCCAAAATTTTAATACCACTACCTGGTATGTAAATTACAGTGACAGGAACTTATTAGAACATCGTCCACATATATTAAGTAGGATTTTTTTTAGATTTTTGTTGATTTTTCAAAAACCGCTTATTCGATTTCGATAAAAATTTTATGGGACCATTTGGGAAGTATACCCTTTCCAACAAAAAAAGAATTTTTCAAATCGGTTGGCAAGCAACGGAGTTATGCGCGAACAAACATAAAAAAAAAAAAAATACAAACATCCGAATTGAGAACCTCCTCCTTTTTGAAGTCGGTTAAAAAATATGATTGATGATATCTTCGAAACTATGCATTTTTGGACCACATGTTCTTGGACTTCTTGTATTATATTTACTCATAGAATATAACTCTCGGATAAAAAAAAATACATGAATCTATTATACAGATTGGAGCACAAAGAGCTGTCGCACCGTCAGTACTTTGCAGTCGGCGTAAAGTTGCGTTGGAAACCCTACAGATACCCTACAACGCAACTTTACGCCGACTGCAAAGTACTGACGGTGCGACAGCTCTTTGTGCTCCAATCTGTCCTGAGGATACACGCCCGTTTACCTCCGTCTGATCCATGCAAGCGTACATATGTTCCCCCAGGTATACAGCACAAAACTTCATTTGCAAGACGCCAGTTCTATGTTTTAAGCCATCAAGTCTTTAAAAAAATTCAGAAAGAACTAGACATAATAGACCTAAATAAATTTAATGTCAAATCAAAAACATCTGACTGGCTCTTACTGCAGGACTATATGAAAACGGAATCATTGCTATCATGCATCGCTTAATACATAATACATAAAAATAAAAAAAAATAAACACACACAGAAACGCCACAACACTCAAATACACACACACACATACATCGGTACACACTTACACTCCCTTCCCACACACACACACTCTTTTTACACAAACCACACCTCAACACACACATATTTGATTAATTCTAACATGAATATATGTTTAAAATAGTAAATCGACACACTTTCACTCTTGTAAAATTTTTAGTTCCACAAAATTTCCATTTTGGCCGATCACTGTCTCTTATGATACAGGTTTCCTAGTTTAAGAGACAGGGTTCATTATTATTTTGTATGCATAGACTTATTTTTGTAGACTTAAATCTTCTGTGCCCATAAACCAAACTATATGCTTATTGTATTTTTGTCACCTTGTTTTGAACTGTGTCTGTGTGTATTATTCGGATAAATAAACAATTTTATTATTATTATTATTATTATTATACATTTTGAACAATTGAGTGACTGGCAACGCTCAGTCAAAACCATTGACATTATACATGGTGTATTAGAAATGTGTGATCTGAATTAAGATTGTGGTACAGACCATTAAACTGAACGACTCTTGACAAAGACATCGTAATCGGGACAAAATTATCAGCTGTCCCTTACAAAACTTCTCGACGCAAATGTATAGTGCTTCTGATTATTTTCTCTTGATAACGATATAAGACTCACAGAAAAAGTTGTTCAGTTTGATAGTCTGTACCACACTTTCCTGATATACTTTATACAGGGTGAAATTGATTCATGGGCATTATTCTAAGGGGTCATTGTACTCATCATTATGAACAACTTTCACTAAGAGAAAAAATCTGAAATCGCGAAAAAAAATCAGCTCGCATAACTCGTCTTAATGTAGGGAACAGAAGTAATGCAATGCCCATGAATTCAATTTCACCCTGTATAGGACGTTTTTTCCGAGGCACGCAGGAATGACGCCGCCATCTTCCAAACTCCGGGCTGTTACTAAGAAATTCCTAATGGAGAAATCCAAAGCACTTTGCCGGACCCGAGAAACGAACCCAAGACCCCATGCTTCGGGCCCATGGACGGTGAGTAATGGGCAGCTCACCGTCCGATCAGAACCATACCCGTGCCGGACGATGCGTACGTGTTCCATGCGCTCCTCAAGAATGATGTCGGTATGTGAACGGGCCCGTTAGGGCCGAAGCCTGCCGGGTAAGCGGGATTGTCCGAAAAGGTTACCACTACCCCGGAACATAAATGGCTAAGAAAGGAACATGGATAGGTTTTAGTCAGTAAGAGTTTGACAATCCCTTCCGCGCCACCCAGAGCGGAAGGAATCATTTGATGATTTCCCACCCTCAAAAAAGAAAAAAGACCCCACGCTGAATTTTTCTTTTTAGAAAACAAACAGTCTGCAAGATCGATTATCATTTTAAGGCGACATTACGCATTCGTTTTCCGACATTAAATCTGAAAAATGCACTGCAAAGGCTACTTTTAACACATTGTTTCTTTAAACACATGCATTACTTTATTGCTAAGGCCGTGACTTTATTGACGCGGGTGCATTTTTTTTACAATAAAACTCGGGGTGTCAAAAAGGTCTCTATACAAATAAATAATGTTGAAGTGTCCGTTTTTAATGACAAAATAACAACTTTTTAATAAATGCCTAAGAAATCACACTAATAATAAAAAGGCGAAAATTTGTGAGTGATTTTGTATGTTTGTCCATCCTTTACGCTCAAATGGCAGAACGGATCTGTATGAAATTTGGCACAAAGATAGATTATGACTTGGATAAAGACATAGGATACTTTTTATCTCGGTAGTACGTTCACTTGGGATAATTTTTGACACCAAGGTTTTTTCAACACCAATTTTATAAATTGTTGTTTGTCTCTTTTTCCGAGATTAACTCAGAAACGGCTGTACCAATATTGATGGGACTTTCACGTTCAGATAGCTGATGTTATAAGGAGTAACAACTTTCATTTCTGAAAAAGACTTAGGAACCACTTAGGCGGGCAGCTAGTGATAAATAAGGATGGTTTCGGTGTCATCCAGTGGATTTTGAAGTATAAACCTCGCTAGGTATTAGGTTAATTTTTTTAATGAAACGACTATTATATAGGCCTTCTTGCCAAGCTTTTAAACATTTATTTTTGCACAGAGGCCAGCACATCAAGCTACCCCAAACAGTCAAACAACTTTGATAGATTTTCAACTTTATAACCAAAGGATAAAGGTCATGTTCAATTGGGATTATTTGACAGTTCGGGATAGCTTGATATGCTAGCTTCTGTTCAAATTATTTCAAAACATTCACTGGATACTTCTGGGAAGGACTTCAATTGTTATCTTCATCTGTTTTTTTAATGTCGGGCCGCCAGCCTGTTTCATTGTCGGTTAGGTTACCGCTACTCGAAATATTTGGAGGAATCTCATCGTGAAAACTTAGATAAACTAAGCAAGCAATGAGCTGTCATTCGACTTGGTACTAGAGATTGACACTATGGACCTTATAACCATGCTATGGGTAATGTTCTCACTGTTGGGACACATGCCTCCTCTCTGTGAGAGGGATTAGAGGAGAGTTAACGTAAAACGAACTCTCCGCCGACTCCGATCGCAAGATACCTCACTTAAAACGCGCCGCCTATCCGTGATTACACGGCCTAACATGAAAAATAAACATCGCTCTTAGGTATAAAACCAACTAGTTGGCTATATTCCAGTTGCGAACACTTTTTATAGACTCTAAAACGCAAAAACTAGTCTCGAATTAATAATAAATACGAGACGAGTGGCTAGTAAAAAAGTGTGTGTTTTAAGAAATCCGTGTAATATCTACTTACGGTCTTTTTAAGACCTGCTTATAAAGTCAAAAGTGGCATTTTGGGAACATAAGCTTAAAAAAGAAAAACTTCTAAAAACATCTATACTCCGTTTATTATAACATTACAAAAATAACGGCGAAATAACGACAGTTCTTGTGTAATATTGTTGACATAACTGCACTATACAGTTGTTTTTTTAATGTAAATGGTTAATAGATAACATTGTTATGTAACGTGAAATAACGGAGTTTAATATACCTACGTGTATACAGAAATAACGAATGGGTGATAACCGTTATTTGTCTAATGTTATAACCAATATAGTATAAGCACTAGTGCATATTAGAATTCTACCAAATCGCTGAAGTTTTTACCACATCACTGAGATTTCTACTAAATCATTTAGATTACTACCACTGTACACTTACCCTTTACGCAATGTTTTTTCATATAGATTGTCGATTGTGGTATTCCTAGAAGCATATTTAGTCGTTACGCAGCATGTCAGGGTAAAGAAAGCCGCTTCTGTAAAAGGTATTTACTTTTTTTTAATGTATTTTATCCTGTGTTCTAATTAATCAGTATTAATGATTACTGTAATGAACCCAATATAATTGAAGCAGCAAAAGGTTTTCTTACATAACTTGACAATTCTTACTTCAGGACCTGGGAGCCTGGGGTCAATCGCTCCGTGTCGATTCTATTTCAAAAATTTTTGATTGAACAATTCGTTATCTCCGCGATTGGCATTGTCAAGAACGCCACTTGTCAATGCATTTGTATGGATATATTGATCAAGTTTCGTTACACAATTTGACATTGTCTAGCACTTAGCGTTCGAAAACGATTGCTCACGTGACATTTCTAAAGCCAATGCCAATGCCGTACATTTCGGATTTATTTAATTTCGCTATGGTTAATGAAAATGTGACTTTGTCTAGGGCCCCTGAACCGCTATAAAAAATTTAAAATTACTATAGAGTCAGAATGAGATGTCCCTGAAGCGCAGCAGCCTTTTAGGCTAGCCTTTTCCTTACTACTCTTCTAGATGCTTCTAGTATTCTTCATGGAGTGACTGCCTGTCTGACCTCCATCACCCAGATACTAACAACACGATACCCAATGGTAAAACTGGTTGTCAGACCACCTTTGACAACTCGTAACGTCTATCAAATATCCAAGAATGACAAGCGGGACCAACGGGTTAATGTGGCTTCTGAAACACGGAGGGCTTTTGGTATGAAAAGGTTACCCTTTCTCGGATCGACCAAGGCAAACGTAGCTAGATCCTTGTGGCTGTTATTACCTAGCCACGAGCCCCTTCATTCAGTGAAACGTATATAGGTATTTTTGATACAGCCTGGGCCGTCAGCCCTGTTACCAACCGCTGTTTGGTTGCTCTTTTAACTTAAAAAAACCTGTATAAATACATTATTTGATAACTTACGTAAACAAATCAATAGAAGTCTCTTCATAATGCCACTGTTCGTAAATATTAAAGAGGTATTCAAAAGCAATCACTTTAGGAACAAAATAGATAGCAACCGTAAATAATTTGGTAAATTAAAATCTAATCAGCATGATGAAAATGAATGAAGATGGGTTTTCAATTAAATTGAATTTAATTTTCGAATTTAGATAAGACTACGCATTGTTTTGATGACATTGGGTGGAAGTAGTGGTAGTACCACCACCATTTATTTTGTGCCGTCCAATAGCGTTGTCTGTTTGTGCAAAAGATAACACGTGTGAATTTTTTTCGTGTTGTTATATGTAGTTGACAATGGATTTAATCTCCTAAAGTTACAAATATTCAGTAGTTAAATCAAAACCACAATTTGAGAAAAGATAAAAGGAAGATTGTTAAAATTTTAATATATTGTAAAATAACTTTCTAATGTCAATATAATAGTCTGCGTTCAAAAGTATGTCTAATTACCTTGGCTCTAAGAATTCTTTATTAAGACTCCCTAAGACAGGCGCGACGAGACAGTGTGACGCAATTCTGGTAGATTAATTTCCACGAAGTTTTCATAGTACCTTTACCCTTATAATAAGTCCTCAGCGGGACATTGGCCTCTCCAATCACACCCTGATGCAACTCGAACCCCAGCTACATCATCTTCTCATATGTCATACAGCAGCTACCAGCCACCCAAGACCTGAATTGATGCTGGAATTCAATAATAAAAACAGTGTATGAAAACTATGTAAAAAGTATGCAATAATAACACAAAAATGAACACTCACCGCTGAAAATCGGAATCCGGAATAAATTTTCGCCATTTTCATTATTTTTTTCAGCAAAAAAAAATGTCCAGTAAAACATTTCAATGTACTTTTATCCACAGGAATTATTATTATTGTGCTGTTTCTCTACCCCGTGGTGTTTAATTCGAAAGCTTACAAATTAAAGGCAGACGCCGAAATTTTAATTAATTTTAACCCTCATAAAACATTATAATAAACACGATTTATGGTGTAAATTATTTTCATTCGATCCAGCCTGTCTCTTAGTGCTCTCCCCAGCGACACAAGGGGTGCTCTTAGCGTTAGTCCTTTAGTATGTTAGTTTTTAACTCCTTGCTAGAGGCCAAAGGTCACTCGCACATTATGAAGTTAGCAGCGCGACAGTCGGGTAAGCGGAATTGTCCAAAAGGGTTACCGCTACCCTGGAGCATAAAGGAAGGAACATGGATGGGTTTTAGTCAGAAAAGTCTGACACTCCGTTCCGCTCCACCCAGAGCGGGAGGAATAATTTGATCTGCTGTTAACGTCCTTATGTGAAAGCGCCCTTAATTTATTGAGGCATCCACATTTCTTATATACTTATTCCTTCTCTATCCGTTCGCTTAATATCACATCCTTCTTAGCCACATCCATCTCAAAATTATAATCATTTTCAAGCATCATTCATATACACAATCTTACTAACTCATAAGTGCATTACTTATATATTAAAAGAGTCATTATTCCATGAGACAGGAGGCCCAGAGTTATCGGCCCCGACTTACGTGTTGTAGGTCGTAAGTTCGAACCTAGGCAAGCATTTTACTTTGTGTGTATTTTATCACCACTGGCTCTCAAAACGGTGAAGGAAAACCTCGTGAGGAAACCGGCATGTCCTATATATCCAAAAATTCGAAGCCATGTGTCATCTATCATCTTGCACAGGACCCTCGTGGTAGACTACGGCCCACTCTCTATCATCGAAAGGAGGCCTATGCTCCAGTAGTAGAACACTGGCTGATTATAATTCTATGCATAAAATTCAAAATGGCGAAGAATAAAATCAGAAGTAGAATTTAAATGTTCATATCAATATAACCTCCACACGTTCGAAGGTAACATAGCTATCAGCTTCTAATCTAACACCTTTGATGTTTCTTTTCTTAGAAATACGAATGATAAATGCCTTTGCGCATTCAGGGGTATCCTGGGATTTAAAATTGGAACTGAAAGAGAGGTCATTCACATTTGGCGTTTCATACATTTTACAAAAGCGTTTTAATGGTTTAATCGAAAAGTTGGTCTTGTGGGAAATATGTACCGTCAAAGGTTCGGGCTTAGGTCAGGCAATTTGTTATTTAGATTATGAAAATTTGGAATGTATTAAAAGAGTTGATGATATAGTTACAAAGGCTGACAGATTAGACTGAAAAAAGCTGGAGAGGTAGGGTGACCATTTCCCGTGTAATGTGTAGAACGGAACATCATAAGAATTTAACAACAAGAGACAACAAGATTGTGAATCTCCATATTTCTAAAAACAATAGACAGTCGTCTATTGTTTGATGGTTAGATGAATTGCTTCGCAACTTTTATTTAATATTGCTTATATTTTATTCAAATCATCAGGTTCTGGGCCCAGGTAACAACTGAATTAACGATGAATGAAAAACCCTAAATCCTTGCTTGTTTATTATCTGTTTGAGAAAGGTCCTTTTTCCTAAAATAGGACAATTACGAAAATAACTTTATAAATAATTCGGGTAGGCTTAAATATGGTTTAATTCCGAAAAAGATCACTAAATTACAGAACAGTTATCTATTAAATTATTCTAATTTTAAATTCTATTATTTTGTTATAAGAGCTGTCCGTAATTTTCTTTTGAAAAATGTAATTCTGAAAACGTCTTACTTAATTCTTATTTTAAATTCACTTTGACATCTAAAGAATAGTTTTAAAAGCCTTCTATTGTTCTAAAACAATTGCTCGCTACTTAGATATTTTAGCATAAACGAAATATTTATCAGAATTTGTTGGGATTGAGTTGAAATATTGCATTGTGTCATTTCTTCAGTTTTCCATTTTCAGCGAGATTGTCCGAAAGGGTTACCGCTACAACGAAAAATAGAGGGCTAAGGGAGAAACATGGATGAGTTTTAGTCAGTATGAGTCTGACACTCCCTTCCACCCCACCCAAAGCGGAAGGGGTCATTTGATGATTTCACACCCTCAAAAACGAAAAAAAGTTTTTGTTTTTGTTTTATACATACATACATACACAATGAAAGGTACGTCGGCGTCGTTCTAACTTTATGGTCTCACAACATCATCAAAGTTTTTATTTTATACTAGCTGACCGGACAGACGTTGTCTTGTCGTCCTCTTGTTCGACCTACCCTACCCATCCACTTATCTTACTCACCTTTTAAACCTTCCCTGGACTACGACAAACATTTTAACACCAATATTAGCTTAATCGGCCCAGCTGTTCTCGAGTTTAAGCGAGACTAACGACCAGCAATTGATTTTTATTTATATAGAAGATAGAAGATTTATTGTATTTTGATTGCAAACCCTAATGCGTTTGTGACGTCATGCAATGCTATATGAGAATTACATAGGGTACTTTTAAACCCGGTAGTTTCCGTGGGATATTTTCCGTTATACACCCCGGCGAACCTCGTAAATAAAAAATATCGGATATGGATAAAAACATGCTAACGTCTCAAGCCATTATAGTAGACTAATGACACATTCAACTGTTTTGATAAATTGATGAACCGGAACGTTGATTATCTCGCCAGATCAGTGAGGAATAGTCCTCATTTTCAGCCCCAGATCTGTCTTCTATGACGTGTATTGTTCCATTTTATTGCTATTTTCGCAGCCCAACACCCAGAATGAAGTGGGGTGCATTTATCTCAATCCATTGAGTTGAGAACATCCCCGGATCTTGATCGATCGCCAACTATCAGCGGCTCGATTTATTATAAAAATGTACAGGGTTTTGGCGATTTCTGAGGACTTACGGGAGAATAGTTTGGGCAGCACTTTTATCTGTAGTTCTTGAGTTTAAAAAAAATGCTGTATTTTTCCAGAAGTGGAACTGAACGATACTGCATGCTGGACTTAGTTCCACTGCCCCGGAACAAAAAGGGCAAAGGAAAGAATATGGATGGGTTTTAGTCAGTAAGAGTCTGATACTTCCCTCCGCTTGACCCAGAGCGAGACGAATCATTTGATGATTGCCTACCCTTAAAAAGAAGGGTGAATGAAGAAAAGCTTAAAAAGTAAACATAATTCCAATTTGCCCTTGACAAAATGCGGATGATTTTTGGCACAACTCTACCTATATAATAGGCCCTATAGCTTCAAAGAAAACGGGTGATATCATAATAAAATTAGGTGATGTCAAGCAACTAAAATTCACAAAAAATTTCATGTGAAAAAGTATGATAATTGATACGAAGATGCATCACTATACCACTTGTTAATAAAGGGACTGGCCGTACCGCAATATTCTAAAAACCGGACCTGAATCGGATTATGAGAATGAAGAAAGAGAGCACACCCATCTGCGCACACGCTTGTGCAGTATAATATGCCTCGCGTCAAAGACTAGTTGGCATTGGCCACCATATTATTATCCGAAATACGGACTAGAATGTAATTTTTATTATTCAAAAAATCGAACCAATAAAATAACATAACGTCTGTATTCCCTCAAGGTTAAGGTAGAGGTGCACCTATAGATCAAGCAGAAGTAAGCAGTGATAGCCTAGTGGTGTGACCGTCGGGCTGCCTCGAGTTCGAAACGAAGGCCTCTGATTTTACGAATACATGTGCGTATTGTATAATTATCCCTTGCTTAAAAATCGGTGAAGGAAAACATCGTGAGGAAACCAGCATTTCTGAGAGATATTTCTCAACAGCATGTGAAGCTAAGTCAGAGGCTCATAAAAACTCTGACACTAGGTTGGTCACTAACCACACGAAAAGAAAGAAGACCTGTGAACACCAAAGTTTTGCATGATATGACCAAACAAAAATAGTTCAAGAAAAATCCAGAATGTTGGGAAGGTTGGCTCAATTCGAAGTTTGTGTGTCAATATATTATACATATTTGAAGGAAATATGACGGAGAACCGTACCGGGTGCCGATGCTTCGATATTTCCCTGACTTTAATGTTACATAAAAGATTGATTGCGTTTTTGAATAATTTCACGGGCTGTTAACGGCGCGGTGTACATTTTACATTTAAAAGGGATTCCAGTTTAATTTCGTCCAATATAATATTTAATACTGCGAATTCTGTGATAATTTGCTTCATTTTATGTTATTGCTTTCCTAGAATCTTTATTTTACGCTTTTCTTGGTTTTAAAATCTCTTTTTGGCAGCTCAATAAAAGTCCTCATGCAAAAATGAAAACTACACATCTTCTAAGGAATATACATCATCACGTTGGTACATAATAATATAGTGCTCAGAATATTTTTTACACATTTATCAACAATCCCATAACATTAAAACTCCACAAAGGTTGCAAAACTATAACCATCACATAGACAGATTGACGTTGTCTTCGAGTGGTAAAGCAATTACAACGTTGAAAAACAATTTCACCATTGACACTCAAAAAAACGAGGCATTTGAACGCGATCAGCATATCTAAATCTCGTTCAAGAGCTGTCAGTATCATTATTGTTGGGTTACATTGACAATGACTGATGTTTCGATAGGCTGATCTAGCGGGACTGTCCGAAAGGGTTTATGCTACCCCGGAACATAAAGGGCTAAGGAAGGAACATGGATGGGTTTAGTCAGTAAGAGTCTGACATTCTCTTCCGCTCCACCCAGAGCGGGAGGCGTCATTTAATAACTTACCACCCTCAAAAAATAAGCGATATAAGATCGCGTTCAAATTTCTTGCCTTATAAATGTTTTTAACTATAATACTACGAGCTATTACCAAGAATACCCACGTAACTTTCATACCTGTCAGCAGAAACGAGGTTAAAGTTATTAAAACTACATTGTAAGATGCCAACATATTCACTTATCTTATATTCTTCACTTCATCCAACTTTTACGGTTAGCGTTGCACGATAAGAATGTCATATATTTTGTGTTTCAATTTAGTTCCCAGTATACTTTGCTATAATACAAAATCTTTCTGCAAAATTTTAACAAAAAAAGAAAGAAAATTGCCGCCATTTCATCCACACAGTGTTAATTCTATGTTAAGTATATTATAAGCATAAGCAGTCCGATCTATTTCGCCATCGCTTTGCACAAGTGAACTGAGATACCGAAAATCGCAAGATGTGTACCTACTCAGTTTGGATCTCCAGTTTTCCAGTCTATCAAAGAAATATATTAAAAGAGAAAGATGTTTTAAGGATTCAAAATGCAAAAAAAGCTAATAGATATGTAATGCTACACGAAAGGATATACTATGAAACGAGTATGTAAGTGTGAAAATGACACCGGTGACTAAAATGTATGGGCATGTTATGCGGAGAAATGAGGAAAATGTCGTCAGGAAACTATTGAATATGAATTTGGATGGCTATACAAGTACGAAGAGAGATCAAAGAAACGATGGATGAGACGTGTGGAAGATGATATGGCTAGAAATGGACTGCCTAGCGGACGACCAATTTTGAACCAACTAAATTAAGGTTGGGTACCTATCAACTCTGCCTACTCCTTAAGGGGCATATTAAATGCCCTATATACTATAACGGGCATATTAAATATGTTCCTCCAGAACGACAGTCTTTGAAAACCCCATCAACAAAAAACAAACTTGAACAACGCTAGAAGAGTAAACTTATATTATTTTTTATAAACAAGAAGATGAAAATATGCCGGCGGCCCATCAAAATTCAGTTTGCAACTTTATCACTATGGAGGGAAGAAGTTTCAATACAAAACAGGCAAGACCGCTGCCGCTTCAAAATTTACTGATAACTACTTAAAACATATTCTGGGAGAGTATTCTGGGTGGTTCAATTTATTTTGGGATAACTTTTGCCTGCGGCTTCGAGCTGATGAAGATCTGACGTGGTCCCACTGGAATATAGGAACTAACGGGGTAGAATGAAATAAAGAAATAAAATACGTTTGTATGCGACAAACATGACGCAGTAAAAAAAAAAAAAAGAACAATAATATTTCAGGATTTCGCCCAGTGGTTGGTCGACTCTACCAGAGGGCTGGTCAATTAATTTAATATTTTTTAGGCCAAAGAATCAGCATTGCCATTGCCATCAAACGTGGCAACGCTGCCAGCCTCTTGGGCATGTTTCCTGCTGACGGCGATGGGGATGATTTTTTGTCGCCCTATGAGCTCTTCCCCTTTTTTACCACTTGTACATAATAGATATATTTTTTAGTTTTAGGTTGTATATATTGTATTTAAGATTTGTGTTTTTTACTTAATTTTATTATCTATGAATTAAATGACATTTGAGTTTTTACTACCAACAAAAAA
Source organism: Hyppa rectilinea (assembly GCA_951799385.1). NCBI lineage: Eukaryota > Metazoa > Arthropoda > Insecta > Lepidoptera > Noctuidae > Hyppa > Hyppa rectilinea. Next base: position 9,075,200 of record OX637324.1, on the reverse strand, counting down.
GAAGGTTGTGGAGATATATGCGTTACATCGACGCAAAACGGCCATCGCTCAGTATAATGCTTCGACCCCATGCGAGACAGCTCCACAGCGCTGATTTTCAGCGACATTCGGCGTTGATGTGATAACGTCAAACCGGTGCAGCATGTGTTCTAAATAAAAAATTGGAATGACATGGTCACTTTATGCGCATTTCATTCAAGTTTTACACGACTTTATTTTTTTTAGAATAGTCCTGCAGTAATCATTGTCATGCCTTTTCCTTATCTTACTAGAACTCCATCATTGAATCCAAAAGTAAGTACAATTTCGACCAAACTTTCTACAATTCCACAAACTTTTATATTTACATTCCCAAACAAATAATTTCTATAGCCCCAAGCGTTGTTATATTCGGGTACCATGTTCACATCGGACCTTCCACCCTGGTTACAATTTTAAATACTGAATTGTTCTCATTTGAATAATTTTTCTTTACATTTGAATAATGGCAAGAAGAACGAATCTTTTATTGAAAGATAGATTTGAGTGAGGAAGAAAAGACGTTTTCAATTCTTATTCTTGAAGGAAGTTATTTGGGGATAGGAGGCGTCATTTTCAATTTGTAATTAAATTTATATTTAGATTTGCGGACGAATGGAAGCAATTAGGTCAATTGATTTGGTGTGTTAACGTTTGAAATAGAAGGCGTTCCCCAAGGGACTATACTAGTGCCTATGTGAAGTTTAATGGAATTGGATGATATTTACACAAGTTTATCTGTATCAAATTAGATAAGTGAATGTAAATATATGGTTAGTTACCATAGACATTTACATGAACTTTAAGAAATAAGTACTTTCTTTTTGTGAAATAATATCAGCCGCAGAGGTCAGTCCGTGGATGAGTGACCATCATTACATATCGTTCTGTATGTCCCCCTCCGTGTCTCATACAGCACGATAAACTTTTTGTTTAAACAATGGTTACGGGTAGTTAGAAGCCCAGAAGTCGGACAAATAGTCTTACTTTCATCTTACCCAGTAACTGGGTTGTGGAGATCAGATAGGCAGTCGCTCCATGTAAAATGCTGGTATTCAGCAGAATCCGGTAAGACTGGAGGTCGACCCCAACATACGTAGTTGGGCAAAGGCTGGGCAGATGACGAAACCTACCAACCTACTTGGTTTATGGTTGCTTTGCACGGGTGTGTTTAATGACTTTTCAAAGATGTGCGTTTTTTTTGGGCAGAATAAACATGTTTTCTTTATTTTAGAAACATTAGGTTGTAAAAAAAAAAAAATGTCAAATCTACCAGATATTATCGCTTCAAATGTAAATAGGAATAACAAGAATTAAGTAAGCATCAAACTTTAAATATCTATTATTATCAGAATTACTTTAAACCAAAGCAGACTGACTTTGAGTTTATTTTCGATAGTAAACGTGCTTGACATAAACTCAAAGGGCTTTATAAATTAATACATTATATTCAAAATTTGTGTACGTGTTATTTTCAGAAATGAGGCAATGTGAATTGGGATTAAACTTAAAATTAAATGACGAAGTATGTTAAAGTTCGTTTATTATAACGAGTCCTTTCACATTATTATAACGAGTCAGTCCTTCCACATTATTAAAATAGTATAATACCTACTAGATCTGCTCTTTGCTTCGCTAGCGGGTCAAGATTTTTGAAAAACTTTTTGTAGGTACACATGTTTTTAATTTTTTGACTTAGCCTACACTGGCCCACTGCTAAGCAAAGGCCTCCCCTAAATTCTTCCAGACATCTTTCCCTAGACACAGCTTACGATATAATATAAACATCGGTTCTGTAGTTTAACCATGTAAGGCAATTTAGCTTGCTTATTCGGCAAACTATATTGTCTTCAAAGAGTGGAGTTTCTTGCTTGGTCTTTTTTATAAGTATCTACTATGTCTTTCTGACTGACCGACCCGTTGACAATTCAAAAATGCCTGTAATTGGTTTATTTCCTATTGGTATTAAAACGTGTTTCCTATCTTTCTTTCTATTTGATATATGCTTTGAGTTTCAGCTTGTTTTTGCTTATTACTTGTTTTAATACAATGTTCTTACACCTTTTAGCTTTCTGACTGACCGACCCTTTGACAATTCTAAAGTGCCTGTAATTGGTTTATTTGAAATAAAAGCTTTGAGTTTGTAATATCTGGGAATCTATTTATAACAAATTCATATTCTACTGTTAAATACTTCCTAAAGAATTGAACCTAATAACTTATTCAATGACCAATTTCTCTAGAACATTAGCCTTAAACAAAAGAAACTCGAGACTTTTATAATAGAACCTGATTCTCTCCAAGATTAATATTTCTTTCTAGAATAAGGCTCGCAAACTGGCCGAGAAGTTGCCGAAACTGTGCCGGGACAGTTGTTCGTTGATGTTTTTTACAAAAATAAAAAATCTGGAACCAAGCCAGACGGCCGCAGCCGCTGTCGGTAACGCTAGGGTTTTGTAACACTAGCGGTCGCCGTCACATAGCGTCTGGCATGACGAACCACGTTATTGATACGTTACTTACGAAAGTCACGTATCGTCGTAACCTTATTGATTTTTGTTTGTTGCAAGATATGGAACTTTATGGGTAACGTAGAGTTCAAATAATATGAGGCTTGGTTTTGACGAATATTGATATTGGCTTACAAAAATCTATATTAACACACTAACCAATCATGTGAGTCATGTCATGCTAGCGAAGGAGGCGGCGGGATGGTTCAGGGACAGAGCCTCACGACGCAGTACCGCGGGAGACGCTCCGGGCGTCGGGATCCACATGACGACTCCCGGCCGCCGTAGCCGTGGGCGTGCCTCAAAAATATGTCAGCATTAAGGGAGGTGCCTGTTAGGGCCGAAGCCTACAATGTCAGCGGCATCTTCCGAAAGGGTTACCGCTACTCCGGAACATAAAGGGCTAAGGAAGGCACATAGATGGGTTTTAGTCAGTAAGAGCAGGAAGAGTCATTTGACGATTTACAAAAATAAAAAAACACTAACCTCAGCCTTTGCCCAACTATGTTGGGGTCGGCTTCCAGTATAACAGAATGCTGCTGAATACCAGTATTTTACATGGAGCGACTGCCTCCACAATCCAGCAACTGAGTAATACCCCTTGGTAAAACTGGCTGTTAGATTTTCGGGCTTCTGACGACAACAACAACGTAAACACAGTAACCACTGAAATAACATTAAAGTTTGTTCAAACATACTCGCTACAGTAATTGTCACTACTGTCATCCTCATGGCGACAGCAAAAACCTTGGCAGTACGGGTCTATTATCACGGAAAGGGGCTCAGAAAACAATATTAGCGGAACGGCGCGAAGCTTGCTTTTGTTCTCACTTGTATCTAGTGATGTGACACGCTTCGGATATTGCGGATATTCGGTTGAATTCTAGTCAGCTTTAAATATGAAATATGGTAATTATAATAAATAGAATCCCAATCGAAGTTTTAACATTAAAACTAAAGTTTCTAAGTAATAAAGAGTTGAGCAGTACCTAAGTATCTTGTAAAATAATTTTCGAATTTAAAAACATCAAAGAAGTTTTCAAACTTATTTAGTTTGTCGGCTAGAATCTACAACAGCAGCTGTTCAGACCTTATTTTTGTTCCAGTCTAGAGACTGTAATTTATCGTTGACAAGAATAAACAATTTAGTGTTTTTTAACAGATGCCTAATAATGTATAAACCAAAATGCCTATTACTGTAAGATCGCAGGATTATGCTGAGATGCCTTTTCAGCCTCGCAAGGTTTTTGGTTTTATTTTTTTCTTATTCCTTTATTGTCTTATTTTTTATTTTCCTTTTCATATTCTGTTTTGTTTTTATTTCTGTGTATTTCCTGAGCGTGTGTAGAATGAAAATACTTTTTTTTTTTTACATAGAAATACGAATCTATTCAAGCAGTCGTTAAAATAATGACAAGTTAAGTAAGATGTACGCTACCTACTAGTATACCTAAAAACTTACCACGCAATTCTGCTTATACTTGGCACTGTTGCACTGCTGCGAACACAAATGCTGAACGAAGTACGCCGATCGGCTAAATCCGAATGAAACCCGAAAATGTATAGTAATAGCTTCAAAGTCAAAGACAAAAGTCAAATCATTTATTTCAAATAGGCACAAGAAAGGCACTTTTGAACTTCAAAATGAACCAGAAATAGAATTGATTCTAGTCACCGCTTCCAAAAGGCGGTTTGAAGACAAGAAACTCCACCGCTACTCTTTTCTTCGAGTCGGCTTTCTTGTTTAACGAATGTGTCAATCCGAACAAGTGTGTATTATTAGGTTAGAATGCAACATCACTACATAGTATAAATCAAAGTCGCTTTCTCTGTCCCTATATCCCTATGCATGCTTAAATCTTTAAAACTACGCAACGGATTTTGTTGCAGTTTTTTTTAATAGATAGAGTGATTAAAGAGGAAGGTTTATGTGTATAATTTGTCGACACATGATATGGGCGAAGCCGCGGGCGGAAGATAGTTATACATAAATATACGAATACGTTTATTATGTAGATTCAAACCCGTCAAAATTTATAATGTCACATCTCTAGTAGCTTGAGTAAAAACTTCTCGAATGTTAATCCGCTGACTTACCAATGATAAATGCGACGCGTTGCTGTTCACAACATTTTCTGTATATCGTGAAGATAGCGTACGAATGCGGATACCTAATACCCACAAGCCTTCTTCTAACCTAACATTATAATATTCAATATGTAGAAGTTTTCAAACAAAGAAAGAATAACTTGTACAATATCCATGGCGCAAGATTCTCTATGCTGTAATAATAATAATAAGTTGTCAGTGTTTTGCCTGTGGTCCATCCATTGTCCATGGCTCTGAATACGAGGTTTTTTAGCTGTTTTGCACGGGTGTATTTAGTGACTAAGTTTATTTTTTAGAAATGTGCGTTTTGTTTGTGCAGAATAAACATTCTTTCTTGCTGTCTTTTTTAACTTTTGAATATTTATTTATTTATTCAACCATTTATGCACACACATATTAACAGAAGATAAGAAATCAACAGAAAAATACGTACAAAAGTGATGCTTAGCGCCAAAGAAAAGTTTCCAGGGTCAAAAATGAGATTAATCTGCCTAGCTTTTTCCCAACTATGTTTGAGTCGGCTTCCAGTCTAACCGGAGTGTTTTTTTCGGAAATCGGAATTTGTTTTTGAAAAAAGTTTTATTAACCTAAAATTACCGTAGTGTATGCACCTGTATCCTAATACAGGCATCTTGCAATACAAATACATTCAGGTTAATACCTAAATACATTTAAATAGGCTTACAACATACCACTTCTACATCAGAGCAAGCAAGAAACATCACAGATAACGATGCTACTAAATCTTGCAACTGTTTTTGTTCAATTTGAATACTGCACCACGGAACAAGCTATTATAGCATTAAGGGAATGGGATTACTTACTTGTGGTAGCATTAGGTGAATAGGATGAGGTTTAATAGTGGTTTAAATTCTGTGGTTGCTTGAAGTTGGTGACTATAATTATTGTGTATTAAAAAATGCAGTGATTGCGTGGATACATGCAAGTCTGGTTAGCCTTATGAACGCCAGAGTATAAACGCACGCGCGTGCTCTCCACGCCAAGCTACAAATTTATTTCTTCTTGTTATCACGAATTTCCCAATACCTATCCATGGTGTCTTTTAATTTGTTCCATGTCATTAAATACGTACGAGGGCTTAAATTATTAAGATATCTGTGTAGACACTCCCAAAGTAATGATTTAATTGTTTATTTCGTGTTATAGATAGTGTTGTTGCCATTGTCATAATATATATTTATGTCGTTGGCGTGCAGGGCATGTGCTTGCTTGCACGTATATGTGACAATGATGTGTTGGAAAGGTTAAGCAGTCAGCAAACTTCATGGTTGAACGGCCAGGAGGTTATTTGTTTTTGTTTTCAATTCATTGAATCCGCCGCTGCCTTGTAATAATGATGGACTGCCGCGTTAGTTTAGTGGCCACAAAAGTGACGGCTGAACGTGAGGTTCTCAGTTCAATTCTCAGGTCCGGTAGGTTGATAGGGATTTCTCGGTGACAGCTTTTAATCTGGTTTTGTGCCCAATAAATAGAAATATGCTCACCCTAAACTTTTTCTTTATACCTTCTGACAATACAGGTAAAGTCGTTTGATAGTTTTGCAACTTTATTACAAAAGAATAAGGTACATATTCAATTAGGATTGGACAGTTTGTTGGCGTCGGTACAGGTACTTATTATAAATGTATAAAAACCTTGATAAAAACGGGAACTCATTAACGAACTCTTAGTAATTTAAAAGGGCTTTTAAATTTTTTCCAGCAAACAATATTAATAAAGAGGTACACAACCGCTTGCGTGTGATAACTTACTTTAATTGAGGCAAAATTCTGTCGAATACCTGAAACTATTCTTAGAAAACTTTTGTGTATTTACTAGCGCATGACCGAAGGTTCGGTTTCGGTTTCGGCCAAAAAAAAACATTATTATTTACGTATTTATTTAAAATGTTAGAAAATAGCATCTTGGAACATTAGCCCGGTTAACGGATCATAACATTCGCATCAATGAAATTGAAACTAATAAGCAATACTATTAAGATGAAACAACTGCACGAAGTAGGCGCATTTTGATTTTATTATTTAGTTAGTTTAATTTGCGCTTTATTTTAACCTATCAACAGTTATATGATGAGCCGTAGGGCGGGTAGCCGTGTGTTAAATTAATGTCACTATTGTAGCGCCACGTTGTATATTAAACGGAATCTTTCTCAACAAATCAAACAAGAAAAGTTTTTATCCTTCACATATTTCCAAAGATTACACGACGGAAGGAATATTTTTTCTCGTCCGTAGCGTTTAATCAACAAATCGTAAAATTAAGAACCAAAAGCATTATGAAGAAACCTTTTAAATAGAAATACTTAGACACTTTGAACATCTCATTACTGATAATATTCCTTCTAAAGTCCTGTGAAAAATGGTGCTATTATATTCAAGGAGAACTCTAGCCTTTTTTAAGCGAATTCTTTTGATTAAATGGCGATGAAATACTTATATAAAACGTTTGCCTATTATTTTCTATATTTTGAACATAATCTTTAAAGTGAATGGCTTTTCGCTGCATTTGTTTTAGACATCAAGCAAATGGGAATTTTGTTGATTGGATTTATTTGTGCTTTGATAGATATTTAAATGGATATCTAATGGGATTATCTGTATCAATTAATTGAAACCAGCCTTAAGTGTTCCCAGCATGCAAGCATGCTTGCTTTCTCAGCATTTGAAGCTAATTCAGCGGCCCATGGGCAGCATAAAAATTCTGACACTAGGTTAGTCACTAACCACACTAAGAAAATATGAAAGTGTCCCCTCTTCTGGGATGTAGGCCCCAGTATCAGTAAGTAGTAAAGCAATTTAAACATAGTAATCCAAAAAATATCTGCATAGTTGGTCTAGTGGCCAACCCGGAGCCTGGATTTTGTGTCCAGTTAAAGATAAAAGACTCTCCCCCTTTTAGGGACTCAAACATATTATATTAACAAAATGTGAGTGATTATAAGTACACCTCTGCTCGATCCTTCTGGGATAACAGGCATGATGTTATTAATATTATGTATTTCAATCTTTCATCATCAGTAATTTGTCTTAACAAAAGACGAGCTATCGCTAGCAAAACCATCAATATTTCCACTGCCCAGAACCGAACGAGTCGTATAACAAATTAATTTTTAAGTTACACCACAATACAATTAATAACTTTTACGAACAAAAATGTTGCAATAGCAGCAATTAAAAAGTTGTACCAACAATACAACGCCCCAGCAAAAAATTTAACCGTCCAACAATATCAGATCCAGCCAGTACTTTTTTGTTATTTTTATTTCTTTTTAAGGATTATTTCAGATGGCCAGTATTGATATCTGGCTTTGGCAACCATTTGATAATCCTCTTTAGTAAATTGATGAGAATTTAGATAGCATAAATCTCAAGTTATTATATTTGTATTCGACGGATTTGCAACTTCTTACTTTTTCGTGTGGTTAGTGACTAACCTCGAATCAGAGTTTTTATGCTGGCCATGGGCCTCTGACTTACCTTTACATACTGTTGAGAACTTTCTCTCAGGCAGGTTTCCTCGCGATGTTTTCCTTCACCGTTTTTTAAGGAAGTGATATTACAATACGCAGATGATTCCAAAAGTCTTGGGTTCGAACTCGAGACCTAAGACTTGGAAGTCCGTCGATCACACCACTATGCTATTGCTGTTATTGATTTTAAACGTGATTTCGGAATGAGTAAAAATGATCGATCCCTGTGGCAAAAATACGTTTCTAACCGCGAAAAATTTTAGGTCTAGAGCTTCGTTAGTGTAGCTGTCTTGTTCGTCTAGTGGCCGGAAGCAATACTGCTAAGCATGATGTACTGGGTTCAATTCCCAGGTCACGTAAAATTTCAAGGAATTTCTTAATAGCAGCCTGGAGTGTGGGTTTGTGCCCGATTGGTTGCAATAAGCTTCCCCCCTATTACATACGATTTAAACGTAACTGTCGAAATGTGGGTGTACGTACTGTGTGTGCATCTATGCCTAATCATTTGCGGAAACCAGGCGTGTTTTAAGATAACGTTAATTCTAGTGCTTATAATAAAACTTGTTATGTTTTGAATATTAATTCGTTAACGCCCGGCGCCCATTGGCAGCACTACAGGCAAGGTATTTTTGACGAACATCGAAATTTCAACTTTAGTTCCATACTGTTAAGATATATTGTTATTCGTCGCCTAGAAAATACCTTACCATGCCGTGTCGCTATGGGCTTAACATTGAAATTTGAACTTTACTTCCATACTATTCATATATTTTTATTCGTCGCCTAAGTGGTCAGGATCTCATAAGAACTAACTAGCTTGAACATCATCACTACATAGTATAAAACAAAGTCGCTTTCTCTGTCCCTATATCCCTATGTATGCTTTTAAATCTTTAAAACTACGCAACGGATTATGATGCGGTTTTTGTTAATAGATAGAGTGATTCAAGAGGAAGGTTTATGTGTACAATTTGTCGACATATTTTGCGGGCGAAGCCGCGGGCGGAAGCTAGTTTAATATAAATTAATTTATTGGCACATTAAAAAAGATTTACTAAAGAATTTCCATTACATTTCAATTAGAACATAATCCCTGAGATTAACAATAAAAAAAAACAACCGCTTCTCTTCAAAAAACAAAAGAACCACAATGTATTTCAAGTTATGTATTATAAGTTAAGTTATCTGTGACAAGTATATCGGACCAGTTAACCTCCTTAGAACTAAAAATTACGGGCTTAGAAAATGAACGCAATATCATGGCCACCAAAATGTGCTCCATCGAAGAGAAAATTGATTTTTTGGACCGAAGCTGTATTAAAACCTGCGTTGAAATACGTAACGTACCGAAATTAACTCGTGAAAGCAAGAACACTCTTTTTACTGTCGTACAGCACCTTTCAAAACACCTAGAAACAGACATTCAACTGTCGGATATTCGAGATGTCACAAGGTTGCCATCTAAAAAGGAAAGCAAGACCTCTAGCATTAGTGTTGAGTTCTCTAATACCCTTCAAAAAAGTAATTTCCTAACTTCAGCAAAACATTTTAACAACAAGAATCCCGACAGTAAAATTAATTCTACACACTTGGGCCTTGATGTACCGCGCACGCCTGTATACGTCACCGAGCAACTTACTTCGCTGTCCAGAAAACTGTTTTACGCTGCACGAAATTTCGTCAAGGCAAACAACTACGCCTTTTGCTGGACATCAAATGGACGCGTCATGATTAAGAAGAGCGTTGATAGCCAATATATTTTAGTTAAAAATGAACAACAATTGCAACAGCTTTCATTGCCAAATAATGAATGACTAGATGTACTAGTAAACTGCAGATGTTCATTTCTTGCTTTGTTTTTAGAACATTTTAATTATTTTTTTAACTTATTTCTTAATTATAATTTGTTTGTAAATTCTAACACTGTCACACAAATGCACACACACATAACTCACATTATACGTCATTACTCAACACTCACCACACACACATACTATTCCCCTACCAGAAACCTAAAAATAATACACCAGCCTTATGGAAAACTTTTGCCCCTTACCTTTATCTTTAAAAATGTTTGATAATACCAATGCACTCATGGATAACATTGACCTAACCTCTGTATCGGAATCGTATTCCTGTAGTCCAGAGCAGGCACAACTCTACATCAGGCAACCACAAAACTACCTTAAAATCTTCACACAGAACATAAGATCAATAAACCGTAATTTTTTAAGCTTACAAACGATTCTTCAAAGAATTCCTATAGATTGTGACATTATAGTTTTAACAGAATGCTGGCTTTCGTGTTCTTAGTAACACCAACATCCCTTATTTAGATAACTATACAATGTACCGCACCACAAAACATTTAAACCAAAGCGATGGTGTCGTGGTTTATGTCAAAACTGAAATTAACTGTAATTGCACAGAATTATCTTTAAATAATTGCGCCACCGGTTTAGCGCTAGAGGTGGGGTTAGATATAGCTTTACTTTGCATTTATCGGTCACCGTCAAATACAAACACTAATACATTTACTTCTACTCTTAATGACATATTACCCACTTTCTCAAAGTTTAAATCAGTTGTTCTTACTGGTGACATAAATCTAGATATAAAACCACTTTCTCTTGACTCGCGCTCTCAAGAATACCTCAATATCTTAGCCTTTCATGGTTTTCTTCCCGCTCATACCTTACCTACCAGAGGTCTCAACTGCCTTGATCATATCATATTAAAAACTAAAATATCAACTATCTCACTTGTTTTCAATACAACAGCAACTGACCACTACTCATCGCTACTGGGCATGTATCTTAAAAAACCCGAACACAATGTTGTCACTACCTCTACAAAAGTAGACTTTGTTAAACTTGACAAATCAATGGAAGAAATGGACCTGACGCCCATCTATTCAATATCAGATGCTAATATTGCTACCGACACTCTGATAAATGTTCTGAATGGAGCTATTTCCGAGAGCACTACGGTATCTAAATCATCAGCTAAGAAAAAAATTCTAAAACCATGGATCACGCCTGGGCTGCTACGTTGTATGAAACACAGAGATTCACTACACAAAAAAGTTGAAACATCGCCTGGTAATACTACTCTCGAAATTAGCTACAAAAGATACAGAAATTTTTGTAATAAAATTTTAAAAAAAGTTAAAAGGCAGTATGCTAGTGAAGAACTTAATAAGGCTGGTAATAATCCAAAACTTCTCTGGGAAACTATAAAGAGAATCACAAACACACCAAAAACACGAAATTCATCCACACATCTACTATCACACGACACACCTACTCAGTCCTGTAACAAAGTAAATAGTTTTTATGTTGAACTAGGTAAGAACCTCGCTAACAAAATTACACACACACGCCCCCTGGCACAGCCAACCATGTCACAAAGCCCTAATTCGTCATCATCATTCGTTCTAGATGAAACAGATCCAAACGAGATTATATCTGTGATTCATTCTCTCAGAACGAATGCAGCCACCGGATATGATGGCATCTCACCATCTATATTAAAAAGATATTCATCCACCTTAGCGCCTGTACTAAATTACATTTTTAACCTCTGTTTCCAAACTTCGACCTTTCCAACTTCATTAAAAAAGGCGATCATACACCCAATCTTTAAAGGTGGGGATAAAAAGTCTGTAACTAATTACCGGCCCATCGCAGTTCTTACTACCTTATCGAAGGTTCTTGAGCGATTGGTCAACAAGAGACTAGTACAGTACCTCGAAAAATTTAACTTGATCTCTCCTCAGCAATTCGGTTTTAGAAAGAACAAAAGTACTACTGACGCGGTACAGGAGTTAACGGGATATATGTTGAATAAACTTAACTCCCACAAAAAAGTTCTCACCATATTCCTCGATCTGGCCAAAGCCTTTGATACCATTCCGACTTCAACACTTTTAAATAAGCTCGAAAAATTAGGCATCAGAGGCTCACAGTTACAGTTCTTTCACAGTTACCTTACAAATCGAAAACAATTGGTCAAAATAGGTGAACAAACAAGTGATGATCTTCCAATTTGTTACGGTGTGCCACAAGGCAGTATCCTTGGACCGACCCTGTTTCTTGCTTTTATTAATGACCTTTGTAATTTACACATCAGTAACGCTAATATTGTGTCGTTTGCAGATGATACTGCTCTTACCTTCTCAGCCAACACATGGTCTGAGCTTCAAAACTCAGCACAAAATGGCTTCAACTCTGCAAACGAATGGCTACTTTCTCACACTCTCACATTAAACACATCAAAGACAAATTTTATAACCTTTTCTATCTCATCTAAGTCACAACCCGAAATTCCAATAGTCATAAAAGCTCACTCCTGCCACACACATTCTCAGACAGCTCTACCCTGTCAGTGTCCATTAATTACTCGCGTTGACAATATAAAATATCTAGGTATAACATTAGATCAATTTCTTAACTTTAAAACTCACATAAATCTTCTTACAAGCAGAGTTAGAAAACTTATTTATACTTTTAAAAACCTACGTCACGTTGCCACGTCAGCTGTAATACGTACTGTCTACTATGCTTTATGCCAATCTATTGTGACGTATGGTATTGCATGTTGGGGTGGCGCTGCTAAGATGACAATGAAACACCTAGAAACAGCCCACAGAACTATTTTAAAGGTAGCCACATTTAAACCAATAATGTACCCAACAACAACCCTCTACGAAAATTGGAAGGTCCTTAACGTTAGACAACACTTTGTTTTGCAGACCATTCTTCTACAACACCGACTAACGCCTCTTGTTACAGTCTCGAAACGACGGAAAGATATGGTCTGCACTATTCCATCACCATACTATAAATTCACCAAACGATTCTTTTTTTACCTTGGTCCATATCTGTATAACAAAATCAACGCAAACTTACCTATTTATACCCTACCATATTCCAAATGCAAAACTGCTGTCCGTTCTTTTCTTCTTTCAAAAACCTATGATGAGACTGAGGAGCTTTTAAAAACCATCTCATAATTTCTTGTTTTTGGCACATCATAACCGTTTAATAACCTAATAGTTATTTCACAAACACACACACACACACACACACACACACACCCCAACACACCCCACGCATACGCACACGCACATGCACATATACACAAACATCACACACACTTACATATTCAATCACGTCTTACATAAAACTATCAAATTTTTACTATTACTTTTATACTTATTTTTTCTCTCCGAATTTGTAACCATCTTCTGTATTAATTTTATATGTATAGATTTCTAGTAAACAACGCTGATAAAATGTACCATGTACCTATGTAAGTTAATTAATGATTTGAGTTTCGAGACATCACGTAGCACTACCACTTATGATTTTTATCTGGGGAGGCAAACTGTCTCTCCTTAATACAGGTTGCTCAGCTACCTAGCTAGGAGAACAGTAGTTCACCCCATACAAATATTTGTTAGTTTAAGTACTACGTTTACTTACATAATTATGTAACTCTAATATGTACGAACTACAAATACCTTTTAACCAATAAAACATTATTATTATTATTATTATTATTTTCAATTTGCGTTCCTCGTTTATTTTTACACTACAAAATACAACAACAGTTTAACGTGCAATTAGAGTAAATGTATTGGAAGAGCAGCTCGTGGCTAAGTACTAACAGCCGCACAGGTCGATTCATCAGGTTAAGCTACGCTTACTGGGGTTGGCCGTGGATGGGTGACCATCTTTACACAACGAGACTCCTCCGAGCCTCGTAAACCAAGTTAAGCCGTTGGTCCCGGCTGTCATTTGTGCATCTATGACGGTCGTTACGGGTCGTCAGAAGCCCGAAAATCTGACAGCCAGTCTTACCAAGGGGTATCGTATTGCCCAGTTACTGGGTTGTGGAGGTCAGATAGGCAGTCGCTTCATATAAAATACTAGTATTCAGCTGCATGCGGTTAGACTGGAAGCCGACCCCAACACAGTTGGGAAAAGGCTAGGCAGATGATGATTATAATATGAAGCTAAGTCTATAAACTCTGACACCAGGTTAGTCACTAACCACACGAAGAAGAAAAACCACTACAACGTAGTTTCAATAAACAGTCCCAACCACTTTTAATTCTTACAGGAAAGCGAAGACAAGTCCAAATTTCCGCACTGCGGTATCTAAAGAACAATTTATGTGACATTTCCTACTGTTACGGCTTATAAAATGTTCGACAAAATGGGCTCTATTGAACATCATTTGTTTTTATATCGCGTAGTATCGTTATTTGTGATGGTAATTGGGAACTGGTCAGGATAACTTGACCTTTTGAGGGTTAAATGATGACAGCGATCAGAGGGTTAGGTTATTAGCTTATGGATTTTGGTGATAACTATAGGTACGACACGCAAATTATTCCAGAAAGTCAGAGGTGCGTGTCTTTTTTTTTGAGGGTGGAAAATGATCGAATGACCGCTCTGGGTGGAGCGGAAGGGATACATCCATGTTTTTTCCTTAGCCTTTTATGTTGCGGAGTAGTGGTAACCCTTTCGGACAAACTCGCTGAGGAGGTGCGGTTCTTGGGTTCGAACTCCAGACCTAAGACTAGGCACTCCGAAAGCCAAAACACTTGACTATTTAAATAGGTACGGCGAACAATTTCAATCCCTAATAGCTACATTCTAAGTATCTTTACTAAAGCCTTTTCTATCCATAACAACAGAGTACAAAAAAATAAAATCTATATCGCATCTGATAACAATATATTAATTAATTTAACACAATTTACAACCAATTACAGGTTCTCACGGCTAGAAGTAGAAGAAATATTTAGTACAAAACATAGGATCTATCAAGCATGATTTAAATGTTTAAGTAATAATATTGTATGGTATAATAAGCACTATGCATTTTTAAAGAAGTCAGTATTAAGCCGAGTGCAATATGTTGATTAATGATGATACATCGGGAAACGAAGTCTGGTCACAATCATTCTTCGAAAAAATATCAGAAATAGGAGCTGTTTGCAGTCCGCGTCGATTTGGCTACTTCATCTTTATTAGTACCGCATTACAAATGGGACTAGATACGGCAGCAAAAAAAACAAGTGACAACGTGCTAACTGCAAGTTACTGGTTTTTATTTTGGATGTAACCGATTCTCACTATTTTTTTGATGACTATTTTTATACTCAGTGATGGGTATACTTTTTTTATTTATTTATTTAGCCTACACTGTCCCACTGCTGAGCAAAGGCCCCCTAAACTACTACTATACTTTACCTGTTAAAAATCAATGTAAATACAAGAAATGTAAGAGAGACTGTAGTTGAAAATAATTTAAATTTCGGAAGTCGGTGTCTTTGTTTTTGTATTTTCGGTTTTTGCCACCGACTGGGTGTATTCTGAGGGAACAAACATTAAAATATACAGTCCAATAGAGAACTATGTATCTCCTTTTTGAATTCGGTTAAAAATTCGTTATAGTATGTCATGACAAAACCCTAAATTAAATTAAGTTATATTTAAAAGGTGATAGCTTAGTGGCCCGTTATTGCATTACAAAAATTCTACAATAAGTCTCAAAAAATAAATAATTACTAAGGAAGAAAATATCTTAGTAACTTGTCAAACTCAAATCATTTATTTCAAATAGGCACAAGAAAGGCACTTTTGAACGTCTAAATGAACAAGACATACAAATGATTCTAGTTGTCCCTTCCAAAAAGTAGTTTCGTATGGAGAAGAATGGGCAAGAATCTCCACAGAAATAAATAGGCCTTGGGGCCTACAAAATTGCCAATCGCTTTCAAGGCGTTTCGTATTTCTTTAGCGACGTTCAGCGTAGACTTATGCTTTTTGGTAGGTTATGTGAATTTTTGACTTTCTATTATCGTTATCATTGATAGAATGGCACTTTATGTAGGCCCTGTGATCATTTTTTGACATACCAGCCCGCGCCATCGCCCGCGTGGTCCCTAATTATTTTTCTAAAATAAATGTAGCCTATGTTAATCCTTACAACACCATCTATCGGTCAGTCAAAGTCACACTAAATTCAATTCAATTTATTTAAATCAGACTAAGTTGTCCAAAGTCAAGTTGGCTAAAATCGATCCAGGCTTGGGAGATTAGCCAGAACAAACAGACAGACAGACAAAGTCATAAGGACCGTATTTACTTTCTTAAACATTTACTAAAAAGCTAGGGTGCATCAATGAAAACAAACACTTCAATTTAATTTATTTGTAAAGACAAGTGACATTAAACTACGGATCAAGTCACTTGGTGGTAAACAAACATCAACAAGGTCGAATATAAATTTGACATAATTATAAGAAAATCCTTAACTGCAACCGCAAGATAAACAACCTCATTACTTCCCTAAAACTTAACACGGAAGCAACTAAAATCTACAGATAATTAAACTTTAATTCCACAACAATTTTATTAACGACCGTTTAATCTATCCACGTCGCAAATTTAGGCAAATTGTGCCCAAAACTAGCGACAATATATTTACATCGCGAAGTCTGTGGGTTGAGAACAAATTATGGGACAAGAGACGCGACACGGAGGAGTAATGAAATGGAATGATAAGGCGAACATTGCGACTGTGGTAAAGCTTTTGCTTTGTACATAACTTGATTCCTTATAGGGCGATGAAACTCATGCAATTATGATCTTGCTGAGCGGATGAATTGATTGTTCCAATTCAAACCCCAGGAATTATACAATTTACTAATAAACGTTAATCAAGTGTATAATTATAAAATTTGACTTTTGGAAGAAGAAGTCAAAGCGTTTTTTTATTAGTAAGGGGGTTAGTCTTGAAATTACCAACGTAACTATAAAAAAAGCAGTCACAGTTATTGGTATAAGTAGTTAACTTTTACATGGATAGTAGTCGCGGGCAGAAGCTAGTTTTTCACTGACTGCCAACAATTCGCCGTTCTATGTTCGTCGGTATGTAATTTTTTTTGTATATTCATCGAAATTTTTCCAATTGAGAACCGATTTACAACATTCTTGGTTTGGAGCCCCTGAAGTTATGGAGTTATGGAGTCAGCTTCGATAATACCTACGTATTGAATCCGCTTTGTGTGGTTTGATGGTTTCTGTCACTGTTGTTTACATAGCCAATAGTGGTATACCAATTGGTATGCGGACTTAGGATTTGTACTATAACTAAAAAAACATTTTTAAAGTTGTTTTTCACTTTATAGTATTTTTTTTGGATGGGGGTTGTTTTTTATGTTTTTACTGACTGTTGAGCGTGTAAAGACTCCATGCGCTGACTCCTCTGTGTTCAACCCGCATCCAACTTACGCCTACTCCCTAATCTCAGTTACTTAGCCCTTCCACCGTCAATTTGTACATTATAATGTACCGTGTATTAATCGCTCCTACTTGTGTAACACTAGGGACACTTGTGCGACTTTCGTTTGTTTATACAAAAGTTTTAGTACTGACTTAAGTTTTGGTTCACTTAATTTTAATACTCAATCTGCCTAGCTTTTTCCCAACTATGTTGGGGTCGGCTTCCAGTCTAATGAAATGCAGCTGAATAAGAGTATATTGATGGAGCGACTGCATATCTGACCTCCACATCCCAGTCAGTAACCGGGTAGGTAATACGGTAAGACTGGCTGTCAGATTTCAGAAAAAGGGGAATCTTCAGAATAGAGGGGGTTGTGTCTGGGGTCGTGAGTTCGAAATCAAGCAGGCAATTTTCATTGTTTAATAATGTTTTTTTTTTTATTCTCAGAAATATTTTTTTAAAAAGACGTATTACCTCTGCCAAACTGCAAAGCAGTTTGTTGGCAGACGTAGCTCCTTTTTTATTTTGTACATAACATTTTTTATATTTATTGACACTTTTCACATAAGGTTAAACTATCCTTCATTTCTTAAAGGAGATTGTTCTACGCCCATACATTGTTCGCCCTGGAGCCAACAGCATAGAAAAATTCATTTTCTATTTGTAAACTGCCCCTAGTAGCCCATAAGAACAAAGTTTATTGACGGACACTTTAGAGAAAAGATTTATTTAAAGAAAAGGAACAGATTTTGAGGTTATTTTTAATAAAAGAAAACTTAAGTAATTCCTTCTAAAATCGCTATTTCTGGTTTCTACAAAGCATTAAACTTCAAATACAGTAAAATACGTAGTACATATATATCGATGGTAAAATATTACCGTAAATACAGTTGTAT
Organism: Hyppa rectilinea; assembly: GCA_951799385.1. Taxonomy (NCBI): domain Eukaryota; kingdom Metazoa; phylum Arthropoda; class Insecta; order Lepidoptera; family Noctuidae; genus Hyppa; species Hyppa rectilinea. Next base: position 9,056,874 of record OX637324.1, on the reverse strand, counting down.
TATGCCTTTTAGGTACAGTTATTATTTATTGGTTGAAGTTTACTTTATGCGAAGTCCGTTATCCGTTGTCAAAATGCTAAGGTGTCGTTTAAGCAGATCACAGAATCAGTTATTCGAAGCCAGGTCACGTTGAAAGCAATCCAAAATGTAGTCCTTTAAACAGAAACAAAATCAAAAACGCCAAAAGAAATCGCCAAATAGGTATTCACAACAACACAACACAGCCACAGGCACCGACTGACGTAGTGACGTAGAGATGCTCTCTTGAAGATCAATCATTGTATAGGTATCGATTATCAATGACCACCTATTTATTCTGTGGTTTTAATTTAGTAGACCAAAATGACAGATCAATATGTCAAATGTAAATTAATTTGTTCCGTTTGAAACATAAAAACGTTGTTGCTATTTATTTATTTATCCTTATTTATTTATCCTTCCACTGGAACGCCATACAGCAATTACACCAATGGAATAAAAATATGATTCGCTAAAATAAAATATTTTGTTCCCAACGAACAAAGTGTAACGTTTTAGTTTGCGACATTTAAAAATAGAGTTTAACCTTCGGTATGCCTGGAGGCAAAAAGTTACACGGTATGCCTGGTGGGTTTATCAGACCCCGATTTTTAAATTGTAATTTCTCAAATAATTATTGATAAATAAGTAATAAAAATGGACTAGTATTTTAACTAGGGGTGTATGTTACAAAATAAAATAAAAAAATATTGCAAATCAACAACTTTTAATAATTATTTTCCAATTAAAATTAAGGTAGTGTTTTTAACAAAAAAAAAACACTTCGTTACTCTTATAACACACATTTCTTATTAAAAACTAAAGAGATCTCAATCCGACTAAATAAAAATATAAGGCACTTCTATGCACTTAATAATAACCAGAGAATATTCAGTCTTCATCACTTCTATCAACATTTTTCAGGGCTCTGGTTCGGAAGCAAATTGCACATTGGAAAATTGCATGATCCAGACATAAGTGACTTACAGGTCTCACAAATATATCGCGTTTTGCGATCTTTCTTGACTGAGCATACGTAGCATCTACGTTTTATACCAGGAGTCGATTTTTTCAATGGCGTGTCATCTTGGGCACCCAAATGACTACCTATTCGTTTACGAAGATCTATATCGGCAATAAAGCTAGCGTAGACAACGGCACGCCCATTTCAGAATCTGACGAACTTTCTTCCGCAACATCATTGTTTTGTGCCTCTGAATCAGATGCCTCGCTGCCCTGACTCACGTGATCGGACTCTTCTCCACTTGAGTTGAAAATTACGTCATCTTCTTCAGCCGCGTCGAGTAATAAATTACTAATATCATCATCGCACAGATAGGTCCGCATTTTGAAACTAAAATAATGTAAAAAATATTATATTTAAGAACAAAAATAACATCAATTTCCAAAAACATTAACAAAAAATACTTACATAGAAACGTCACGTCGTGTGCCTGGTCGGGTCTGTAAGACCCGCGCGAACTATACGCACGTCCTACTACCACGAAAGCGCGCTCCGGACGCAGGTGGCGGGCGGCGGGCGTCTAGCAATTCATAACGGCCAGCTACTAAGTGCGGTTAGGCGCAAAATTCGAATTTGAAGGAAATGCAACGGTTTATGTGTACATGTGGGTCTGACAGACCCTACCAGGCATACCGAAGGTTAAGTACTTAAAAAGTAAAAATATGGCTATTGAAGTCGTGAAATGGTTATGAGAACAATTCACTAGAGTTAATGACATTTCAATCGTTAAATGAGAGATTTTCTGACAAGTGAAAAAACATAGTTCAATAGATGGCGTGGGTACAAAATACGTCTTTGTTTTACTGGCTACTGATAACAAAAATAAGATCCGTAAATAAGAAAGCTTATTTCATGTCAAAAACCTGAGACGTATTTTTTACCAACGCCTTTTTTGAACTAATATTTTCTCACTTGTGAGAAAATCCCTCAATCGACTAGTAAATACATACATTTTGTGAGTTTGTTTTGTTCATTATATTTTCATCATAATCGTGCTAGGCCATATTCATCATAAGTTCCATTAAAATGTTCACGGAACTAATTCCATGAAAAAAATATGCATGAAAAACTTTTATGTTGCACATTTCAATGTTTTGGAAGTGATAAATATCGAACATCCATTATTTATCACTAGATATTATGGACATCGTCGTCGATATCGATATTTATGTAATATGAGCGAGAGCGACACTGTCAAATCTTTTGTGACATTCACATTGACAATTCCTTGAAAGATGGCGAGTTCAGTTGGTAATAAAATCAATGAGGTCACTTTTAAAAACCTATTAAGAATTAAACAGTGTCCGCTTGAATTTATTATTTTTAAAAAGCATATTAAAATACAATTAAAATTAACGTACACGTCAAATGTTTGTTGGTTATAGGGCGGTCTAGAACAATCTCCTTTAAAGAACAAACATACAATTTTTCAATTAATCTCGCAAAACGGTGCAGAAAATCATCGTGAGGAAACCGGCTGCGGTATGTCCTAGAATTAATAAGTCGGAGACGTGTGCTGTCCACTAACCCGCACTGGACCCTCGAGGTGGACATGGCTCACTCCTCGACGAGAGGAGGCCTGTGTGGTCAACAGTGAGAACATTATAGGCTAATGACGCAGTGTGATGCGTAATTGGCATAATTGCTTAATTTGCATAATTCGTTCATAATTATCAGCACGTTCACATAACAAGAGAAAATATACAGTCAAGATAAACACTACGCCATAAAAATAGGTTAAACTTACCTAGTTCTAAGCTTAAAATACACTCAACAAGTACATTAGTCATGTCAATGAAAATAAATAATAAATTAACAGAAATAATTAAAGAAAAACAAAAAGGAGATGGATACGCTTCCATACAATTTTTGGGCTGGATGTAGTAACCCATTCATAAATCAATTAAAACAACTTCTATTAACTAAATGCTACTATAGTGTCAATGAATATCTAATGATAAATTTTAAATTACCAACATTGTGGTTTACAATTTAATTGATTAATTAAACAAAAGCGCTCTTCCTCTTTCCTAGTTCTGTAGTGCCCGAAAGGGTCCACAATGATCTAATTTTTGTACCTTTTATTTTTTGAGGGTGGGAAATCATCAAATGACTCCTCCCGCTCTGGGTGGAGTGGAAGGGTCAGACTCTTACTGACTAAAACCCATCCATGTTCATTCCTTAGCCCTTTATGTTCCAGGGTAGCGGTAACCCTTTCAGACAATCCCGCTTACCCAGCAGGCTTCGGCTCTAACGGGCTCCTTCAAATGCTGATATCTCTTTGCGGCGCGCGTGGAACACGTACCTACCACCTAAGTTCACATGTGGAAGCAGTAAATCTATTGAGTATTGACAAAACATGTGGCGTTGTTGATGTCGCTACAATAATAAGAAAATATACAGTGTGTTAGGTTAAACGAGGGACATACTTTCAGGTTGTATAGTACTCATGGAAAGCAACAACTTTGTCTATGGGACCAACTTTGAAATATGAAAAAAAATTACAGCTGTTCCATACATTTTGACGAATTATGCGAACATAAATGTACTGAACAGCTCATTTTTTTCGTGATATGAAGTATAGTTCCGTAGTCAAAGTTGTTCATTTTGATGAGTATAGAAAACCCTGAGAGTATGCGCCTCGTTTAACCTAACACACTAGAGATTGTAGTAGGTACAGTTGACAAAGTAATATGGCTGGATAATGTGAAAGATGATAAGGCTAGAAAAGATGGTAATTATGTAGATTAAAGACGCGGGCCCAATGCGGGTTGGTGGATGTCACATATCTCCGATTTTCCTGCAACGTTTTGAGAGCAATGATGAACTTAATACACAAAAAAAATACCTGTTTAGATTCGAACTCACGATCCTATCCAACGACCTGAAAGACGACTGAACTTTACCTCTATAAGTCTATACCATAATTCGTTATAATATCTTTGTAAGAATGTACCAATATTGGCTCCAACATTTATTAAATAATGGTCATTACCTATTAAAAATAGAACCGCAATTATTCTTTCAAAACACCTCTAAATGGAAATCAAATCTTTGAACAATTTTATTCTCCCTACCTTCGTCTTACGCTTGAGTACTTAATGACTACTAATTAAAATGCTAATTAGGTACAATCTTACTTATTCAACCTCAATCATAATAAAATATTACTGGACGTTTTGTTTCTTAAGTAGCGTTCTTGCCTACCAATATTTTGTAACAATATTTTGATTTAAAGGAGTGTCCATGGAGTTTCGTACCCGTTCTTATACATAGGAAATTACTACGCTTTTGAATGCCTCATCAGCTTCATCTTTTTAACTGACCAACCCATTGAGAGCTCAAAAGTGTTTATGTTTGTAGGGACTATGTAAGTATGAGTGTATTGCGTCAACAATTTGTAGTGGAAAGGGATGGTGTGTATGGATGCGATCGCTAGTTACTGAGCGCTTGGCGATCTGTGTGCTGGGTTTCAAAATTAGGGACGGAACTGGATTAAACAAGTCTTTTTTTTAGCTTCTGAGTGTCGTAGTAAGGCGATTAACACACGGCACTGCTCGACCACGCGGTAGGAGCAGTTTGTGGTAGAAACGAGCACCGCTCGACCGCGCGGTCGGGTAGTGTACGTGTGTTAGGTACCAACGGATTTCTTAGAGACCAATGCGACATGAGATCTGCTACACCGCCCACCGTGGCGGAGCGCGGTGCCGTGTGTAAATCGCCTAACTCCCGCGGCAAACCCTGTAGGCATAGGCAGAGTGCCTACAGTTGTGACCCCGAACATTTTTGGACCTACAAAAATAAAGGCCCGTACCATTGAATTACAGCTTTGAAAAAAACTACAGGGAAATAATATCATTGCAAGTTTATTTTTTGTAGCCACCGCTTTGCTGTGCTGTCTGTCGAGTCAATGACAATATTATGGTGTAATTTAAATCGCTCAAACGCTATTGTTGAGCGTAAAGTCCTATGTACGACTCCCTGGTGCTATGTGCTATTTGTTTTTCCAATCAGGTTTTTTTCGGTAGCAGCCGGAGTAGATTTGTGCCCGGTTGATGACAATAGGCGCTCTCTTTCTTACTTGAGACTTAAACATGACTGTCGAAATTTAAATAGGAGCATGATTTAGTGCGAATATTTGTTCAATCACGCAAGAACGGCTTAGCGGATCTAGATATTTGGCACAGACTTAGATTATTGACTGGAATAGCACTTAGGCTACTTTTTATCCCGCAAAAGGTACGGTACCCAAACGATAATTTCTGAAATCCAAACGGGCGAAGCCGCTGGCGAAAACTAGTTACAAAATAAAATAAAAAACCTTCAATAAAAAAATTACTTGCTATCAAAATCTTTCGGGACCTAGCATTTACGAGTTCTTTCAACTTTGTTATTAAAAAATTGTCGCGTAAGAGCAATATTAAGATTAAAATCTGTTAATCCCGCTACCCTTGAGAGGGCCGATAGAAGAAACGATAAAATTGCCCGCCCATGTAATCTTTATAGGAAAAAAATTAAGCTCGGGAATGTTTAAAAGATTTCATTTAAATATTTGAGAGGGAAAACGAGAAATATTGGGTGATTCCATGTTTGTAAAAAACTTGTACATTCCCTTAGCCATAAACAACAATTTAGAGATAAGATACGATTGGCTTGATTTCTTATCCACAGGCGCTTAATAGGCGCTTAGTTTTTGAGTTTTTTTATGCCCTGGCTGGAAGCTTTTATTTATTGAGGCGTTCAGGCTTTTGTCATGGCACTGGCCTTACGCACGGTGAGTAAAGGGTCAGCGTCCGATCAGGACCAAGCCCGTGCTGGACGGCGCGTACGTGTTCCACGCGCGTTTCAAAGAGATGTCAGCAATAAGGAATTGGCCCGTTAGGTCCGAAGCCTGCCGGGTCAGCGGGATTGTCCGTAAGTGTTGGGATGTTGATGATGGTTGGGAATGAAATAGACAGAATAAGGTCCGTATGCAGTAAGACGGGTAGGACCGAGGGGGACGGACACGGCTACCCCGGAACGTAAAGGGCTAAGAAAGGAACATGGTTGGGTTTCAGTCAGTAAGAGTCTTATGCTCCCTTCTGATCCACCCAGCGCGAGGGAGATTTGGTGATTTCCCAATCTCAAAAAGAGGGGGTGCCTTTAGCGAGTAGCTTAGTTTTTAAGTTTTCTTATAACCTGTCTGGAGGCCTTTATTTATTAAGGGATTCGCAGGCAAGCCCGGCTAAATCTCTTAGGTTGAGTTGTAAGATACGAACTACGCATCACATCACACTCACAATGTCGTCACATAAAAACCCTGCATCACGCAAGCAAAGTTTCCGCGTGACTAGCATAATATATATTTACAAGCAACCCGTTCCGATATCAAATGTCGAGCAGTAGCCTACAGAACACAACACCTATCTGTATCCTATATATCCCATTTATATGGAGGACGAGAAGTCTGTAAGTATTTCCAACAATGTCTCTATTTTTAGCTCCCGCAAACAAATAAACAATTAAAGAAAGATAGGGGAACAAACACTTTATTTTCACTTCGTCTTATTTGCATGTATTTGTGTAGAAGTATGTATGTGTGTAAGTACTTATATTCTCTCAGTGTATGTATGTATTTAAATAAGTGAATTGGCTCTTTGTATCTATGTAATTTGTTTTATCTTCTACTCTTACATACGTTTTCTACATCTCTCTTTATCAATTTTCTTATTGCAGGTACGCTGGAAGAGATTTCTATAGAAATAAGCAACACCTTTGTACTTCTCTGTACTGTTCGTTTCTTCCCGTCTGTTTATATAAATGGTTTAATAAATATAAATAAACAATCCTCGAAACATTGCTAAAATCAGATATAGTTTATATCTATTATAAAGTACATTGCCTATTGAAGCCTTTTTTTTTAAGGCTGGAAATCATCCAATGACTTCTCCCGCTCTGGGTGGAGTGGAAGGGAGTGTCAGACTCTTACTGACTTAAACCCATCCATGTTCCTTCCTTAGCTCTTTGTGTTCCGGGGTAGCGGTAACCCTTTCGGACAATCCCGTTTAAAACTTGACCAGGGCCGGGCGCTAGAGGTCGCCGCGACGCCTCTCTAGCCACTCCTCAAAGAAGGGCCTTACCGCCACTGTCGTGGCGTGCCCGCCTATTAAAGCTTAAGATGGTAATGAGGATTTAAATAGCTGGATTAAAATTACCAGCTGGGTTCCTTCAAATAATGAGATCACAATCGCCTTCCAGTAATTACTGGAGGGTTACTGGGTTTAATAAAAACTTCCGTAGTATTCTATTTTGATAGATCCTTAAGAATGGACTATAAACTACGATTAAACTATAAACTTGGGTTATAACTTTTATTAAAACTTTATTGCCTTGAGTCGTAAAAGGCAAAATATAAATAGTTCTATCGATGAACGTTCTACAGGTAAGTTTTTTAGATACAGCATTGGAAGAACGAATATATACTAAAACTCGCTCAATGCAAGTGATAATTTTAGACTTTATGTAACAAAAAAAGTACGAAGAGTTAAACTCTTTGACCTAATCAATCCATCTGCCTAGCCTTGTCCCAACTATGTTGGGGTCGGTTTACAGTATAACTGGATGCAGCTGAATAACAGTATTTCACATGGATCAACTGCCTATCTGACCTTCATAACCCAATTAGTTACTGGGTAATACAATATCCCTTGGTAAGACAGGCTGTCAAACTTTCGGGTTTCTGACT